>CM064527.1:29900311-29917659 GCA_032716605.1 Paralithodes platypus
AGAAAAAAACAGCGAGGTGGGCCCCCTTAACCCGTTCAGTACCGGTGACTTCTTTATTGGGGCACCTGGCTACCTCGCTTTTTGTTCTCTTTCTCTCCCTCTCTCTTTGGCTTGTATCCAATCGGCCCCATTCAGCCTACTGTTTTAATACGTTTATCCCCATCCAAGTGTCAATATTTTCCTGGCGAGCGGTAGCGACCCAGCATATATATATTTTTGTTTTGACAGCAAGCTAAATTTTTATATTTTTCGATAGAAAAATGTCTCCAGCGAAGCCGGATTTCTCCATACAATGCTGGCTCGCTATCGCTCGCCAAGAAGTAATCGACACCTGGATGGGGATAAACGTCTTAAAACAGTTGGCTGAATGGGGCCGAATGGATACAAGCCAGGGAAAGAGAGAAAAGGAGAGAAAGATAAAAAAAACGATGTCTAGCCATATAAAGACTGCAACATACCTTGACCAACCCTTTTTAACCACCACAGAACCTTCCTAAGCTGCATAATATCGGCTAAATGTTGCTAGAGCAAAATATAACACGTCGCTGGTACTCAAAGGGTTAAGGGGAGGTATGTCGTTTTTCTGGACCCCTTTCTCTCTCATGTTTAGCTTTGAGCTTTTAAGACGTTCGCCCCATTAGTTTGTCGACTTGAAGACCTTTCGTCTCATTTCTTTATCAATATCAAGATCCTTCGTGCCATTTTTTCCTGGCGAGCGATAGTGAGTGAGCCTGTAATATAAGAGGAACCGGCCTTCGGCCAGAACAATGTTATACCAAAAATTGTACACATATATCTTGGAAGGGATCTTGGGGGTGTTTTTTAAGCTTGTTAGAGTTCTAGGGATCACACTAAACTCCTCCCTTAACACTATCTGGTGCAACGTCTTGGAGGTTATTATGGTATTTTGTTGAATTATTAGAAGTTTTTATTTATTTTAGACATTTTCGAACAATGTGTTTTTAGTTTATCCGCTAGACTTGGAAAAACGCCTCTCCAAACCCCCTTCAAACTAAAAAAACGTCCCCCAGACCCCCTTCAAGCTAAATGTGTACATTTTTCGGTAGAAAAATTTCCCGGCCAGAGGCCGGTTTCTCCCAAATTGCGGGCTCGCTATCGCTCGCCCAGGAAAAATCGACACCTTATTGGGTTGAAGCATCATATAATCGCCAAACTAATACAATGAAACGTCTTAAAATCTCCAAGCTAATGGAGTAAAACTGGGAGGCTCCAAATTGGCCCGCCCTGCACCTAATAGGGTTAAGATCAATAATAAATAATAAATAAATAGCAGAATGTTTGGTAGACTATTATTTATTAAGGTACAGTCACGAGCCATAATATCTGCACACCTATTTGAATCTTTCAATCTTTATGGGAACTTATTCTATCTATCTATCTATTGCCGGACGCCTTACTCCCCTTACGAGGGTGGCCATACACAGAATGCCCCCAAGCGGACCTATTCCCTGTGAGAGGGACAACCCGAGCCAGTTTAGTGAAGGACTTACAGGATTGACCACTCAATTTAGGATCCGTCCGACTCCGAGGCCCTCAGTGTATCTTGTTAGCACTATTTTTCTACAGTGGTGTTCGGCTAATCCATCCACTAACCTGCCTTACCCTTAGGTAAGCAGTACGGATTTGTAGCAGGTTTACTCCCCTAGACAGGTTGCCAACCAAGGCTGACGAATCCCATCCACCCGGATTTGTATAAGGTTGTCTCCCCTAGATGAGTTGCCGACCAAGGCTAACGAGTCTCATCCACCCATTATTGATTTTATTTATTACTTTTATTTTGTATTATTACCGGTATTTTTAGTTTTAGTTTGCTCTCCAGACCATTATCAAGCTAAACACAGAATAAAGAAGAAGACCATCCTTCGAGATTATGTCGTACATTTTTCGGTAGAAAAAGTGTAACAAAGGAAACAAAGGAGGGTGAAACATCTGAAAATCTCCTCCCCAACTCCCCCCGGACCCAAATAATAGGGTTAATCAAACCAATCAACACCATCGCAACATTTTTCCTCGGGTTTGACATTCCTCTCCGGAGATTATTTTTTCTTTCGAGAGTGTGGTATTTAACTGAGGAAGAATGTGGGGATAATTTTGGAGGCTGGAGGCGTTATGTGTTCTGGTATATTGCGTTATATTGTAGGATGTTGTGGGTGTAAGTGTGTGTGTGCGTGTGTGTGAGAGAGAGAGAGAGAGTGTGTGTGTGTGTGTGTGCGTGCTTGTTTGATAGACTGTGTGTGTGTGTGTGTGTGTGTGTGCGTGTGTGTGAGAGAGAGAGAGTGTGTGTGTGTTTGCGTGCTTGTTTGATAGACTGTGTGTGTGTGTGTGTGTGTGCGTGTTTGTTTGTCAGAGTTTGTGTGTATGTTTTGCGTATGTGTGTGAGTGTGTAATATTGTTGTTCTATGTGAGTGAGGGAGACAAAAGGCAGAACTGCCTGTATCGAATGCCTCCCCCAGAATTGAAAGAATAACGGGGCCAAAATCAAGGGACGTTCGAGCCAAAATGCCTGGACACACTGAGTTTGAAGCAATTTCAGTCATAGGAAGAGGGAAAGACTGATTCTTTGAGAGAATTCCAGAGTTCAGCAGTTGAATAGAAAAAAGAATCAGAATAACATTTCACTCTTGGGTTGGAGAGTTGCACGGAGTAGAGGTGGGATTGTGTTGCAAGACGGGTACTACGTACCCTACGTAGAGGAGGTGGTATACACTGGGAGCTCTGAGGAATATTGATTATTGTAGTAGCGATAGAATAACGAGAGATGCAAAATTGCGGCAAAGAGAGAGAGAGATTGCAGAGAGTTGGTGAATGGACGGGAGCTAATGATACCGAATGCTTTCCTTTCTACTTTGTCTAGGAGTGCGGTGTGAGAGGATCCTCCCCACACACGTGAACAATACTCAATACAAGGACGCACTGTGCCCCTGTACAGAGCAATAAACTGTGCAGGGGTAAAAAGCCACTTGAGGCGGCTGAGCACACCCAGCTTCTGGGAGGCTGCCTTAGCAAGACTGGTAAAATGGTACTTCCAAGTGAGAGCAGAAGAAAAAGAGACACCGAGAATATTGAGAGAAGATGCAGGATTGATCTATGTATTGTTGAAGTGTAAGGGATAGTCCTCTGGAAGTTCCGGACAAGTAGTAAGATGAAGAAATTGGGTTTTGGAAGCATTAGAGGCAACAAGGTTTTCTCTGCCCCAATTGGAAATAGCAGTTAGATCAGAAGATAAGTGTTGCATGGCTTCATTAAGATTGTTTTTTGGGGGATTGCTGGCTGGGGCGTTCAGGAAAACTAATCGAGTAGTGTAAGGTAGAGTCATCTGTCTGCCTATGAATGGATGGGACTGGAGGTACAGTTGAGAAGATCATTAAGAATATTAAACAGAGATTGAGAGATAGAACAGAGCCCTGAGGAACACCGGAGTTGATAGGACGAGGAAGTGAGTGATGGCCGTCCACAACCGCAGCTATGGAATGGCCGGAATGGAAATTAGAGACACAGACACAGATGGAGGGATAAAAACCGAAGGAGGGTAGTTTGGAAATTAAAGATTTGTGCCAGACTCTATCGAAGGCCTTCGATATGTCTAGTGCAATAGAAAAGGTCTCACCGAAGTCCCGAAAGTATGATGACCAAGAGTTAGTAAGATATGAAAGATCATCAGTAGTGCGACCCTTAAGGAAGCAATACTGGCGACTGAGAGTAGAGCAAAGCATGTGTTTGCTTTAAATAGATAACTATAGGTAGTGCCAACGAACCTAACAATATCTCTTGAACACAGACCTCTCTGTAACTCAAAAGGGCCTAGAGCAACTGGCTGTAAATATCCCCACTTATTTCCTGGTGGACTCTTTCCAAATGATAGAAACGTCAGCCCGATTGCTTTCATTCATTTCGAGTTATAAGAAGTTAAGGGGTCAAGATTATTGTAAAGTTCGCTGGCTCTACCTATAGTATAGTAATAAGCTGTGAGTAAAGAACTATGTAAATATAATATAAAGCGTAAATGTGAGGTGGCAGAATTGCTGGTTCAATCCAACATCTAGGGGTCAAGGGTTGCTCTAGTTTAGGTATCGGCACACATCACAAGTTGTACACATGCTTTTTATTATATATGTGTTTCTATGTGAGTGAGAGAGACAAAAGGCAGAACTTCCTGTGACGAGTGCCTCCCCCAGAGTTGAAAGAGTTACAGGGCCAAAATCAAGGGATGGTCGAGCCAAAATGCCTGGACACAGGGAGTTTGAAGCAATTTAAGCTTGATGATGAGAGGGAATCAACATGGAATTGCTAGTGATGGCAGTTGCTATAATAGTTGGAGGTGATGGTTTGAGTTCTATTTTAGTTAGACATGATGGTTATAGTTAAATTTTGGCAATTGACCACTTGCGAATTTCTTTCTATAAGATCGACACCTAAATGTCACAAAAGTTCTTAATATTGACAAAGAAATGAGGCAAAAGGTCTCAAAATCGCCAAACTAACAGAACGAATTTCTTAAAATCTCAAAACAAATATGCCAAGCATGAGCGAGAAGGGGGTCCAAAAAATGCGACTACCTCCCCCTTAAATCCAGACCTAGATACTCATGGAACTGATTAAATTTAGAGTTTAATTGCTGGGGGTGGCCGACTCAAGACAGAACCAGAACAGAAACAACATTTAAAGTTCCAGTTCTTAGGGTCCGGGACCACTTTCGCGTTCCCTTGCCCCTTTCTCTGTCTCGTGTAATAGGTGAATTATACAAGGGGAGGAGGATTTCTAGCCCCCCACCCCCGCATGAAAGGGAAAGGACATGCAACTGCTGATCAGGATTGGTTACACTGAGAGGTGGCGATTCTCCTCGGTGGCATTAAGGGGGAATGGGCCGGTTTTTTGGTCTATTAACCCTCTCCGACATATGACGCGATTTTGAGCCTATTAGGGATACTTTAAAGCAGGCTGGGAAATTAGGTATAGCCCGGCAGCCCGGACTAGCCCAGATCTGTAACCGGGCTAGTGATATTCAATGTTAGTCTGCCCGGCAGTTGCCCTGGGGACAAGTGAATGTTTGTATTACTTCCTTACATAACGATTCAATAAAATAGATAATAGTAATCATGAAATATCAACTACCGGTAATTAATTGATATGCTAAAACATCGCTGCGGTGACCCTTTAGTTACTAGATAGTGTCTGAGACTGACGCTACTTGGTGTGCGGTGACCCTTAGGTAAAGTATAGACTGACACAACTGATCGGTTGTGAATTTTACAATGTTTTCGGTAGAGATCATTAGTCATATACTGCATTGTTAATATTGATGTATATCGGACACAATAACATTGTTAATATTGATGTATATCGGACACAATAACATTGTTAATATTGATGTATATCGGACACAATAACATTGTTAATATTGATGTATATCGGACACAATAACAAAACAAAGTTAAAACAAAACAAATCAGATAAACATAACAAAACTCGGAAAATGAAATATAATACGTTTGGGTACACTTAGCTGTGTTAATCCTATGATAACATTGCCTGCGATTTGTTGTTATTGCCTTGCCGTGATATTGTATTTGCGTTATGTTGCAAACTGTAATTGAATTAATTTGGGATAATAAAGCCTTTTTTAGCTTGTAGATGGTGTTGGTGGCATAGTTGTTGGTCTGTGGTCATCGATAATTACAGTACAGTAAATCCATAGATGTTGGTTGCAGGGGTAGCAGATTGGCATCGTCTGAACCTACGTATGCCTCCACTTCGCCGATTATGGCGTGCATATTAATTAGTGTATCTATTTGTTCCCCCATTGTAATGTTCTTATTTCTGATTTGCAATAATTCGGGCTATTGGAATTTTTGTATTATCCGTGTTCGAATTATCACTATTTTGCTGTAACATACAATTATCACTATTTTGCTGTAACACACAATTATCACTATTTTGCTGTAACATACAATTATCACTATTTTGATGTAACACACAATTATCACTATTTTGCTGTAACACACAATTATCACTATTTTGCTGTAACACACAATTATCACTATTTTGCTGTAACATACAATTATCACTATTTTGCTGGAACATACAATTATCACTATTTTGCTGTAACACACAACTATCACTATTTTGCTGTAACACACAATTATCACTATTTTGCTGTAACATACAATTATCACTATTTTGCTGTAACACACAATTATCACTATTTTGCTGTAACACACAATTATCACTATTTTGCTGTAACATACAATTATCACTATTTTGCGGTAACATACAATTATCACTATTTTGCTGTAACACACAATTATCACTATTTTGCGGTAACATACAATTATCACTATTTTGCTGTAACACACAATTATCACTATTTTGCTGTAACACACAACTATCACTATTTTGCTGTAACACACAATTATCACTATTTTGCTGTAACACACAATTATCACTATTTTGCTGTAACACACAATTATCACTATTTTGCGGTAACATACAATTATCACTATTTTGCGGTAACATACAATTATCACTATTTTGCTGTAACACACAATTATCACTATTTTGCTGTAACATACAATTATCACTATTTTGCTGTAACATACAATTATCACTATTTTGCTGTAACATACAATTTGACACACAAACTTATCTTCCTTAAGTCAGTGTTGAGGTTTCAATGTACTTAACCATTAACTGTCTTGATGATGTAATGGTTAGAGTGTTTAAGATCTGTATGTGGTAACCCAGGTTCGAATCCCGGGAGGATTAATTTCATTGAGAGGTGTTTGGTGTTGGAAATGAAATAAATAACATAGGTTATTCATTATTGGCTAGCCGTACACACTCTCTCTCATTATTGAAATGAACTATGAATAGATAATGTGATGCAATTAAAAATTGATATTGACTAAGGATCCCTGTTCCCAGAAATGTTGCCTATTCATTTGTTCGGCGTATTCAATTTTATAGGCTACACGTGTCAACTATAAAGGTTAGCAGAATTTTCATAATTTACAGATTAATTTAAAATTTAGATTTACGTATGTTTTGTCTGTTCTCACAATAATCAATATTCAGTCATGGTAAATAACAATAGCTGAGAGGGCTAGGGGATGAGGGATATTGATAAATATAAACGTTTTAGCTATATTTTCCATTTCTTTTGGCAGTCTTCAATAAGGTTTCATAATTTTCATACATAGCTGACCACGAAAGAGGGCAGGGATATGAGGATAAGGACATTTGAGAAGTTGATTAGGTTATGTAAGCTTAGGAAGGGCTATAATAGGGTGAATATAATTTGGCCAAATTATATTAGCCAATTTATAGAAACTGGTGGCATGTTTATGAATGTATGCAGTATTTAACCCCTTCTGTACCGGCGACGTCTTTTTAATAGTATTCTAGCTATATTTAGACGATTGTGTGCAGTTTAAGACGGATGTGTGGTAGTAAAAAGGGTTGAGAGAGTTCGAAGCCTGTTAATTGTTGGATTTTTTTTTTTAATTTAAAATCGTCTAACAGTAGCCCGAATAAAATTAAAAAGACGTTGCCGGTACAAAAGGGATTAACGATTGAAATTCCGTATAATGTATCAGGGCAAGTACAACATTTGTCAGGGCAAGTGAAAACACTGTCAGGGCAAGTACAACATTTGTCAGGGCAAGTGAAAACACGGTCAGGGCAAGTCAATTTCAGTAGTCACTAGCCCGGGGCGAGTAGATCCGCAACACTAATTTCCCAGCCTGCTTTAAGGGGAGGTTTTTAGTTTGGTCTCTGGATATCCATCAAGCTTAAGATTACACCCCCTTGAGCCCCTTTCAAGATAAATTTTTACATTTTTCGGTAGAAAAATGTCCCGGCTGAAAGCCGGTTCCTCTTATATTACAGGCTCGCTATCGCTCGCCAGGATAAAATCGACACCTAAATGGCACGAAAGGTCTTAAAATTGACAGAAATGGGTCGAAGTTCTTAATATCGTAAAAATAATGGGGCAAACGTCTTAAAATTAGAAAAGCAATGGGGCTAAACATGAGGGAGAAAGGAGTCAAGAAAAAAATCCCTCAAGTGGAAATCTCCCCTTAAAGCCTTTGTTACCATCAGGGGTATTTAGAAACCTTTAGTTTAGTTACTTCAACCTCTGCAGTTGTCTTTGAGTTAGCTGTGGGCAGAAAACTAAATTTGGAGAGGTAATTATAAGAGTGAGATAACTATTTCGTATTGTTAATCTGGCAACCTCTGCGTCATATGTGCGTGAAAGGGTTAAGTCATGTATTCCTATATTTCTTAGTTTCCTCGCTAGACCTCAATCAAGCTTAGAAAAAACACCCCCTAGACCCCTCTTCAAGATAATTTTGTAAATTTTTCGGTAGAAAAATGTCCAGACCGAAGACCAGTTCTTCTTAAAATTTCAGGCTCGCTAATGCTCGCCAGGAAAAAATTGACACCTAAATGGCAGGAAAGATCGTAAAGTTGATAACGAAATGGAGCGAAAGGTGTTAAAATCGCCAAACTAATGGGCCGCACGTCTGATAATCTGAAAACTAATGGGGCTAAACATGAGGAAGAAGGGGGACCAGAAAAGCGACCCATCTCCCCTCAATCAGACTAGATGGTGATTTTCTGCGAGTCCCGAACTTACTCCTGAATTTCTTGAACAATTTTGTAAAAATGCGTGAACGAACGGCTCTTGCTCTTACTTGAGATAGTCATCACCTTTATAATTCTCACAGAACCTTCCTAAGCTGTATGAAATCGTCTAATGATAACCGAAATATTCTGTCCATACGCGTCATGACCCTCTAGTAGGGGCTAAAATTATATAAAAATACCGATTTGACCGAATTGGTAAAAGTAATATAGTTTGCCATCGAATTAAATTAAGTAAGTTTTCTCTGATACGCTAAATATAGAAAATGATAATGGTAAACTATTATATTACTGACTTCAGCATTTACTTTCCTGTATAGTTCTCTATATATTTTGATTGACTTATGTACTACAAACACTGAACATTGTATAATATGATGCATGGCCTTCAGCAACAACGTTCCCCAAAGTGTTGGGGCTTGCACTGAGTGATAAATAAACAATATGGAAAAAATAAAAACAATCGGCATAGCACGAACATTTATATTAAGGGGAGATGGGTCGTTTTTCGGGTCCCCCTTCTTCCTCACGTTCAGCCCCATTAGTTTTCAGATTTTAAGATGTTCGGCCCATTAGTTTGGCGATTTTAAGACCTTTCGTCCCTTTGTCAATATTAAGACTTCGTGCAATTTAGGTGTTAATTGTTTTCCTGGCGAGCGATAGCGAGCTTGTAATTTAGGAGGAACCGGCCTTTGGCCGAAACATTTTTCTACCGAAAAATGTACAAATATAAATCTTGAAGGGGGATCCTGAGATTGAATTTTTAAGTTTGCTGGAGGTCTAGGGAGGAAACTAAGAATATAATAAATATATGAAAAAATCAACCATAAAATGAACCATCCCTTCTTAACACGCTCACACATAAACTCAGACACTCATAGTTAAGGGTGGAAGATTTTTTGTTTTTTAAAGTTTCCTCGCCAGAACTCTTATCAAGCTTAAAAAAACACCCATCGATGTAAATTGGTACATTCCTCCAAAAAATACAAGCTCGCTATCGCTTACCAGTGAAGCATCTGGTTTTTCGATCATTAATGGAAGAGTATGAAATTGTCTTTGCATCATTAATATATCAAAGTTTTTAGCATCAACAACATATTTAGCTAAACAGACTTCAACACCTGAGTAATTAAGCTGAATATTAAACAATTTGTCACCAGTATATATATATATATATATATATATATATATATATATATATATATATATATATATATATATTCTTTAATACATACGAGGTTGAAAGAAATGGCAATTTCTGCGTTGGAAATTTTATTATTCAAAGTTTCCAGGTCTCTGATGAGTTTTCGCTGGGTGGCAGGAAGTAGATGAAGGAGATGAGCAAAATTCATGGTGGTACAGGGTTACATAAATGTACATGATGATACAGGATATACGACGCGTTTCACTGGACAACCAGCATTATCAAGTAAGGAAGGAATGATATAAAAGGTAAACAGGAAGGGTATATATAGAGGGTGGAGGATCAGAGGAGGCGGAAAACAGGGGGCAAAAGTCTGCTATTGGTGGAAGCGTAAATTAGGAGAGAGAAAGGGGTTAAACCGCTTCACGCATGCGCACTGGATGCGGGATGGTGGTCAGTAGGTGGGGTCGAAGCTGATTGGCTGCGTGTCGAGGGGCGTGGCCTAAGTTGTGTGGCGCCTGCAGAAGACGAAGCTGAAGGAGGTAGCGCGGGGGGCTGCGTCAAGGGCACCGGGGGGCGAGGAGGGGTGTTAGGTCCTGTAGGGTAGTGCCTTTTGGCAGAAGGAAGGATCTGAAGGTCCAGAGTTTGGTTGTTGATGTTGGGATGTAAGGCTTGGAAATAAAGCTTCGAGTATAGGTAATCTCCTTGGGTCACTTTCTTTATCGAGTATGGTGGTGTGTTTCTCTAACTCGTTGCGTGTGAGGTGAGGGTGGTTAGGGGTGAGATAGTGGTCTTTGATGGCTCCAGCCTGAAGGTGAAGAGTTAACCGACGTGAAAGACGAGTCTGCGTCATACCAATATAGGAATGAGGTCCACAGTCCTCATAATTACAGGTATGTTGGTAAATGACGCGATCGTCGGTCATCGGGCTCTTTATCTTGGTGGAGGCTGGTTTGTTGCGGAGAACGAGGTTGGAGGTCTTGGGGGATTTGTAATAAATTATTAATTTGATTTTGTTTTCCGGGTTGGTTGGGTGGACATGCTGGGAGATTATTTCTTTTAAGACAGCCTCGTCATTTTTGTGTTCAGAGGACATGTAATTGCGGTAGAAGATCTTAATTTCATTGGGGGGGTCAATGTTGGGAGGGCTTTGGGTGTACCACAGCAGATAGATGGTGTGGCGATGGGCAGCCCCCTAGGAGTTCTTTTTGCGAACTTTTTCATGGGTACCATCGAGGAAGAGCTCCTAGCTGCCCAACGACCAGCCGTCTACTGTAGATACGTGGATGACATCTTCGTGCAAATCAAGGACCTCCACGAACTACAGGAACTCCAGCGTCGCTTCATGACCTCCTCCGGACTTAACTTCACCTTTGAAAAATCTAACAATGGACAACTCCCCTTCCTCGACATCCTCGTAGCTCTGAACGACCATGGGTTCAAAACCACCGTCTACATTAAACCTACTAACACAGGACAATGCCTCAACGGCGATAGTGAATGCCCCCGCCGTTATCTTCTATCCTCCATCTCCGCCTATGTTAGGAGAGCCCTCACGCACTGCTCTAACTGGGCCGACACCCACCAGGAACTAGAAAGACTATCCCAAGTTTTAGTAAATAACGGATACTCCAACTCCGACATCTCCAGCACCATCAACCACCATCTTGAAAAATGGTACACCCAAAGCCCTCCCAACATTGACCCCCCCAATGAAATTAAGATCTTCTACCGCAATTACATGTCCTCTGAACACAAAAAATGACGAGGCCGTCTTAAAAGAAATAATCTCCAAGCACGTCCACCCAACCAACCCGGAAAACAAAATCAAATTAATAATTTATTACAAATCCCCCAAGACCTCCAACCTCGTTCTCCGCAACAAACCAGCCTCCACCAAGATAAAGAGCCTGATGACCGACGATCACGTCATTTACCAACATACCTGTAATTATGAGGACTGTGGACCTCATTCCTATATTGGTATGACGCAGACTCGTCTTTCACGTCGGTTAACTCTTAACCTTCAGGCTGGAGCCATCAAAGACCACTATCTCACCCCTAACCACCCTCACCTCACACGCAACGAGTTAGAGAAACACACCACCATACTCGATAAAGAAAGTGACCCAAGGAGATTACCTATACTCGAAGCTTTATATATCCAAGCCTTACATTCAACATTCAACAACCAAACTCTGGACCTTCAGATCCTTCCTTCTGCCAAAAGGCACTACCCTACAGGACCTAACACCCCTCCTCGCCCCCCGGTGCCCTTGACGCAGCCCCCCGCGCTACCTCCTTCAGCTTCGTCTTCTGCAGGCGCCACACAACTTAGGCCACGCCCCTCGACACGCAGCCAATCAGCTTCGGCCCCACCTACTGACCACCATCCCGCATCCAGTGCGCATGCGTGAAGCGGTTAACCCCTTTCTCTCCTAATTTACGCTTCCACCAATAGCAGACTTTTGCCCCGTTTTCCGCCTCCTCTGATCCTCCACCCTCTATATATACCCTTCCTGTTTACCTTTTATATCATTCCTTCCTTACTTGATAATGCTGGTTGTCCAGTGAAACGCGTCGTATATCCTGTATCATCATGTACATTTATGTAACCCTGTACCACCATGAATTTTGCTCATCTCCTTCATCTACTTCCTGCCACCCAGCGAAAACTCATCAGAGACCTGGAAACTTTGAATAATAAAATTTCCAACGCAGAAATTGCCATTTCTTTTCAACCTCGTATGTATTAAAGAAAATTTATTACCTGGCTTTACTAACATATATATATATATATTACAGAAAGAGATAGAGAGGAGAGAAAGTAGTTAAATGTAAAAAAACCCCGCACATCCACACCAAATAAAACACACATGCATACACACACTAACAGACACAAGCATATATACAGTGTATATATAACTATATATATATATAATATATATAAAACACAAACAGACACTATTTTTATCCCCTCCACCAAGGGTACGCTTTTAGGCAGCACTTGTTTGATTTCCCAGGGAATGACTTTTGTGTTCATGGTCTGCGAGTCTCGAAGTTTACTTAAGGGGGAGCACCGGCTTTTTTTCTCTGTCTCTTCTTTTCTCTCTTTCCCTGGCTTGTATCAATTCGGCCCCATTCAGCCAACTGTTTTAAGACGTTTATCCCCATCCAGGTGTCGATTTCTTCCTGGCGAGCGACAGCTAGCCAGCATTGTATGAAGAAATCCGGCTTCGCCGGAGAAATTTTTCTATCGAAAAATGTACAAATTTAGCTTGCTGTCAAAACAAAATATATATATAATGTATGCTGGCTCGCTACCACTCGCCAGGAAAATATTAACACTTGGATGGGGGTAAAAGTCTTAAAACAGTAGGCTGAATGGGCCCGAACGGATAAAAGCCAAAGAGAGAGGGAGAGAAAGAGAAAAAAAGCGAGGTGAGTATCCTTAACACATTACTGATATTATCCTTTGGGGATATGGAAGCATTTAAAAGATTGTCTTTCTAAATACATTGCTATAATCATGTTAAGTCCTTCCATTCTACCTACAATAAAAATTGAGGTATTAACCCTTTGGCTGCGGCCATTTTTGGGCTATTTAGGGCATATTCAGGCACTCCTGAATGATAAATCAAGCATCTGCATTAAATGAAGTGTATTCTGCCGGAAACATGGCGAGATTAGCTTCAAAATGACACCAGAACGGGCCCCGTACGTGGTCTGGTTCACCCGCAGTGGTGCCAGTGAAACGCGGGAAACCCGCTATTATGTAACACTCGCTCGCTTGGCTACACTGCTGGGAGACACAGAGAGAGACCCGCGCGAGACACAGTCAACCTCAGTGAGCCGCTCGGTGCTCTGAGGGTCGGAGGTGGGCCCCTCACGCTCCCGCCCACTGACACTCGATTTTTACGGTTTTTACAGGCTTTTAAAGCCTGGAAATTGCTGTAACTTGCCAGGACATTCCAGAACGTCACCCGCAGCGAAAGGGTTAAGATGGATAAATCTACAGTTATACCATCCTTATTTTGTTGCTATTCTGTTGGTACTAATAGGATAATATTAATAGTAGGTAGACTTAGTATGGTTTGATGATGCGCGGAAATATATGTTTGACTTGAAATAGATACATTGAAGTATTACAAACCTTCAGCAAAGTGAGGTTTGTTTACCTGGGTGTACAGTCGATCGGTTGAGCCGCGGCGTACATGTTTTTTGCCCCCTGCTGTCAATATATATGATGATGACAATAAGTCATAGGGGGGTGAGGGTGGCAAAGCCCCCCCCCCCCCCCCTCATGGGGAAAACGGTTTTTCAGAGGCTTGTAATTACTTCCAAACATTATATATTGATGAAAATTAACACAGAAAAATACAAATCCATGGGAAAATTAGTGACATTAATATAAAAAAAATCCGATATATTTTTCAGTTTCCGCGTCTGCTGAACCATCCAAAAACACGCTAAAAGGCGTGTTTTGAAGGGGCGATAGTGGGGGAGGGGTAGTATAACTGTAGATTTACCTTATGATGATAGTGGGGGAGGGGTAGTATAACTGTAGATTTACCTTAAGATGATAGTGGGGGAGGGGTAGTATAACTGTAGATTTACCTTAAGATAATAGTGGGGGAGGGGTAGTATAACTGTAGATATACCTTAAGAGGATAGTGGGGGAGGGGTAGTATAACTGTAGATTTACATTATGATGATAGTGGGGGAGGGGTAGTATAACTGTAGATTTACCTTAAGATGATAGTGGGGGAGGGGTAGTATAACTGTAGATTTACCTTAAGATGATAGTGGGGGAGGGGTAGTATAAACTGTAGATTTACCTTAAGATGATAGTGGGGGAGGGGTAGTATAACTGTAGATTTACCTTAAGATGATAGTGGGGGAGGGGTAGTATAACTGTAGATTTACCTTAAGATGAAGTGGGGGAGGGTAGTATAACTGTAGATTTACCTTAAGATGATAGTGGGGGAGGGGTAGTATAACTGTAGATTTACCTTAAGATGATAGTGGGGGAGGGGTAGTATAACTGTAGATTTACCTTAAGATGATTTGCGGCGCACTATTAAAAACAATTCATTAGGGACAATATTCGCAATAATAGTCTCAATATTGTCCCCATGTAGGGTTTGCGATAACAACAACTTTGAAAACCCTGATATGATATCTCTCGCTATTCTATCGCTACTATAATAATCAGTGTTCCTCAGAGCTATCCCAGTGCATACCACCTCCTTTACGTAGGGCACGTGGTACCCGTCTTGCAACTCAATCCCACCCCTACTCTGTGCAACTCTCCAACCCAAGAGTGAAACGTTACTCTCAAACTTTCTTCTACTCCACAGCTGAGCTCTGGAACTCTCTCCCAGAATCAGTCTTTCCCTCTTCCTATGACTGAAATTGCTTCAAACTCCGTGTGTCCAGGCATTTTGGCTCGAACGTCCCTTGATTTTGGCCCTGTCACTCTTTCAACTATGGGGGAGGCACTCGCTATAGGCAGTTATGCCTTTTGCCTCCCTCAATCACATAGAAAAAAAATAAAAATAAAAATAAACAAAGTCCTGTGCATAAACAAATAGCGGGGGTGTGGGGGCGGCAGCCCCCACCCATAATACTAGGGTAGGTTAGCTAAGGTTGTTAGGTTAGGTAAATGTCTTTTCAAAGTTTCTTTTGTTATTTTAAACGACACTAGTGCAGCGTTATGAGAAACAATTTATTAGGGAAAAATAGGCACCAATATACTGTAGGCAAGAATGTAGTTACCGGGTGTACGCCCGTCTTGTTTACACTACGCGGACGTTCACCATCATTTTCCCGTCTATTTTGACTGCCTTTGGATAGAAAAATACATTACCTTAACCAAACAACCTAACCTAACCTAACCTAACCTAACCTAGTATTATAGATTTATAAGTATTTATTTTATTATAAGTATTTATAGATGATTTATGTTGTATGTCGGGGTAAACCTGACTTTTTGGACCGACAGCGATTTCAGTAAGTTTTATTTTATTTTTATTTTTTTCCTTCAGATAATTATAGTGTTGTTTTATACTGAAGAGGAGCTGAAATGAGTATTTACCCATTATCCAACCATCTAAAAAGACGCCCCCCACTAGTGGGGAGGGCTATGAAGTTCAGGGAAAATGAGGGTTTAAAAGAGTAACAATACAATAATATAGCGTTTTGTATCAAAACTTGGCTCGGGTTTTCCCAAATTGCAAACTTATAAAACCAATTTTGTGAATACTCGTGCCAACTTGCTCGGATTGCACGGGGTGGAGTGGGTAGCCTAATTATCCCAATATATTAGGTTATAAAAATTGTCAACTTTGGGAAGACATTAGCGGCTTAGCCTAACCTAACAACCTAACCTAACCTAACCTAGCCTAGTATTATGGGTGGCCACACCCCCGCTGGTTGAGTTAGGCTAACTTTGTTTTTGTTTTTTTTCTAGGCTATTAGCCTAACCTAACAACCTTACCTAACCTAACCTAGTATATGGGTGGGGGCTGCTGCCCCCACACCCCCGCTGGTTAGATTTTTTTTTTTTTTTTTTTTTTTTTTTTTTATATACGTGCTATTAGCCTAACTTAACAACCTAACCTAACCTAACCTAGTATATGGGTGGGGGCTGCCGCCCCCACACCCCAGCTGGTTGGGTACTGGCTGAAAAACTTATTGTTTTACAGTATATATATATTTTAGCGTTTTTTTTTCTTTCTCCCTTATAATACATTTCAGCTCTTAATGACATATATAGCAATGATGTATATGCTCTACCGGACCTATTAGGCCTAAAAAGATCGATGGGCTAACTGTCGGTCCAAAACATCAGTATAACCTATGTGGGTAGTGGTACACCCGGTAACTACATCCTTCCCCCAATATATTCGCCATATTTTTTCTCCATATAGTCCGCATGGAGGATTTTCGTTATCGACAAATTGAAAAAATAACCACTTCACAGATAAATACACCAATAATCTACTTCAAAAATGTCAAACAGCGGGGGTGTGGGGGCGGCAGACCCCACCCATAATACTAAGATGGGTTAGGTAAGGTTGTTAGGTTAGGCTAATGTCCTTTCTAAGTGGTATAGTAAACACTAGGCTAGCCTATACCCGGTCAGAGGTAAGTCCTGCTGAAATCTCCTTGAATGCTACCGTTTCTTTTTCCACTTAACCCATTGAGACCCAGCGTCGCACGTGATGCGTCGGCAGTTTTTTATCACCAACTCCCAGCGACGCATCAAGTGCGTCCGGCATATTAAAATCAGTTACGTGGCTCGTAAGGTAGGAAATGGCGGGAGAATAGGAGGGGGAGGTACCGTAGTGTGTGGGCGAGCCGGGCCGGTAGGTGTGAGCGGGCCAAGACAGCCGCGCGGCCGGTGGTGGTGGGCTTAGTGGGGATACTTTACACCCTTAGTTCACCGCCACTTTGAACCTTCATTACTCCGGTCGTATGGGAGCTAGAGGCTTGAGATTTATGTGAGACACTCCTTAGAATGTATGCCGTACAATGC
>CM064527.1:29917759-29976449 GCA_032716605.1 Paralithodes platypus
ACACTGTCTTTCCGTCTATTATGTGTTTTAGATTCTGTGTTAGTAATATTGTAATTTTCTTTTAACAAACACCATTATTATCTCCGTACCGTATTAATTGGAATTTGTCCTCATTGAATTGCATGTTGTTTTCCCTGGTCCACTGGAACACTACATTCATGTCTTCTTGCAGTCGGCCCCGTGTCTTCTTCTGTGTTCCAAAGCTGCGGTTGTGGACGGCCATCCCTCACTTCCTCATTCTATTAACTCCGGTGTTCCTCAGGGCTCTGTCCTGTCTCCTATTCTCTTTCTAATTTTCATATATGATCTCAACTGTACCTCCAGTCCCATCCATTCATATAAAGACGACTCTACCTTACACTATTCAATTAGTTTTCCAGAACGCCCCAGCCAACAATCCCTCAAAGACAAACATAATGAAGCCATACAACACTTAACTTCTGATCTAACTACTATATCCAATTGGGGCAGAGAAAACCTTGTTACCTTTAATGCTTCCAAAACCCAATTTCTCCATCTATCTACCCGTCCGGAACTCCCAGAGGACTATCCCTTATTCTTCAACAATACAAAAATCAATCCTTCATCTTCTCTCAATATTCTTGGTGTCTCTTTTTCTTCTGCTCTCACTTGGAAGGACCATATTACCAGTCTTGCTAAGGCAGCCTCCCAGAAGTTGGGTGTGCTCAACCGCCTCAAGGGTTTCTTTACCCTGCACAGCTTCTTGCTCTGTACAGGGGAACATTGCGTCCTTGTATTGAGTATTGTTCACATGTGTGGGGAGGATCCTCTCACACCGCACTCCTAGACAAAGTAGAAAGGAAGGCCTTTTGTACCATTAACTCCCATCCACTCACCAACTCTTTGCAATCTCTCTCTCTCCGCCGCAATGTTCCATCTCTCTCGCTATTCTATCGCTACTATAATAATCAGTGTTCCGCAGAGCTCTCCCAGTGTATGCCACCTCCTCTACGTAGGGTACGTAGTACGCGTCTTGCAACACAATCCCACCCCTACTCTGTGTAACTCTCCAACCCAAGAGTGAAACGTTACTCTCAGACTTTCCTCTATTCAACAGCTGAGCTCTGGAACTCTCTCCCAGAATCAGTCTTTCCCTCTTCCTTTGACTTAAATTGCTTCAAACTCAGTGTGTCCAGGCATTTTGGCTCGAACGTCCCTTGATGTTGGCCCTGTCACTCTCAACTCTGGGGGAGGCACTCGATACAGGCACTTCTGCCTTTTGCCTCCCTCACTCACATAGACAAAAAAAAAAAAAAAAAAGTATTGTATCGTATGGATGTTTAGGGTACCAAAATGGCAACCAAAAACAACGCTAGCCACTCTCCCTCTCTACAGGACCTCCTCTACAAACTTTACCCAAACCTCCAGAACTTAGGAACACATGAAGAGTCAGTCTGTCCCACAAAGTTTTTATAAAGTTATAATTGGGTAAATATATATAGGCCTGCTTTGATCCCTGTATATACTGTATATAGATTAATATGATAAAATAGATTAATATAATAGATATATAGAACCGATCGAGACATAGTAGCTTCTTATTTTTCCATTAAGTATCGAAAAATTGGGACTCAATTTATCGTCAGATGAAATGAAACAGTATAGTTGGTGGGAGTAGGATGGAGTGAGGAAGTATATGAATGAAGGCGGTGCTGGTTGGGAGGAGGGGCGTCGACTGACTGGGGACAGAGGTGCTTGGGGGTGGTTCGTTCGTGGCCACTCCTTCGGGGATCATGGCGTCAGGCAATAGATAGATAGATAGATAGTTGGTGGGACGTCTTGGGGACTATTACGAGAATTTGCTTTATTATTTACCCTCTCTGTTCCGGCGACGTCTTTTTAATCGTATTCTTGCTATATTAATTATATTTTGTGCAGTTTAAGAAGTATCTGTGGTAGTAAAATGGGTTAAAGGAGTTAGTTCGAAGCCTGTTAACTCTTTGAGGATTTTGACAGTTCATTCTGGCTATCATTAGACGATTTTATGCAACTTAAGAAGGATCTGTGGGCATCAGAGGGGAAAGTACTATCTCAATTAGCCCTCTGACTTCCACATAGCCTTCTTAATCTGAATAAAATCGCCTAATAACAGCCAGAATAAACTGTCAAAAAACATCATAAACGTCAAGGGGTTAATTGCTGGAGGCCTTTTTTAAACTGAATCAAATCGTTAATTAACCCTTTGAGGACGTGTTTTGACAATATATTCCGACTATTACGTACCCTTTCTGTACTGGCCACGTTTTTATATATTTTATTGTAGCTATAATTAGAAGGTTCTGTGGTAGTATAGTGAGGTTGGTTCTTGCTGGAGACTAAATACAATCGTTTAACAGTAGCCGGAATATAGTTAAAAGGACGGCACCTGTTCGGAATGGGTTAAGGGGAGATTTCCAATTGAGGGATGTTTTTCTTTACCCCCTTCTCTCTCATGTTTAGCCCCATTGCTTTTGAGATTTTAAGACGTTCGCCCAATTAGTTTGGCGATTTTAAGAAGGTTCTCCCCAATTATGTCAGTTTTAAGACCTTTCGTGCCATTTAGGTGTCAATGTTTTCCTGGCGAGCGATAGCGAGACTAATATAAGAAAAACCGGCCTTCGGCCGGGAAATTTTTCCACCGAAAAGTGTACACATTTATCTTGAAAGGGGGTCAAGGGGATGTAATTTTAAGCTAGATGAAGGTCTAGGGAACAAACTAAAAACCTCCCCTTAACCCGTACAGCCCCAGAGACGCGTCTGACGGGTCGGCGATGTATGTAACGCACAGCCCCAGAGACGCGCCTGACGCGTCACCCTAATTGCGCCGACCGTAACCTCAGGTGTAGCCACTCAAGAGGGCTCAGATTTGTATGGGAACTGTGAACGTATCCCACGCAACCGTGCCGATGGTTGAAAACTCTCAAAGTCCACGTGCGTGCGCGTGAGCGCGCAATAACCTGGTTTTTTAGGGTAGTTGCCTTCAATTTTTTACTCTTGTAAAATACGTTTTCGGGGGCTCTGTAGGACCATTTTTTAAGCTTTTTGAGCGTTTTTTCGTGGTTTTTCCTTCATTTCTAACCCATTCGCTATTGTTTCTGGAATAAAACCATTTTTTGAAAACCGGCCGGGTTCTGGTGAACAAACATTACAAAACTAGCCGGGGCTCCACGGGTTAAAGGGACTCGAGAGAGAAAATATTACTCCACAACAATTAAGGGGAGATGGGTCGCTTTTCTGGTCCCCCTTCTCCTTCATGTTTAGCCCCATTAGTTTTCAGATTTTAAGAAGTTCGGCCCATTAGTTTGGCAATGTATAGACTTTTCACCCCATTTCGTTGTCAGTATTAGGACTTTTCGTGTTATTTAGGTGTCGATTTTTTCCTGGCCAGCGATAGCGAGCCTGTAATTTTTCAAGGAATTTTTTCTACCGAAAAATGTACAAATTTATCTTGAAATGGGGTCTACGGGGTGTTTGTCTTTAAGCTTGATGGACGTCTAGGGAGGAAACTAGAAAAATAATGAATACATGCAAAAATCGCCCAAAAAGTGAACCATCCCCTCTTAAAAAGGACGGCACCGGTTCTGAAAGGGTTATCGATTGTTTACAGTTTGAGAAGACATTGTGAGAGTTAATTGAATTGATTGAGGTTGTTCGTATCCCTTTCATTCCTAGAGATCCTTCCTATGTTGCATTAAATTGTCTCATGATAACCAGAATATAGTGTAAAAATGTGTCCTGCAAGAGTTTAAGGGGGATGGTTCACTTTTTGGTAGATTTTTTTCATTCATTTATTATCTTTTAGTGTCCTCCCTAGACCTCCATCAAACTTAAAAACACATCCATCAGATCTCCCTTCTGGATTAATTTGTACATTTTTCTACCGAAAAATGTACCGGCCGAAGGCCGGTTACTCTTAAGATTACAGGCTTGCTATCGCTCGCCAGGAAAAAATCGACATCTAAATGGCACGAAAGATCTTAAAATTGACAACGAAATGGTGCAAAAGGTATTAAAATCGCCAAACTAATGGCCCGAACGTCATAACATCTGAAAACTATTGGGGGTAAGCATGAGGGAGAAGGGGGACCAGAAAAACAGCCCATGTCCCCTTAAAGATTTTAAGTTTTATTTACAGTATATATTTATTTATATTTTAAGTTTTATTTACAGTATAAATATTATATTTATTTATATTAAGTTTTATTTACAGTATATATTTATTTATATTTTAAGTTTTATTTACAGTATATATTTATTTATATTTTAAGTTTTATTTACAGTATATATTTTTTTAAGTTTTATTTACAGTATATATATTTATATTTTAAGTTTTATTTACAGTATATATTTATTTATATTAAGTTTTATTTACAGTATATATTTATTTATATTTTAAGTTTTATTTACAGTATATATTTATTTATATTAAGTTTTATTTACAGTATATATTTAATTATATTTTAAGTTTTATTTACAGTATATATTTATTTATATTTTAAGTTTTATTTACAGTATATATTTATTTATATTAAGTTTTATTTACAGTATATATTTAATTATATTTTAAGTTTTATTTACAGTATATATTTATTTATATTTAAGTTTTATTTACAGTATATATTTATTTATATTTTAAGTTTTATTTACAGTATATATTTATTTATATTTTAAGTTTTATTTACAGTATATATTTATTTATATTTTAAGTTTTATTTACAGTATATATTTATTTATATTAAGTTTTATTTACAGTATATATTTATTTATTTATATTTTAAGTTTTATTTACAGTATATATTTATTTATATTTTAAGTTTTATTTACAGTATATATTTATTTATATGTTTAAATTAAATCTACCACTGTATGTATGTATGTATGTATATACTCAGGCACATATCCCATAGCTGGGGGTGGCTGACACGAGACAGAGCCTGAACAGAAACAACATTTAAAGTTCCTATTCTCAGGGTCCGGGACCACTTTCGCGTTCCCTCGCCCTTGTCTCTGTCTCGTTAAGTAGGAGAATTATACAAGGGGAGGAGGATTCCTAGCCCCCTGCCCCCAGAAGGAAATGTAGGACAGTAAAAGAGACAGACAGAAACGGCTAAGGTTGGGTAGAGGATGCCAAACCTCACTCTGGATAGGACCAGCCCTCACCTAATCTACAAATAAAATGATCAAATTGTACCCTGGCCTAAGTCTGCATGCACCAGAAACTATACATATTAATAGATGTAGGGAAAATATATTTGGTATGTGTGTCGTACAATTTTTAGTCATGTTTTAGGAGAGCGAGAAGAAACACGCCCTCCTCCTCCGAAGCCCGCGGCCTCACTGACCTCGTAACACTTTCCAAGGAGAGCCTGAGAGGACTGGGGAGTAGGGGGTTTTACGCAGGCGCTAAAGCCAGTATCACACGAGCGCTTTTTCCCTCAACATTTATCTTCAACACTGGTCTGGCAGCTCATGAGGTCAATATTAAATATATTTATCTTGCCTAAATTAAGCCATCCTCAGTCTAGTTTCCGATACCAGTGCAAAATATTCCAGAAATGTTGCCAGAAAAATGTTGATCATCGAATGTTAACTATAAAACCCCTCTGTGATACCGGTTTAACCCACACACGCACGTACACACTTGACCGCGCACACACCCGTACACACATACGCATACACATTAAGGGAAGGTATTTAGTTTGTTCCCTAGACCTCCATCAAGCTTAGAATTACACCCCCTTGAGTCCCTTTCAAGATAAATTTGTACATTTTTCGGTAGAAAAATGTCCCGGCCAAAGGCCGGTTCCTCCTAAATTACAGGCTCGCTATCGCTCGCCAGGATAAAATCGACACCTGAATTGCACGAAAGGTCTTAATATGGGGTGAAAGTTCTTCTATCTATCTATCTATTGCCTGACGCCGTGATCCCCGAAGGGGTGGCCACGAACGAACCGCCCCATGCACCTCTGTCCCCAGTCAGTCGACGCCCCTCCCCCCAACCAGCACCGCCTTCGTTCATGTAGTTCCTCACTCCATCCTTCCACCTCATATTCGGTCTACCTCTCCCCCTCTGTCCCTCCACCTCGCTCTCGTACACCCTCTTAGTCATTCTCTCGCTTTCCATACGTGAAAGTTCTTAAAATCGCTAAACTAATGGGGCAAACGTTTTATAATATCAAAAGCAATGGGGCTAAACATGAGGGAGAAAGGGGTCAAGAAAAAAATCCCTCAAGTGGAGATCTCCCCTTAACCCTTTCTGTACCGGGGCCGTCCTTTTAATATCATTCTGGCTACTATTAGACGATTGTATTCAGCTTACAAAGTGTCTCCAGCAATGAACATGCTTTTAACCATCTCAGGGACTCCATTTTACTACCACAGATCCTTCTTAAACTGAACAAAATCGTCTAAATATAACTAGCATAAGATGAAAAAGACGTCGCCGGTACAGAAGGGGCTATGACACACATGCGCGCGCACACATACCGACAGAAAGAAAACACACACACACACACACACACACACACACACACACACACACACGCACACACACACACGCAGTATACACAGAAGCCCCATTAAGCAAATTATAGTAATGTACAGTACAAAATATTTTTAGAAATTCTCTCTCTCTCTCTCCCTTCCTTCACTGGTCTCTCTTCTCTCTCTCTCTCTCTCTCTCTCTCTCTCTCTCTCTCTCTCTCTCTCTCTCTCTCTCTCTCTTATTATAGAGTGTTTAAAATATGCGTGGTAACCCAGGTTCGAATCCCGGTGGATCACATGCTTTCATTAATTTCTTTAGGAGGTGTTTGGTGTTGGAGTTAAATTAATACAATAGATTATCTCTCTCTCTCTCACTCTCACTCTCTCCCTCCCTTCACTGGTCTCTCACTCTCTCTCTCCTCTTCCCCTTCCTTCCTTCCTCCCCCCCTCTATCTCTCTCTCTCTCTCTCTCTCTAGCTATGATATATTACTTGTTTATTGATAATTCCAGTGTCCTCCCCTCCATACTTCATCTTCGTTGCTCTCCCCTCCTTCCTCTTTATATTCCTCTCTTCTCTTCCTTCATTTGGGTTCATATATAACTGTGTCATATTTCTGTTTCCATTTTATTCTCGTGTCATATCTCTCTTTCGCTTTCCTTTCTTCTGGTTCGCTTCCTATTGTTCATATTCTCCATTTATATGCTTCTTCTAATTCTGGGTGGTACTCCCGGGAAGTGTACAGGTGGTGGTTAAGGACAACTGGAACTCCTGTTACACCACCTGGCCTCCTTTGCTGATCCTTTCCGTGCCTCACCAACAATTGTTCTGGACCGCTACTTTCCACTCTTAAAATCAATTTCTGCAACATTCGTGCCCTTTCATCTAACTTCCACTCTGTGGAACACCACCCCTCCTCTGCCAACCATGATCTTCTCTTTCTTACCGAAGGCACAGTTGTCTGGGACTACTGACAGCAAACCCTTCTCTGTATCCTCCTACTATCTCTATCCTCAGTTTCAAGCCAAAGGTGGATGTTTCGTGTACATGCGCAACAATCTTGCTATCTCTCGTGTTCCCAACTTTGATTCTTCTGAATTCTCAACTCTCTGGCTAAAGCTTTTTTGTCACTCTCAAACTAAATATTTCTCCACTGTTTATCTCTCCCCTAATTCTACTGACTATCCAATTTTGTTTGACTATTTAACTTCTAAAATGGTTTCATGTTTGGGTTTGATTGTGAGCCCTTCCAAATAACCCATTACTAGGCTAATGGGAGGCAGTTGGTTTTTCGAGTCCTCTTCCGCCCTCATCTTTAGCCCTATTAGTTATGAGATTTCAAGACATTCGCCCCATTAGTTTGGCATTTTCAGATCTTTTGCCCTATTTCTTTGCCAATATTAAGACCTTTCGTGCCATTTAGGTGTTGAATTTGTTTCCTGGCGAGCGATAGCGAGCCTGTATTTGAAGAGGAATCGGCCTTCGGTCGGGACATTTTTCTACCGAAAAATGTACAAATTTATATAAGGGGGTCTTGTGGGTGTTTTTTTTTTAAGCTTGATAGAGGTTTAGAGAGCAAACTAAACCCCCTCCTTAAGGGGAGGTTTCCACTTGAGGGATTTTTTTCTTGACCCCTATCTCCCTCATGTTTAACTCCACTGCTATTGAGATTTTAAGACGTTCGCCCCATTAGTTTGGCGATTCTAAGAACTTTCGCCTCATTTCTGTCAACTTTTAGAAATTTCGTACCATTTAGGCGTCGATTTTTTCCTGGCGAGCGATAGCGAGCCTGTAATGTAAGAGGAAACGGCCTTCGGCCGGGACATTTTTCTACCGAAAAATTTACAAATTTGTCTTGAAGGGGGGTCAAGGGAGTGTAATTTTTAAGCTTGATAGAGGTTTAGGGCACACACTAGATACCTCCCCTTAAACCATTGAGCCGAACCAGTAAGTTATGCTGCACAATACCGTCTGGGCTTCCTTAAGTTAGCAGACAAAATGCCTCTTTTCTCTACAATTTCCCTGATCATAACCCTCCTACTTTCCACCCCATCTTTACTTCGTCCGTTCCCCTCAAAACCCTCCTTCAAGATAAATTTGTACATTTTTCGATAGAAAAATGTCCCGGCAAAAGGCTGGTTCCTCTTAAATAAGTGGGTAAAACCTTTTTAATGCACACGGCTGTACGCAACAACAATGGATGTTTAAAGCCGGAGTCACACGAGCAGTTTTTCGAGCAATTTTTACGGGCAATTATGGTCTGGCAGCTTTAAAAATTACACTTTATCAAAATTCAACCGCCTAACATAATCTACCTTCAGTGTAGTTGCCGATACCAGTGCAAACAAAGTCCCGAAATAAAACGAGAAAAAACTTGCTCATGGAATATTGACGGAAAAACCGCTCGTGTGACAGCAGCTTAAGTTCATGTCATATGACCTTTATACCAGTGAATGATGAAAACCACAGCTTATTGGAATAATGTATTGTGTTTCCGTATTCAGCCTACCTCTCTCTCTCTCTCTCTCTCTCTCTCTCTCTCTCTCTCTCTCTCTCTCTCTCTCTCTCTCTCTCTCTCTCTCTCTCTCTCTCTCTCTCTCTCTCTCTCTCTCTCTCTCCCTCTCTCTCTCTCCCTCCCTCCCTAGTACTTACCATCACCGGCCACAGTTCCATCAGACTCACCTGAAAAAACCAAGAACATTAATTAGTATACAGGTGAAAAACCAAGAACATTAATTAGTATACAGGTGAAAAACCAAGAACATTAATTAGTATACAGGTGAAAAAACCAAGAACATTAATTAGTATACAGGTGAAAAACCAAGAACATTAATTAGTATACAGGTGAAAAACCAAGAACATTAATTAGTATACAGGTGAAAAACCAAGAACATTAATTAGTATACAGGTGAAAAACCAAGAACATTAATTAGTATACAGGTGAAAAACCAAGAACATTAATTAGTATACAGGTGAAAAACCAAGAACATTAATTAGTATACAGGTGAAAAACCAAGAACATTAATTAGTATACAGGTGAAAAACCAAGAACATTAATTAGTATACAGGTGAAAAACCAAGAACATTAATTAGTATACAGGTGAAAAACCAAGAACATTAATTAGTATACAGGTGAAAAACCAAGAACATTAATTAGTATACAGGTGAAAAACCAAGAACATTAATTAGTATACAGGTGAAAAACCAAGAACATTAATTAGTATACAGGTGAAAAACCAAGAACATTAATTAGTATACAGGTGAAAAACCAAGAACATTAATTAGTATACAGGTGAAAAACCAAGAACATTAATTAGTATACAGGTGAAAAACCAAGAACATTAATTAGTATACAGGTGAAAAACCAAGAACATTAATTAGTATACAGGTGAAAAACCAAGAACATTAATTAGTATACAGGTGAAATCGTAATAAACATGGGTATAAATATTATTCACTTTAATTTCCGTTTTGTGTATGTGTGTGAGGGGGGGGGGGGAGCTGTCTGTCTATGTGTGTGTTTGCGTGTGTGTGTGTGTGTGTGTGTGAGTGTGAGTGTGAGAGAGAGAGAGAGAGAGAGAGAGAGAGAGAGAGAGAGCGCTAGCTAGCTAGCTAGCTAGCTATGACGTCAAGAAATATCAAGCTTCACAAAAGGTGAATACATTTTGGAATTGCATAAGTTGCTTTGGACAGAAAGCGTGTGAAGGAAAAATAGGTGAAGCCTTAAGGGGAGATTTCCACCTGGAGGATTTTTTTCTGAACCTCATGTTTAGCCCCATTGCTTTTGAGATTTTAAGACGTTCGCCCTAGTATTTTTGACATTTTAAGACATTTTGCCCCATTTCTGTCAATTTTAAGACCTTTCGTGCCATTAAGGTCGATTTTTTCCTGGCGAGCCTGTAATTTAAGAGCAACCGGCCTCTGACCGGGACATTTTTCTACCGAAATTGTACAAATTTATCTTGAAAGGGGGTCTAGGGGGTGTCATTTATCTTGAAAGGGGGTCTAGGGGGTGTAATTTTAAGCTTGATGAAAACTTAGGGAACAAACTAAATACCGTTTATTTGGTTTGTTAATTATTTTTTTCCTTTATTTCTTAGTTTCCTCGCTAGACCTCCATCAAGCTTAAAGGAACACCCCCTAGACTCCCCTTCAAGATAAATGTGTACATTTGTCGGTAAACAAATGTCCCAGTCGAAGGACGGTTCCTCTTAAAAATTTCAGGCTCGCTATCGCTCGCCAGGAAAAAATCAACACCTAAATTGCACGAAAGGTCTTAAAATTGACAACGAAATAGGGCGAAAGGTGTTAAAATCGCCAAACTAATGGGCCGAACGTCCTATAATGTCAAAAGAAATGGGTCTTAACACGAGGGAGAAAGGGGACCAGAAAAACGACCCATCTCCCCTTAAGCAGGTATCACACGAGAGCTTTTATACTCAACATTCGATGATCAACATTTTTCTGGCGACATTTCTGGAATATTTTGCACTGGTATCGGAAACTAGACAGGTGGTAGATGAACTTAGGGAGGCGAAATATTATAAATTTGACCTCATAAGCTGCCAGACCAGTGTTGAGTATAAATGTTGAGGGAAAAAGCGCTCGTGTGATACCGGCTTAAGGGGTGTCACCGGTTTTTTTTGTATCTTTCTCCTTTTCTCTCTTTCCTTGGCTTGTATCCATTCGGCCCCATTCAGCCAACTGTTTTAAAACGTTTATCCCCATTCAGGTGTCGATTTCTTCCTGGCGAGCGATAGCGAACCAGCATTGTATGGAGAAATTTTTCTTATCGAAAAATGTACAAATTTAGCTTGCTGTCAAAACAAAAATATATACATATGCTGGCTCGCTACCGCTCGCCATGAAAATATTGATACTTGGATGGGGGTAAACGTCTTAAAACAGTAGGCTGAATGGGGCCGAATGGATACAAGCCAAAGAGAGAGAGAAATAAAGAGAAAAAAATCGAGGTGGGCTACGTTAACCCTCGTCAGCGGGGGGGGGGGGGGGGGCTATTTTGGGCATATTCATGCCCTCCTGAATGATCAATCAAGTATCTGCATGAAAAGAAATTTATTCAGCAAAAACCTAGGCGCTACAAGCTTCAAAATGAGACCAGAACGAGCTACGTAGCACTCGTAGTTTTCATGCAGTGGTACCACTAACATGGGAGTTTAGCGTATAGCGGCATATCTTTTCCAGCTACGCTCACTGCTGGCTACACTGCCGGCCTCTCGAGAACAGAGGGAGCGTGAGTCAGTGGGCGGCGGTAAGCCCTGGGTGTCGGACGTGTGGCCTGCTGCGCTCCCGGCTATTTGCACTCGATTTTAACACTTTAAAAGCCTTAATAATGCTTCTAACTTGCTGCTTTTTAGATACGGACTTAAGTCGGGCCCCGCTCTTTAAGTGTTAAGGGACGCTGTATATGTAACCAGTGTCATACGGGCTCAGCTTAAGTAAGTACAGCTTGGATATATAGGCTATCTTCAATTGACCACTTGCGAGTTTCGTTCTATAAGGAAGTTGGAGCTGTAGACATCGATATTTAGCAGAATTAACAGCTAAAATTCGGTTGTAGTACATTTAAAAATACATAAAAATACTAGAGAGGTAGCCAAATCTGAGCTTATAAAGAGGAGACGTGACTTTTAGGTGTGAGTTTACATTGACTACACACATCATGTTTACAAATAGGTACATATAGGCTACTGTATATACAGTATGTGGAAATGATTTTTGTTTTCTTTCTTGATTAGCTATCCCTCATGTTTAGGCCCATGAATTTTGAGATTTTGAAAATAATCCGGATTTTTTCTTCCATCTTCCATCACCTTTTCCATTTCCTCCTCCTCTTCTTCCTCTCCTTTCTCTTAGTCTTCCTCAGCCTCCTCCTCCTTCGCCTTCCTCTTCCTCCTCCTCCTTCGCCTTCCTCTTCCTCCTCCTCCTTCGCCTTCCTCTTCCTCCTCCTCCTCCTCTTCGTCTTCCTCCCTTTCCTCTTAGTCTTCCTCAGCCTCCTCCTCTTCCTCTTCCTCCTCGTCTTCCTCCTCCTCCTTCTCTTCCCCCTCCTCTTCCTCCTCCTCTCCTTCTCCTTCTCCTTCTCCTTCTCCTTCTCCTCTTCCTCCTCCTCCTCCTCCTCCATCATCGTCTGGTGTAGGAGATATAGGCCTAGCTGTCGTGGTCAGGACTAGGACTGAATCTGGTTACCAATAGCCCAATTGACCACTTGCGAGTTTTGGGGTTTTCGGAACTTAGAGGTGTAGACATCGATATTTAGCAGAATTTCCAGCTAAGAATGTTTTTCATATTAAAGTACATACAATTAACTTCACTAAACATTCCATCACTCAAAAACTCGGATATATTTTATATTTCTGTTAAGTATCGATGTCTACAGCTCATAGCTCGAAACTCGTAAATTGATGTCCATTTAACCTATTCTCAGACCGCCAGAATGGCTTCCTTAAGGGCCGCTCTACTGGTGAACTTCTTTCTTATCTAACTAACTCTTGGTCCTCTTCCATTCGGGACTTCGGTGAGACTTTTTCTGTTGCGCTAGACATATCAAAGGCCTTCGATAGAGTCTGGCACAAATCCTTTATTTCCAAACTACCCTCCTTCGGTTTATATCCCTCTATCTGTGCCTTTGTCTCTAATTTCCTTTCCAGCCGTTTCATAGCTGCGGTTGAAGACGGCCACCGTTCACTTCCTCAACCTATCAACTCCAGTGTTCCTCAGGGTTCTGTCCTATCTCCAAATTATCTTCCTATTATTCATTAATGACCTTCTCAACTGCACCTCCAGCCCCATTCACTCATATGCTGACGACTCTACAGTATACTATTCAATTAGCCTTCCTCAACACCATTCACAGCAGGAACTACAAAACTCACGTAAGGAGGCCATAAAACACCTATCTTCTGATCTCTCTACTATCTCTAACTGGGACAGAGAAAACCTTGTTACTTTCAATGCTTCCAAAACTCAATTTCGCCCCCTTCCAGAAAACTATGACCTACTCTTCAACAACATACATATTAACCCTTCATCTTCTCTTAATATTCTTGGTGTCTCTTTTTCTTCTGATCTCTCTGTGAAAGATCATATTATACCACTCTTGCTAAAACGGCTTCACGGGTGCTACATTTCTACGAAGAGGGGGCAATCCATCTTGCAACACAATCCCACCCCTACTCTGTGCAACTCTCCAACTCGAGAGTGAAACGTTATTCCGAATCTTCTATTCAACAGCTGAGCTCTGGAACTCTCCCAGAATCAGTTTTTTCCACTTCCTATGATTTAAGTTGCTTCAAACTTCCAGGCATTTTGGCTCGAACGTCCCTTGATTTTGGCCCTGTCACTCTTTCAACTCTGGGGGAGGCACTCGCCACAAGCAGCTTTGCCTTTTGCCTCCCTCACTCGCATATAAAAAAATAAAAAAATAATCATCACCATCATAATAATTATCATCTTCATCACCATCATTATTACTATCGTCAACCATCATCATCACAATCATCATCACTATCACCATCACCACCACCACCATAATCAAAACCACAATCATCTTCACTAACACGACCACCATCATCTTTTCCAACACCACCACCATAATCACCATCATCACAATCACCATCACCACCATCATCGTCTGCTGTAGTATATAAAGTGTAAGCCTCCCTGTCGCTGCCAGAGAAGGACTGAATCTCGTTATTGCTGTCCCAGTTAAACCTTTATATATTTCCATCTACAGTATATTTCTGGCCTTTTATTCCCACTTCTTTCTTTCCTCCCCTTGGTTTGTCACTCACACGAGCGCTTTTTCCCTCAAAATTTATCCCTTACCACTGGTCTGGCAGCTTATGGGGTCAACATTTAGAATATTTTGGTTACCGGTACCTAAATTCATCTACCATCAGTCTAGTTTCTGATACCAGGGCAAAATGTTCCAGAAATGTTGCCAGAAAAATGTTGTTCATCGGATATTGACTATAAAAGCCCTTGTGTGATACCGGCTTTATAAAGGAATATATACGGGAATGCGAGCAACAACACACTGACTAGCTCTGACGAGGCTGGTTGTTTTTATTTGGTGCATAATCCAACTTACTCGGCTATGAAATCGATTAGGTGGTGGTTTGAGTGCAAAATTACATGTAAACGTAATTTGAAAGAAGACACAGTCTCGCAATTCAACATCATCTCGTGGCAGCTTATTCCAAATGTTTACAACGCGGTTGAAAAGGAAATGCGTAGCTTGATACAGTTTCATTCACTGTCCAACAATCTTGAAACCATTTCCCCTTGTGTACTTCAACTGGTCAACCATGAAGTACTTGTAAACATTTGGATTATCATAGCTCTTGAAAAATGCACATGCTTCAATTATATCTAACTTCATTCCCTGCTTTATCAGGCTAAACTCTCTCCCAGAATCAGTCTTTCCCTCTTCCTATGACTTAAATTGCTTCAAACTCCGTGTGTCCAGGCATTTTGGCTCGAACGTCCCTTGATTTTAGCCGTCACTTTCAACTATGGGGGAGGCACTCGCTATAGGCAGTTCTGCCTTTTGCCACCCTCACTCACATAGAAAAAAAAAAAAAAAAAAAAAAGGTTCCGTTCTTGTAAATCCTTCTAGTACGGTTTATTTCTCAAATTTGGTATAAAATATATATAATACATACAAATAAATGAACAGTTTGACAGTTTTTGTCGATCAACTGCAGACATTCTTTGCCTTCTTACGCATCAAATCAACCAAGCTACAGACCAACATGGTGAAACACATACAATAGCACTGGATATATCAAAGGCATTTGATAGAGTCTGGCATCAATCCTTATTGTCGAAGATGTCACACTACGGCCTTGCATCATTAGTTCCACTAATTTCTTCTTATCTTCATAACAGAAAAATACGTGTAATGGTAGATGGCCTTTATTCTCAATTTCACTCAATAAATGCTGGTGTTCCCCAGGGATCAGTTTTGGCCCCAACTCTGTTCCTCATTCATATCAATGATCTCATATCTACCACTCATAATCCAATACATTCCTACGCAGATGACTCAACACTCCACAGTTCCTTCACATTTACCAATTCTTTCACCCAACCCGATCTTATAAATTCAAAATAAACACTGCAATTTCTCTGAACCAGGACCTTTCTAGAATTAATGAATGGGGACAAGAGAATCTAGTTTCCTTTAATGCACAGAAAACCAAGTACATTCAATTTTCTAACCGACAGAATCTCACGGACTCCCATATATTTTTTAATGATGTAAATATTCCCACTTCCCCTAGTATTGACATTCTCGGTGTAACATTAACTACTAACTTGAGCTGGACACATTATGTTAGAAGCATTGCTAAGAATGCCTCTAAAAAACTGGGACTCCTGTACAGAGTTCGAGAATTCTTCACTGACGAGCAGTTGGCCGTAATATATAAAAGTCATGTGCGCTCTCAGATGGATTACTGTTCACCTCTGTGGGGTGGAAGTGGAGTGGTTGCATTGAGGCAGTTGGACAAAATTCAAAATAAAGCTATTAGATTAATCAATAACCCTGCAATCACACAGGACCTTCCTACATTAGCCATACGAAGAAACGTTGCATCCCTTGCATTATTCTACAGATATTTTCACAGCAATTGTTCCGAGGAACTTGCTTCAATTGTGCCGCCTCTCCACATCTTTCCCCGTAGAACTAGGGCAGCTGAGAGCGCCCATGAATTTACACTTTCTCCTCCACAATGCAGAACTTCTGCTTATCAGAATTCATTTATCCCCAGAGCTACTACTCTTTGGAATTCACTTCCCTCGAATTGCTTTCCACAAACTTACAATCAACAAATGTTTAAATCCAGTTGTTACAAACATTTTATGAATGGAGGATGCCTTTAGGCACATGGACCTTTTTGTTTTATCTGTGTTTTTCCTTCCTCCGTTCATTGTCTCTTAAAAAAAAAAAAAAAAAAAAAAAATGTATTTTTTTTTTTTTTTAGAATCAATTAAAAGTATTGGTGAACCAAAGATATCCTTAGCTTACACTGACACAAATAATTGGTATTAAAAGACTATATAGTGTCCATAATAACGTACCCTTTTAATGGTATGTCGGTGGTAATCAACCCATCTGATACCAATTATAAATATAAATCGCCACCAATTAATTTCATGACACTTACCAAGCACAAAGCACTTCTTTCCAACACACCTAAATTACCTCCAACGTACTTTGATTTTGGCGGTCACTCTTTCAACCTGGGGGTGGGGGTGGGGGTGGGTGGGGGAGACACACTTGTTGAAGACAGTTTTGCATTTTGTTTCCATGCAAAAAACAAAACAAAAACAAAATATATATATATATATATATATATATGCCGGTATATATATATATATATTGCCTGACGCTGTGATCCCCGAAGGGGTGGCCACAAACGTAATTCTCCATGCACCTCTGTCCCCAGTCAGTCGACGCCCCTCCTCCCAACCAGCACCGCCTTCATCCATATACTTCCTCACTCCACCCTTCCACCTCTCTTTCGGTTTACATCTCCCTCTCTGTCCTTCCACCTCGCTCTCGTACACCTTCTTAGTAATTCTCTCGCTTCCCATACGTTCCATATGGCCGAACCATCTCGAGGTGTTCCTTTTCACACTTTCCAGCACATCTACCTCCACACCACACCTCCTCCTTACTATCTCATTCGTCTGTCTATCCTTCCATATAACTCCGCACGCACTTCTCAAGTAACTCATCTCCACCCCTCTCACTCTTGGTCTGAGTCTCTTCTCAAACGTCCATGCTTCGCTTCCGTAAGTCAATGTCGGGATTACCACACTGTCATGCAAGGACTTCTTCACTTCCATACTGACCACCGTATTTCTTGTTACTGCTTTCAGCGTTCTTACAACCCTCTTCCCCTGTTGTACCCTCTCCCGCACTTCTTCATCCATAGTCCCATCTTTACTCAACACACTGCCCAGATACTTAAATGAGCTGACAATCTCCATAGCCTTACCGTTCAACTTCACCTCACACTCTGTGGCTTCACCCTTTTCGAAGACCATAACCTTGCTCTTCCCCGCATTTACCTTCAGATTCCGTTTTTCGCACACTGTTCCAAACACATTTACCAGACCCTGCAACTCCCATTCATTATCCGTTTTCCACACACTGTTCCAAACACATTTACCAGACCCTGCAACTCCCATTCATTATCCGTTTTCCACACACTGTTCCAAACACATTTACCAAACCCTGCAACTCCTATTCATTATTGCTCATCAGAACTGTATCATCAGCAAACAGCAGTACAGGTAGCTTCCACTCATTTCCCTCCCTTATCAGCGATACACCAACATCCACTGCTCTTCCTTGTATTTCTTTCATGACTCCATCCATATATACAGTAAACAGCCACGGGGACATCACACACCCCTGTTTCAACCCAACATTCAGGACAAAGAACTCGCTCTGCTCATTCTCCACACGTACTGTCGCCTTTGCACCCTCATACTTGCTCTTCACGTCTTTCAGCATGTATGAGGGTGCAATCAATCAATCTATGTATTCACATTATCACAAACCCACCAATTAACTTACACACATTTTTAATTAATGAAATCAACAAAACTAATGAATACACGAGGTACTCCATGGATTCGAACCTAGGATACTCACACCGAAATTCCGCTCACTAACCATTACACAATCTAGACAGTTAAAGGTTTAAGCACAATTGCCTACAAAATATTATCCATTCTCGAATATTGGATATTAATCTAAGTATGTATGTATACCCAACTGCACTGTGATAGCCTAATGATGACACGAATGTACCGGAATACAGTAAGTCCCCGGGCGCCATATTGTTTCCGACTCCCGGGACCAGTATATAGGGGGACTCTGTATATCAAGGTACTCTATAGTCTGTTCTTTTCCAGCTGATGGTATACCAAATCCCTTTGTTGCTGATTTTTCGATAGTTACTGGAATAATATGAAACTAATGTGTCTCTGTATTCTAAAAATGCCAATATTGAATAATGTACACTATATTTCACCACATTATCTTCCTAATAACTGAATAAATATGGAGAGGACATGGCAATTTACCCTCTGCTGGAAATAAACTGACTCTAGTAATGTCCTCGGTCACTGACATATCACGTCATTCTGAGGGGGTAATCGGCTCTGTAATGGGTAATTAACCTATATCCTCATCCCCCCCTCGGAGGTTCGGTTAGTCCTATTTCTCTCTCTCTCTTTCTCTTTCTCTTTGTCTCTCTCTCTCTCTCTCTCTCTCTCTCTCTCTCTCTCTCTCTCTCTCTCTCTCTCTCTCTCTCTCTCTCTTAACCGAAAAAGACAGAAATAAACTGCAATCTGATTTAAATAAAATAGTCGCCAAATAATGCCAAGTCTTACAAATAGGTAATAAAAACAACAAAATATAAATACAATATGAAAGGCCAGCCAATCAAAACAAGTGCATTAGTTAAAAACCTGTTTTTTATATCTGGAAATCTAAAGACCTCAGATCAATGTGCAGCAGCTGCGAACGAGGCCAATCAAGCATTGGGATATATACTAAATAAATTACTTATAAAAATTAGAATATTATAGTACCGTTATTTAAAAGCATAGTGAGACTCCATCTTGAATATGGTGTGCAATTTTGGTCTCCTTATCTGAACAAGAACATTGAGAAACCCGAGTCGGTGCAGCGTAGAGCGACAAAGTTGATACCTTCACTAAGAAATAAATCATATCTTTAAAGATTAAAAAAAAAAAAAAAAAATCACTTAACAAAAGAAGATTGTGAGGTCAATTAATCGAGTGTTTCAAGGTACTAAAGGGCTTTGGCAAAATTGATGTAGATTCACTTTTCTAAATCGAGAATAGTTCATTAACTCGGGGAAATGGAATTAAATTAAAAACCAGGAGGGCGAATCTCGATGTCACAAAGCACTTCTTCACCTACAGTGTGGTCAACGGGTGGAACAAACTGCCAGAGAAAGTGGTACAATGTAAGACAATTGACACATTCAAAAGGATTCTAGACATCCATTTTGAGGAGGTGGGAATAATATAGGTAACAAATAAATAAATGAATAAATAAATAAAATAGATTAAGCATCAGTAGTATATCACATTTATCAACTTCGTTCTTTACTATGAATTTCCCAGAAGTTTTTCTCATTCTGCTGGGGGACTTGTTTCCCCAACTATAATTTCATGCCGACCAAAGGTCGGAGGGACTGGTGGGTGGGGAGAGAGCCTTCTGCTTCGCTATCCTTGCCTTCCACTTTGTAGCAAATTATATTTTAGCATTAAGTCCTGACTACCTAGTAGGGACCGCAAGGTCTGTGCAATCTTTCTAACTATGTAACTCTCTCTCTCTCTTACACACACACGCACACGCACACACACACACACACACACACATTTAGGGTCAGTCAGTACAGGGTATGTGAGGCAGGAGACCATTCAATATATACCAATATATAACCCCCCCCCCCCTTCTCTCTCTCTCTCTCTCTCTCTCTCTCTCTCACACACACACACATTTAGGGTCAGTCAGTACAGGGTATGTGAGGCAGCAGACCACCCTCTTCATTATTATATACCAATATATAACCCCCCCCCTTCTCTCTCTCTCTCTCTCTCTCTCTCTCTCTCTCTCTCTCACACACACACATTAGGGTCAGTCAGTACAGGGTATGTGAGGCAGCAGACCACCCTCTTCATTATTATATACCAATATATAACTCCCCCCCCCTTCTCTCTCTCTCTCTCTCACACACACACACACACATTTAGGGTCAGTCAGTACAGGGTATGTGAGGCAGCAGACCACTTATTATATACCAATATATAACCCCCCCCCCTTCTCTCTCTCACACACACACACACATTTAGGGTCAGTCAGTACAGGGTATGTGAGGCAGCAGACCACCCTCTTCATTATTATATACCAATATATAAACCCCCCCCCCCCACCCCTTCTCTCTCTCACACACACACACACACACACACATTTAGGGTCAGTCAGTACAGGGTATGTGAGGCAGCAGACCACCCTCTTCATTATTATATACAAAGGAGTACAAAGGAAATCAAGCAACAACAGATCCAGTGACCCTTCTAGGCTGCTTGTCCTCCAAAACACTGAGGATCAAGTGTCCAAACAGTGGTTTAGAGTGGGTAAGGGAACATTGGAAAGGGAACCACTGCCCTGCCACTAACGTGGCAGGACTAGGAAGTTAGTAGGGGACATATGGGTTAGTAACTGAGGGGAGGATAAAGTTATTCATTTACAAACGCAGTCAGTCGCGGGTTTGATGCGAGATATTTGTCTAGGCGGAATTTAAATGAATCAACGGTGCTGCAGTCTATAACGTCTCGGGGAAGCCCATTCCACAAGTTGACAACTCGATTGAAGAAGAAATTCTTAGATTCGTGCGAGTTAAAAGATTTACCAATAATTTTGCAACCGTTTCCCCGCGTGTAATTAGATTGGTCGATAGTGAAGTACTTACTACAGTTCATATTGTCGATGCCTTTGATGATTTTGAACACTTGAATTAAGTCGCCTCTTAATCTGCGCTGGGTTAAAGGAAATAGATTTAATTCTCTAAGACGCTCTTCGTATGGTTTGTTCTTTAGGCTAGGTATCATTTTGGTAACTCTACGTTGAACTCGTTCTAGCTTGTTTATATCTTTTTGGTAATAAGGGCACCAGGATTGAACGCAGTATTCCAGAAGAGGGCGGACTAAGGAATTGTAAAGGGTTAGGATAACTTCTTTGGATTTATGCTCAAATGACCTGCCTATAAAGCCAATTATTTTGTTTGCCTTCTTAACAACTTCTGAACATTGTTGACTCGGTTTTAGGTTACTCGATATTGTTACTCCCAGATCAGTTTCTCTGTTTACATTCTTAAGCTGAGTGCCATTCATCGAATAGTTTGCTTTCTCATTTAGGTATCCGACATGTAGTACTTTACATTTATCCGCATTGAAACTCATTTGCCAAATTTGGGCCCAACATGACAATTTATCTAGATTGTGTTGCATATCGTCAACTTGTTCTTTTGAGAGTACGCTATTTGCAATTTTTGTATCGTCAGCAAATTTTGAGATTGTGCAGGTGAGACCCTCATCTATGTCGTTGATGTAAATTAGAAAGAGAATTGGTCCTAGTACCGATCCCTGGGGTACCCCGCTACTTACATTGGTCCATTTAGATGCCTTACCGTTTATGACTACCCTTTGCTTTCTGTTGCTGAGCCAATTTTCTATCCATTTCAACACACCGTCTTGTATTCCATGCGCTTTTAGTTTTAGCAGTAAACGTTTGTGGGGAACTTTGTCAAAGGCCTTTTGAAAATCAAGGTATATAATATCTACAGCTTTACTCTCATCGTAGAGGTTGAGGATATCGTGGAAGAAGTCTAAGAGGTTTGTTAAACAGGAACGTTTTTTACGAAAGCCGTGTTTGAGTATCTTTAAGTATGTTATTTTCCTCTAAGTGATTTACGAGTCTGTCTCGTATGACCGTTTCTAGCATTTTACATACAACTGAGGTTAAGCTAATTGGACGATAGTTACGGGGTAGGGATTTGCTGCCTTTTTTGAATATCGGTGTTACGTTGGCTAGCTTCCACTGATCAGGCATAGTTCCAGACTGCAAGGATTTATTGAATAGTAATGTCAGTGGTTTGGAGAGCTCATTCTTTGCTTCCTTTAGAACTCTAGGCGAGATTGTATCAGGTCCTGGCGTTTTATTTACCTTGAGTTTATCTAAACAATTCAATACTTCTCTCTCTGTAACGGTGATATTGCTTAGAACATCTGAATTATCAATCTGAATCGGCGATGGTGTAGGGATATCACTGAGGTCTTCTGTTGTAAAAACTGATGCAAAGAAGGTATTGAGGGCATTACTCATTTGTACTTCGTCTTTGGTGTATTCTCCTTTTTCATCGACTAACGGTCCAACAGTTGAAGTAACTACTTTTTTCTTTCTGATATAACTATAGAATTCTTTCGGGTTTGTTTTACTTTGATTCGCAATATGTAACTTTAAGGTCTTTTTACTTTGCTTAATTAACTTTTTGGCTTTGCGTCGTAGCTCTACAAATTTCACCCGTTCTTCGTCATTTTGTGAGGATTTTAATCTATCATTAGCAAATTTTTTAGCAAGCAGGCAGTTTGAAATATCTTTATTCCACCATTTGGGCTTATTATTATGGCCTGGACGCCGTATTTTCGATGGTATGCAGTCTTGCACTGCTTTTAGGTAAGTGGTTTCGAATAACTTCCAAGATGTATTTATGTCGTTATTGTTAATTAAAAAGCTCCAGTCAGTTTCTTTAAACATAGCTCTAAGTTTATGAAAGTTTGCTTTCTTGAAATTAGGGACTTTTTCAATGCTACTATTTGGTTCGTTACTAGTAAACTTTAAAGTGAAAGTTATCGTACGATGGTCGCTGTTACTGAATTCATCACCAACATTCAAATTCTCTATCAATTCTTCTTTTGTTGCAAGTACAATGTCAAGAACGTTATTACCACGGGTCGGCATTCGAACAAATTGATAAAGCGAACTCTCTTGCAAGTTCGTATATAAGTCATGTCCGGAGTGTGAAGTAAGAGTATCGCCCCACTTGGTCACAGGTAAATTTAAGTCGCCAAAAATTACGGTATCTTGTGAGTTACTTACATCTGCAATTTATTCGTAAATTTCTCGGTCAGTTTGCACTGATTGAGCTGGAGGTCTGTATATTAACGCAAGTATTATTTTTGTACCTTTATTATTCTTTATTAGCACAAAAGATGTGTCGACGTTCACAATTTGAGGTTTTGACACGAGGGTCGGGTTAAGACTTTCTTTGATATAAAATAAAACGCCACCTCCATTTTTATTTATTCGGCTGTTCTCAAACATTACATAACCGGGAAGTGAATACTCTGCTAAAAAGTCTCTATCTTGTGTATTGAGCCAAGATTCTGTTATGCCAATCACATCATAATTTTCTGTAAACACTAGTTCCTCTAAATCTGAAAATTTATTGCGTATGCTACGAGCATTTGCATAGAAAACCTTTAAAGTTGCGGTTTTAGAACTCGCAGATCGTTCTTTCATCGAATTTTTGGTTCTGGTCGGATCTACATTTACATTCATGGCTGTCCTCGGTCCTCGGTCGTTATCCCTGACGGTTTTGAATTTGGGTCGTGTTGGTGGAGCTTTATCCAAATTCGCGGTTCTTGACGGATTAGTATTTAATTCCTTTGTAGGGTCCCGTCCTCGCTGTCTTCGGTCCTCCTTCCTGGTTGTCCTGTGCTGAGTCGATTTCTTCTCCGAAAATCCTTCACCGCATCGTTGAGAAGACGCCCAAAACGTGCTGCTCCCACCTGGTTCAGATGAACTCCATCGTCCGAAAACAAATAGTCATCGTAGTAGAAATTGTCCCAGGTGTCGACGAATCCCACGTTCTCCTTCCTACAGAGGTTTGCTAGACAACGATTTGTGCTGGTGGCTATGTTGTAAAATCGGCTCTCTACACCGAGCCGGGGGACGATTCCTGAGACGATGATCCTTGATGACTTCTCCTTAAACGACTTGATCAGCTGCTGGTACTTTAGAAGCAAATCTTCCGACCGGGTTCGCTGTACATCGTTAGATCCAACGTGGATGACGTACATTGTATTAGCAGGGGCCAGCTTTGATACTTCGTCAACTGCTGCAACTACGTCATCCACACCACCACCAGGGATACAAAAACGCTTCCTGGTCTTAGGTGCCCTGGCGCAAAACTCTGTGAGCTGACCACGTATCATCGAGTCTCCCACGAGCCGGACTTCTTCTATTTCCTCTTCGTCATCTGAGTCTGCGAGTATCTGGAAACGGTTTTGACACTCGGTAATCGGTATGTGTTTCCTGGTCTTGGGGCAAACGTTGTTCCTCACGACACGGAAGTTGTCTTGAGGGGGAAGAGAGTCACTATTTGAATCTTGAGTATCGGAAACATCAGCTGAAATGGCTACTGTAGGCGTTGAATTGTTGGCAGTTGACGTTGGGTCGTTGGTGGCTGCTGGAGTTGCGGTGACAATTGAAGTTTGTGGCACTCCAACGTTGAGTGTTACAAAATCTTGGAGTGATTCCAGCTTCATGGTGAGGACGTTGATCTTGTTGTAGGCTTCATCTAATTTCACTGTAAAATTCTCTCGTTGCTGGCAGAGCCGGCAGATTGAAGATCGATAGTAGCAAACATGGACTCACCAAACCTACCGGCGCAGTTCGCACAAGCGCGAGGCATGGTGACAGTCACTTTCTTCAGATCACTTCACTCACTTAAAAAACAATTCACTCACTTTAAAACACTTCACTCACTTTAAAAACACTTCAATCACTTCAACCGAAAACAAATATGCTGAAATACGCAGAAATAGGTTATCAGGGGTGATAGCCTAACCGAAAACAAAAATGTTGAGATACGCAGAATTAGGCTTCCAGGGGCGATAGCCTAACCAAAAGTTTTTTTTTTAAATTGAAATACGCAATAATAGGCTACCAGCGTTGAATAGCCTAACCGAATATAATAAAATTGAAATTCGCAGAAATAGGCTACCAGGTGTGATAACCTAACCTTAAACAAATATATGTATAACAGAATACGTAACTAAATATACAATTCACCAAATAGAGATTATATAAAAATAAAGTGTGACTGCACACAAGGGGTTAATATACTGTGTCAACAGATGACCCTGGTGTCACTGTAGCCTAGTAAAGCAGTAGCCTACTCTTTTTAGATAAAAAAAGTGTATCAGTCAAAGGTTATTACAAGATCGTGCAAGCAACAACTAAAATTACAGATATATAGCTACAGTAGGATACTAAATACAATATCTACAAGAGTTAATAATAAAACAGATTGGCTGGCTATAGGCTAGGCTAGGTTTGGGTTAGGTTAAAAGCTTGGCAGGTTGGGTTAGGCTAGGTTAGTTTGTACAAATACCACCCTTAGCTTAAAGTAAAATCAGTCTGAGGAGAAAAAGTCAAGAATATATCTAGGGGGAAAAGATAAATGAATGCACTTAAATTTGGTACAAAATTTGCTGGAATTTAATATGTATAATTCCCAAAAAAGGTTTATTTACAAAATGGTGTCGGCGTTAGTCCCTGTAGGCAGGTTAGTTAGTAAACAATATTGTTTATTAGCAAATTAATATGCAAAGCTTTACTTACATACAAGGCAGTTAAATAGATACTTACTACAGTAGGTAATGGGTAAAAATTAGGGGCTACGATTTTATATAAAACAGTAATAAGAGAGCGTTTGTTTACAAAGCAAAACAAAACAATAGATGGCGCTAGTGGCGCCCTGTCCGAGCAGGAGTCTTGTGATAAACACAAAGTTTATCAGTCAATACACAGCGAAATATCGTGCAGTGTTACTTACTAAGCTACAGGATGGTTAAACGTGCTCTTAACCACCTTTCATGCACAAGAATGAAGAGGATGAGTAGTTAATACTCAAATTATGATCGATATCGTGAGAGCGTTGACAGAGCGTCTGCAGCGTCTGGCTGTAGCACGGAGTGTGACACACACACACACACATTTAGGGTCAGTCAGTACAGGGTATGTGAGGCAGCAGACCACCCTCTTCATTATTATATACCAATATATAACCACCCCCCCCCCCTCTCTATCTCTCTCTCTCTCTCTCTCTCTCTCTATCTTCTCTCTCTCTCTCTCTCTCTCTCTCTCTCTCCTCTCTCTCTCTCTCTCACACACATTTAGGGTCAGTCAGTACAGGGTATGTGAGGCAGCAGACCACCCTCTTCATTATTATATACCAATATATAACCCCCCCCCCCTTCTCTCTCTCTCTCTCTCTCTCTCTCTCTCTCTCTCTCTCTCTCTCTCTCTCTCTCTCTCTCTCTCTCTCTCTCTCTCTCTCTCTCTCCTCACACACACACATTTAGGGTCAGTCAGTACAGGGTATGTGAGGCAGCAGACCACCCTCTTCATTATTATATACCAATATATAACCCCCCCCCCCCTTCTCTCTCTCTCTCTCTCTCTCTCTCTCTCTCTCTCTCTCTCTCTCTCTCTCTCTCTCACACACACACATTTAGGGTCAGTCAGTACAGGGTATGTGAGGCAGCAGACCACCCTCTTCATTATTATATACCAATATATAACTCCCCCCCCTTCTCTCCTCTCTCTCTCTCTCTCTCTCTCTCTCTCTCTCTCTCTCTCTCTCTCTCTCTCTCTCTCTCTCTCTCTCTCTCTCTCACACACACACACACACATTTAGGGTCAGTCAGTACAGGGTATGTGAGGCAGCAGACCACCCTCTTCATTATTATATACCAATATATAACCCCCCCCCTTCTCTCTCTCTCTCTCTCTCTCTCTCTCTCTCTCTCTCTCTCTCTCTCTCTCTCTCTCTCTCTCTCTCTCTCTCTCTCTCTCTCTCTCTCTCTCTCTCACACACACACACACATTTAGGGTCAGTCAGTACAGGGTATGTGAGGCAGCAGACCACCCTCTTCATTATTATATACCAATATATAACCCCCCCCCCTTCTCTCTCTCTCTCTCTCTCTCTCTCTCTCTCTCTCTCTCTCTCCCCCCTGTTTGACACTTGATCCTCAGTGTTTTGGAGGACAAGCAGCCTAGAAGGGTCACTAGATCTGTTGTTGCTTGATTTCCTTTGTACACCTTTGTACTCTCGACTATTTAATAAGGTAGACCAAAAGCTACCAGGTAATTGGAGGCCCATTAGGTTATCTTCCGTAAGTTAACCCATTCAGTACCGGTGACGTCCTTTTAATTTGTTCCTGGCTACTATTAGATGGTTTTATTCCGTTTAAGGGGGCCCACCTCGCTTTTGTTCTCTTTCTCTCCCTCTCTCATTGGTTTGTATCCATTCGGCCCCATTCAGCCTACTGTTTTAAGACGTTTACCCCCATCCAGGTGTCAATATTTTCCTGGCGAGCGGTAGCGAGTCATCATATATATATTTTTGTTTTGACAGCAAGCTAAATTTGTACATTATTCGATAGAAAAATGTCGCCGGCGAAGCCGGATTTCTCAATACAATGCTGGCTCGCTATCGTTCGCCAGGAAGAAATCGACACCTGGATGGAGATAAACTTCTTAAAACAGTTGGCTGAATGGGGCCGAATGGATACAAGCCAGGGAAAGAGAGAGAAAAAAACCCGGTGACCCCCATAAACCCATTCAGTACCTGTGACGTCCTTTTCATTTTTTTCCTGGCTACTATTAGATGGTTTTATTCAGTTTAAATAGAGTCTCCAGCAATTAACAAGATTCGAACTGTCTCGCTTAACCCTTTTTACTGTGGTGATTGGCTTTCAGAGTGAGAGCTGAGCGATCTCTGCCATACCCATAGCTTACTCTGACTGTTCCTTTTACTTATATATTTTCTAGATCTCAAGTGACGGCGTCATTTCCGTGGATTGACCTCCCTACTGCCAACCTAGAGGTTAGCAGATTGGGAACCAAAGCGTCACATTATTCATTTGCCCCTCAACTTTCCCTTCATAATTGCTAAGGGGCACAGGGCTTTGGTTTCCCGGGCGTTTCCGCACCCTCCTCAGCTCCCCGCCTTGGAGTGGCTTCGGTCACCTAGGCTTTATTAGTGGTAAGCAGGGAGGGTTTTGTGGGGGCGCTCGGTAATGGCCTTGGCCTTGTTTGGGACCTTGGGGCTGCTCGGCCAGACAGCCTGGGGAGCAGCAACAACAACAACAACAAATTACTACCACAGATCCTCCTTAATCTGCATAAAATCGTCTAAATATAGCTGCTAGAATGAAATTAAAAAGACATCGTCGGTACAGAAGGGGTTATAACTATTTGGGTAAATTCATAAGAGACGAACTTGTACTTTTCATGGAAAATAACAATCTTATCAATAATAGTCAACACGGATTCAGAGCAAATATATCATGCCTAACGAACCTTATCCAATTCTACGACAGTCTAGGGCAGATTTCCACTTGAGGGATTTTTTTCTTGACTCCTTTCTCCCTCATGTTTAGCCCCATTAATTTTCTTATTTTAAGACGTTCACCCCATTATTATGACGATTTTAAGAACCTTCGACCCATTTCTGTCAATTTTAAGACCTTTCGTGCCATTTAAGTGTCGATTTTATCCTGGCGAGCGATAGCGAGCCTGTAATTTAAGAGGAACCGACTTTCAGCCGGGACATTTTTCTACCGAAAAATGTACAAATTTATCTTGAAAGGGGCTCAAGGCAAGGCCACCTAGAGTACCAGGCCGTGTCGACCATTCTGTGACGTAGACAATGGGGTGCTACATCCACTGCCCGCGCTCTGTCCCCATTTTATAAATACTCTCTTTTATTCTTTTCTCTGTTAAATTTTAGATAAACGTACAAACAAATGATATATTTTACGTTTAAGGTGTACACGAAACCACTATCTACCTATATCTTACTTTATTATACTCTATATTATGATACCGATATCATAACAACATGTTTTGGTTATTTCTTGCATATGACTTATACCTTGAACAAGTAGTTGTACAAGATTAAAACTTATTATAAGTATATCTCATTACTTTGTTATATTGGAGTAAAATAAAACACAATGATAATTATACATTACTATATTATATACAAAGACATAAACAACCTTACTGAAGAGACAATTTACGTGACATCCAATATTATTCCTGAACAAATATATATAATTAACTTAATTATATACTATATGTATGAAGATGAACAATATATTTACTGTAACACACACACACACACACACACACACACACACACACACACACACACACACACACACGATATCATATTATATACTATGCAATACAGTACACATTATCTATTTCTCTAGGGTTTGAAGCTTTCTCTTCACGCCTACATTCTTATTAGCTCTGTTAGCTGTTGGGATGTTATTTTCTTTAGCACAGTAATTTCAATGGTTTCAAATTAGATAAATTTCGTTTCAGAAAAGATATAGGCAAATATTGGTTTGGTAACAGAGTTGTAGATGGGTGGAATGGACTACCAAGTGCTATAGTGGGATCTAAAACTGTAGGGAGCTTTAAGATAAAATTGGATAAGCATATGGACGAGAAGGGTTGGGTGTGAAGGGGGATCAGCCGGGTTGGGCCAATCAGCGCTCTGCAGACCCCCATAATCCTGCGTTAATCTCTAACCGTTAATCTCTAACCGTTTTGGTAAGATGATCCTCAGGGTATTAGAGTGTTGAGCCTATAATTGGGCTTTGTAATTGATTTGGGGTTGTGTGGGACAGGGATCTGCCTTGCTTAGGCCAATCGGCTTTCTGCTTTTTCTTATGTTCTTATGTTCTTATGTAATTATTTAAAATTGCATTTGTTGAAGCATATACCACCATACTTTCTATTTTTTCGGTGTTATGACCATTTTCACAGATATCACTAGGGAACAGGAGATCAGCATCTGCTAAAGCCGTAACTGTGAGGTGTGTTGCTATATTTCTTTGGCTAGTAGCATTGCGAAAGGCAGGAAGCTTAGCAAGTTTGTTAATTACAATATAGTTATACATGACCATGTTCGCAGTCACACTATCTGGGTATATAAGAGAACCTCTGCTAATTCCAGCAATGTAACTTAGATTTTCTGGGATTTCTTCAGCACTATCTGAACACGTAATCATTTCTTTACAAGCATTACATTTCATTTTCTTTATCACGGAGTAACAACAATAGCCAGCTAAATAAACTATAACGGGGATGATGTCTTTACACCTGTCAATATCCTCCTTACAAACTTCAACATTCGTATGACATAAACCAAAATCAATTTCCTCATCTGTTTTTACTTGCTCATAGTCAATTTCTTCAAAATCCTTTAAAATGACCTTCTTGTCGAGTATGGGTAAACTAAGTTTTAACACTGACATCATCCGTATCTTTTTCTCACACTCATATATTTGGCGTACAGAAATATTGTAATTTCCTCCTGCTAACTGTCGATACTGACCAAATCTTGCTTCCAAATTGTCTGTTTGAAATTTTCCTGTTAGTATGTAGGTCATATTCAGTTCTGTTATGCAATAATTTGTTATTTCTAATATTGCATGGGTCGTATGTTTCAGAGCTCTAATTGTTTCCCTAGTCAGTTTCCCCCCACATCCTGGAAGACTATCCCACGCATCTAACCACTTAAGGAAACTATCCAAGAACTGATATCGGTCATCATCTGTACTATTTGTTAATGGACAAGATAACTTGTTATTGTGCCTAAGACCTTTAAATGGGGATTTCACATTCATTATATTCCACCAATTAAGAAACACTTCGATGTACCTAGCAACATCTGAAAATAACGTTAGGCCATTATGTTTTCCAATATTGAGCAAGGCTTGAATTATATACTCATTAAACATTTGGAGAACTAATTTGACATTTTGTCTCTCTAGGTTGGAGGGGGATAATGCTTTCAGGCTTAGCCTATAGGCCTGCTTTAGGAGCAAATTTTCCTCTAAGAAATACAGTTTTTTGAGAGTACTGAAAGGGGCACACATTATCTTATTAGATTCATTACGGACATTTTTACTTGGGAACTGTGGGAATTTCATAGTTTTTTCTTCATCTTTCTGTCCTAGCCAATTATTCCTGATGCATTTTAAAATATGTACAGCGTCGTATAGGACAAAGAGAGGTCTGGTACTTTGCGCTGGATGTGGGTAAACAATGGACAGTTTTGGTGGATTGGCAAAATATGATACAGCTTTGCCATTGATTGCATTATTGTCTGTTACAATGCTAATGACACTAAATCCTATCTTCCCAAGCCCTAAAATAATCTTCTTCATAATGTTATATAATGTCTCTGCCTTCATTATCTTTGCTGGAATTATGTGAACAACATCTCTGTATTTTGACCGAATACTGTTTAGCATAAACATATATGCGCTTGTTGCAATTGCATCACTGTCAAATGCTGAACCAACAATATTTCCTGCTTTATAATCCAAGTAAGGCTTCAGGTGAATTTCATCAACCATCATTGTAACCGTTTTATCACGGGTTGTCAGGGACTTAAATTTGTTCTTAATATACATAAGAAAATGGCTGGTACGGTGTTCGATAGCTGGGTTAAACGTTTTGAACAAAAATATTCGTCTTATAGTTGAATAGCTAGGTAGAATTAGGCATTTCTTATCTCTCAGAAGTCTGTAACCTTGAGGTGAGCAATTATGCAAGAGAGAGGAGAATATCAAAAATTCTGAGGAGTAATCAAATTTAGTGAGAGTCATTAAATGAAGCTGTTCACAAACGAATTTGAGTGTATTCTGATACTTGAAGCCATTATCCTGTACAATAGTTGACAAAAAGGAGATCACAAGTTGAATTATTACAATTGCATTAATTGGGTTTGAGGCAGGATTATTGATATCGCACTTACGCAAAGCATCAAGCAACACTTCAAGTGTATTAATGTCAGTGACCTTTGAAGGAATCTTATAATCCCCTAGATGGTTTATTTGCACCGCCTTTACACTAGCCTGAACATTACAGTCTGATTTGATGACTAAGGACAAAATAACTTTAGGTTGTGGGGAATGAACAATTCGACATATATGAAAATCTTCCTCGTTTTCAATAACTGTCCAGTATTTCTTATCAATGAACTGTATTTTGTCTTTAAGTTCATCTAAAGAATGAAATGTTATGTCTTGTTTGTACTTATTGTTATCTGCAATACTCTTTGCTACCGCAGCTTGAATGGCAGACTCTTCCATTCGTTTCCTCTTCTTGTCCGGGGCTTCTCTAGCATGTGATGGGCCAGAAAGGTAAGAGGGGCAGTTTGGCAATTGTGATGGAATTACACCATCACAGAGCTGAGGATACGTCAACTTGGCCACTAATTTAGTTCCGTTCTTCTCGTCAAAGTACGAAGTCTCTCGCCTTATTTCATCAGGTCTAAAATGGAGCTCACACACCTGTAAGAGATGAAAGCTCCGATATAGCTAAGCTAAAATAAATCGTTGCACAATTGTATTGCGAGCGATATTATTGCTTGGTAGTTCAATCATTCACGAAGGAGTAAATACACTGATTTTGAGCAGTGTGTAATTTGACTTATGAATATTATATACAATTCAATATACCACACTTAAATTACAGTACTGGGTAGGCTTAAATTTTGTATATATATTTTTCCATAATTGGGAATACAAAATTATTTCATTATGCAACATTGATCCAGGAGGAGGATCCAATTCAATGCATCCGCCAGCGTCGTCGTCAAACATACCACAACAAACAAAATAAAATAACTTCTACTCCGTGGTTATGGATAACTTGCTTCGTCGATAATAATAATAATACTAATAATACTAATATTAGTAATTATAATAATATCAATAATGAAATTAATAATAATTATATTAAAGGTAACACATCTATTATATCATTAATGAAGTCATCGATATACCACATAATAAACTCCCGAAAATATATATACTCCCACTGTTGAGCTACTCAATTACTATTATTCTTATTATTACTATTATTAATATTATTATTATTATAATTATAATAGGGGAAGTGACCTATGTGTATTATCATGCTTATCAATTAAATCAATTTGTGGCTTTAGTAATCACTTAAGAAACTTGCCATATTCAAATTATTATGGATGTGTTAATATATTCCGTAAGTTTATAAGAAAAATAACTGTAAACAGAAGTTTCACATGTATTTAAGGCATGCCCATTCTATTCTAAGATATTGCGCACTTAATTGCAAAGGGGTATTAAGAAAAAACTGCTGGGCATGTATACACATGTTTAAACTATCATCAAAACAAAATTACTCTAAAACCACCACACGTTTAGTATTATTTATATTATTTCTCGCCCAAAAGATGTAGTATACTTCGTCTGAACCTAAAAGACCTTTTGCATTGAAAGTACGCAAATGTCATGAACAAATATGTCCAATTTTGATAAATCTCAAAGGATTGCTTTGAATCTTGGATATGAAGTAAATATTGACTACAAGATGATGATTATATACTTATTTTTGTGAAAACTAAACAAAAATATAGTAGTAATACAGCTTAAAAGGAAGAGTAATAGTAATAAGGCTAAGCATATTGAACCCCTATTTACTGCTATTGAAAGTATATTTAACATACCTTCTTCTCAGGATTTATATTTAATGTTATAAAATATGTTTTCAACACCATAAAAGTAGCGTAATTATATAAAAAATAAGTATTCTGAACACTAATGTTGTCTTCATTTTTTACTGACAACCACATTGGTTACCTACTTGTAATGCAGGTGAATGTCAAAAACAGCTGGCACTCCAACCAAATACAGCAATCTATCAAATTCTATCTAGGAAGGCAATGTATATACTCAGGCGCATACCCCATAGCTGGGAGTGGCTGACTCGAGACAGAGCCCGAACAGGAAAAAGACAACACAACTAAAATATATATATATATATATATATATATATATATATATATATATATATATATATATATATAAATAATACATAATAAATCGTAGGCAGTGTCCACCAACCTTTAACTGTCTTCATGGTGCGATGCATAAGGTGTTGATATTCGGTGTGAGCATCCTGGGTTCGAATCCACAGACTGCCACATGTGTTTGTAAATTTCATTAATCGATTTTAGGAGTATAGTTGGTTGTTGGAAGGAACATAATATATATATATATATGCAGTATATATATATTTTTTTTTTCTATGTGAATGAGGGAGACAAAAGGCATAACTGCCTGCAGCGAGTGCCTCCCCCAGATTTCAAAGAGTGACAGGGCCGAAATCAAGGGACGTTCGAGCTAAAATGCCTGGATACACAGAGTTTGAAGCAATTTAAGTCATAGGAAGAGGGAAGACTGATTCTGGGAGAGAGTTCCAGAGCTCAGCAGTTGAATAGAAGAAAGTCTGAGAATAGCGTTTCACTCTTGGGTTGGAGAGCTGCACAGAGTAGGGGTGGGATTGTGTTGCAAGGCGGGTACTACGTACCCTACGTAGAGGAGGTGGTATACACTGGGAAAGCTCTGAGGAACACTGATTATTGTAGTAGCGATAGAATAGTGATAGAATAGTAGATAGAACAGTATATATATATATATATATATATATATATAATTATATATATATATATATATATATATATATATATATATATATATATATATATATATATATATATAATACAAATTCAATCTAGATTTTGCCCAGAAGACCTACAGACTAAGGAACACTATGGCCCTCCAGCACTCTCCCGACATCCCAGAGAGTTTCCAGTCTTATCAGGCAGACACGAAGCAGACAGCCCACTTCACATCCGGGCATGACCCTTCATATACACCGACTCTTTGGCCAAGGTGCCTGACGGACTATTATCTAGTCCAACTGGCAAGGCAATAATAAATTAAATCAAATATGTATATACTCAGGCACATACCCCATAGCTGGGAGTGGCTGACTCGAGACAGAGCCCGAACAGGGAATACACAACACAACTAAAACAAAAATGTATTTAATACAAATTCACCCAAATCTAGATTGCACAGGAGAAGACCTACAGACTAAGGATCACTAAGGGCCTCCATCACTCCCCCGAGCTCCCGGAGAGTTTCTAGTCTCATCAGGCAGACATGCAGCAGAGCACACCACAATCCCCGCCCACTTCACATCCGGTCATGACCCTTCATATACACCGACTCTTTGGCCAAGGCATCTGACGGACTATTATCTAGTCCAACTGGCAAGGCAATAATAAATTAAATCAACTAGGAACTCATACAATATCGGTACACGGATACAAAACACAATTTTAGTTAGGCAATGAAAACTATCTTTATTCACCCTTCAGTACAAGTCCCAACACTCAGAGGTATGTTGCTATTGAAGGGGTATGTATTGTGATAATGAATGATGATAAAGTAGAAGTGTCTCATTAATTGCTTGAAATCAAAATGACATGCCCAACTCTGCGATGGGTTATAGATCTGGACTCCCGTGGGAACTGCTTTATGCAGAATATTTAGTCCTAATAGCTGACAATGTGCAAGATGCTGAGGCCAAATTCAGAAGGTGGAGAGAGGGCATAGCGAGCAAGGGTTTAAGAGTCAATATTAACAAAACCAAGGTTATGCATAGTAAATTGAGATGATGCAATGTGGAAAAGAGCGGTGCATACCCATGTGCAGTGTGTGGAAAGGGTGTGGGCGCTATCTCGATTCGGTGTAGCGTCTGTCGATGTTGGGTGCACCATGAGAGTAAGCGCTGTAGTAGAATAAAAGGACCCCTGCCGAAGGATAAGTCAGAAATCGAGAAATTTGAGTGCGTAGTGTGCAAGGGCGAGCTTGTGTTAAATGATGATCCTGTGGCTGTGAATTTTGGAAATGAGTCATTGGAACTGGTGGACAAGTTTTGTTACCTAGGAGATAACATCTCTGTCGGTGGTGGGGCCGAGGCTGCCACTGTCGCTAAAATTAGTTGTGGCTGTGGGAAGTTCAGAGAACTGCTGCCAATTATGACCATGAACAGAATGCCTCTCCCTCTGAAGGGAAAGGTGTATGCCTCATGTGTTTGAAGTACAATGGACACGTTGCCTCATCTCGATCTACAATGCATAACCTTTGTTTTGTTAATTATTATGTTCCTTCCAACAACCAACTATACTCCTAAAATCGATTAATGAAATTTTACAAACACATGTGGCAGTCCGTGGATTCGAATCCAGGATGCTCACACCGAAAATCAACACCTTATGCATCGCACCACGAAGACAGTTAAAGAATGGTGGACACTGCCTACGATTTATTATGCAACTTCGAATCCTGCATATCAATCTAAGCATGTACACACATCCCAACTGCAACTCACGTAGGCTATGCATATGTGAATGGAAAGAGCAATTAATGGGGCCTTAACCACTAGGGAAGTCCTCTCGATAAATTACCCCTGAACCAATATCAATTATTATGTTCCTTCCAACAACCAACTATACTCCTAAAATCGATTAATGAAATTTTACAAATATTATATATTATATCTTTATATCTATATAATATTTTCGGTTGTCTGTGTGTGTGTTCTTAATAGGTGGCCGCAGTTTTGGACCTGGGTGCCGCGTTCTGCCGCCTCCCCTACCATCCTCACAAAATGACGAAGAACGGGTGAAATTTGTAGAGCTACGACGCAAAGCCAAAAAGTTAATTAAGCAAAGTAAAAAGACCCTAGAGTTACATATTGCGAATCAAAATAAAACAAACCCGAAAGAATTCTATAGTTATATCAGAAAGAAAAAAGTAGTTACTTCAACTGTTGGACCGTTAGTCGATGAAAATGGAGAATACACCAAAGACGAAGTACAAATGAGTAATGCCCTCAATACCTTCTTTGCATCAGTTTTTACAACCGAAGACCTCAGTGATATCCCTACACCATCGCCGATTCAGATTGATAATTCAGATGTTCTAAGCAATATCACCGTTACAGAGAGAGAAGTATTGAATTGTTTAGATAAACTCAAGGTAAATAAAACGCCAGGACCTGATACAATCTCGCCTAGAGTTCTAAAGGAAGCTAAGGATGAGCTCTCCAAACCACTGACATTACTATTCAATAAATCCTTGCAGTCTGAAACTATGCCTGATCAGTGGAAGATAGCCAACGTAACACCGATATTCAAAAAAGGCAGCAAATCCCTACCCAGTAACTATCGTCCAATTAGCTTAACCTCAGTTGTATGTAAAATGCTAGAAACGGTCATAAGAGACAGACTCGTAAATCACTTAGAGGAAAATAACATACTTAAAGATACTCAACACGGCTTTCGTAAAAAACGTTCCTGTTTAACAAACCTCTTAGACTTCTTCCACGATATCCTCAACCTCTACGATGAGAGTAAAGCTGTAGATATTATATACCTTGATTTTCAAAAGGCCTTTGACAAAGTTCCCCACAAACGTTTACTGCTAAAACTAAAAGCGCATGGAATACAAGACGGTGTGTTGAGATGGATAGAAAATTGGCTCAGCGACAGAAAGCAAAGAGTAGTCATAAACGGTAAGGCATCTAAATGGACCAATGTAAGTAGCGGGGTACCCCAGGGATCGGTACTAGGACCAATTCTCTTTCTAATTTACATCAACGACATAGATGAGGGTCTCACCTGTACAATCTCAAAATTTGCTGACGATACAAAAATTGCAAATAGCGTACTCTCAAAAGATCAAGTTGACGATATGCAACACAATCTAGATAAATTGTCACATTGGGCCCAAATTTGGCAAATGAGTTTCAATGCGGATAAATGTAAAGTACTACATATCGGATACCTAAATGAGAAAGCAAACTATTCGATGAATGGCACTCAGCTTAAGAATGTAAACAGAGAAACCGATCTGGGAGTAACAATATCGAGTAACCTAAAACCGAGTCAACAATGTTCAGAAGTTGTTAAGAAGGCAAACAAAATAATTGGCTTTATAGGCAGATCATTTGAGCATAAATCCAAAGACGTAATCCTAACCCTTTACAATTCCTTAGTCCGCCCTCTTCTGGAATACTGCGTTCAATGCTGGTGCCCTTATTACCAAAAAGACATAAACAAGCTAGAACGAGTTCAACGTAGAGTTACCAAAATGATACCTAGCCTAAAGAACAAACCATACGAAGAGTGTCTTGGAGAATTAAATCTATTTCCTTTAACCCAGCGCAGATTAAGAGGTGACTTAATTCAAGTGTTCAAAATCATCAAAGGCATCGACAATATGAACTGTAGTAAGTACTTCGCTATCGACCAATCTAATTACACGCGGGGAAACCGTTGCAAAATTATTGGTAAATCTTTTAACTCACACGAATCTAAGAATTTCTTCTTCAATCGAGTTGTCAACTTGTGGAATGGGCTTCCCCGAGACGTTATAGACTGCAGCACCGTTGATTAATTTAAATTCCGCCTAGACAAATATCTCGCATCAAACCCGCGTCTGACTGCGTTTGTAAATGAATAACTTTATTTTATCCTCCCCTCAGTTACTAACCCATATGTCCCCTACTAACTTCCTAGTCCTGCCACGTTAGTGGCAGGGCAGTAGTTCCCTTTCCAATGTTCCCTTACCCACTCTAAACCACTGTTTGGACACTTGATCCTCAGTGTTTTGGAGGACAAGCAGCCTAGAAGGGTCACTAGATCTGTTGTTGCTTGATTTCCTTTGTACTCCTTTGTACGCATGCGTGAGAAGCCCATAGCCTCCACTAATCCACACTAGGGCCACATAGAAACAATAATTCACACACATGCGTTGCACATAGCACATATACACTGCACATTGGACACCATTGAGCCTCCTAAGACACCATTTCAATATATTTAATACTCAAACGTTACTGTATTATGGCCTCCCTTTTTCTTGATATAATTGTTATTATTATTATTATTATTATTATTATTATTATTATTACTACTGTATTATTACTACTATTATTATTATTATTATTATTATTATTATTATTACTATTATTAGTATTATTATTATTATTACTATTATTAGTATTACTATTAGTATTATTATTATTATTATTATTATTATTATTAGTATTATCAATATTATTAGTATTATTATTATTATTATTTATATTAACATTATTATTATTTCTATTTCAACTTGCTGAAGGAATGAGTAAATTTAGTCATGTAATGTTTAAGCCTACCGTATCAATACTTAGACACGTGAATAACATTGTAGAATAATTTTTACTCACCCTGCTGTTTTCATTTGGAGTGTAATCTACTCGTCGAATGGCTGTAAGCCATTTGCTGGAAAGGTCAGCATTCCTTGGGAACCTAAACACGTGCACTTTCGGTCCCGATCTGTAATTCCCCTTGCAATTTGGCACTGAACACGTGTAAGGCATTGTTGATGATCATGGAGAAGCTATCACAGGGAATAATGTACTTATAAAGTATATATGAGGGGGAAATAGTTTGGAAACACAGCGACAACCTCCCCCTACCTCACTAAAATGTATACTGACCTGCGAGGGTAGTGACCGTTTCAGCACTCCTTTTGTCGACGTCACAGAATTTAAAGGTCCCATCCGTGCGGCCTGGTACTCTAGGTGGCCTTGCTCAAGGGGGTGTAATCTTAAGCTTGATGGATATCCAGAGACCAAACTAAAAACCTCCCCTTAAGGGGGGTGACCTGCTTGTTTCTCTCAACTTTTCTCTCTTTCTCTGGCTTGTATCCATTCGGTCCCATTCAGCCTACTGTTTTAAGACGTTTATCCCCATCCAGGTGTCGATTTCTTCCTGGCGAGCGATAGTGAGTCAAGCATTGTATGGAGAAATCCGGCTTCGCCGGAGACATTATGCTATCAAAAATTGTACAAATTTAGCCTGCTGTCAAATTTTGTTTTTTAAATATGGAAAAAATCAACACCTGGATGGGGATAAACGTCTTAAAACAGTAGGTTGAATGGGGACGAATGGATACAACCCAGAGAGAGAGGGAGAGGGAGAGAGAAACAAAAATGGTGGGCCCTCTTAAAATGTAATGATTTTTACCGAAAGTCTTGATACAGTGAATTGGACTTTCAAAAAAACTTCAATAAGGTCCCTCATAACAAATTACTTCAGAAGGTTAAAGGGGATGACCTGCTTTTTTCTCTTTCTTGGTTGTATCCATTCGGCCCCATCCAGGTGTCAATGTTTTCCTGGCGAGCGATAGCGAGCTAGCATTTTATGGAGAAATCCGGCTTCGCCGGAGACATTTTCTATCGAAAAATTTACAAATTTAGTCAGGTGTCTACCTCATCCAAAATATGGTGGCTCGCTATCGCTTGCCAGGTTTAAATCGACACCTGGTGTATACACATCTTAAAACAGTAGGCTGAATGTGGCCAAATGGATACAACCTAGAGAGAGAAAAAAGCCGGTCACCCCCTAAGACCATAGGAATACAGGCCAAGATACTAGATTGAATATGAAACTGGTTATACGGAAGAACACGGAGAATAATTTATATCTTTCTCTCATTCTTAATTTCAGTACATCTTTCCCTTTCATCCCAAGTATCTCAGGAATGTATTAATATAGTTGATATTAACTGTAAGATGTATTTAAATCCTTATTGTTCTCTCTCTCGCTCTCTCTCTCTCTCTCTCTCTCTCTCTCTCTCTCTCTCTCTCTCTCTCTCTCTCTCTCTCTCTCTCTCTCTCTCTCTCTCTCTCTCTCAAGTATCTCAGGAATGTATTAATTATATAGTTGATATTTAACGTGTAAGTGTATTTTAAATCCTTATGTTCTCTCTCTCTCTCTCTCTCTCTCTCTCTCTCTCTCTCTCTCTCTCTCTCTCTCTCTCTCTCTCTCTCTCTCTCTCTCTCTCTTTAAGACAAACAAAACAATAGGTTAAGCATCAGTAGTATATAATATTTCTCAACTTCGTTCTTTACTATGAATTTCCCAGTAATGTTTTGTTTTCTTCTCATTCTGCTGGGGGGACTTGTTTCTCCAACTATAGTTTCATGCCGAGTAATGGTCGGAGGAAGTGGTGGGTGGGGAGAGAGCCTTCTGCTTTGCTATCCTTGCCTTCCACTTTATATCAAGTTCTATTTTAGCATCACTATCGCACGCCAGGAAGAAATTGACACCTGGATGGGGATAAACGTCTTAAAACAGTAGGCTGAATGGGGCCGAATGGATTCAAGCCAGAGAATAGGAGAAAAAAAAACAGGTGACCCCCCTTAAAGCTAGGGTCAGCCAGTACACCATTTGTGAGGCACCAGACCACCCTCTCTCTCTCTCAGACCACCCTCCCATATTTCTTATAAGCCAATCCAGTATATTAACTTATATACACACACACTCTCTCTCTCTCTTTTTCTCTCAGACCACCCTGATCATTCTTATAAACCAATATTTTAACTTCTACACATCCACCCACCTACTGTACATACACACACTCTCTCTCTCTCTCTCTCTCTGGGTTGTATCCATTCGGCCTTATTCAGCCTACTGTTCTAACCTTTAAGTTAAAGTGCAAAGCTATGGTATTTGAAAGTGCCCGCCATGCGAAGATATTTTGGTTCATTCCTGACGAAAATCGTCATATTTGCTATATATTATTATGTTCCCTCCACCAACCGACTTTACTATATATTATTATGTTCCCTCCACCAACCGACTTTACTATATATTATTATGTTCCCTCCACCAACCGACTTTACTATATATTATTATGTTCCCTCCACCAACCGACTTTACTATATATTATTATGTTCCCTCCACCAACCGACTTTACTATATATTATTATGTTCCCTCCACCAACCGACTTTACTATATATTATTATGTTTCCTCACCAACCGACTTTACTATATATTATTATGTTCCCTCCACCAACCGACTTTACTATATATTATTATGTTCCCTCCACCAACCGACTTTACTATATATTATTATGTTCCCTCCACCAACCGACTTTACTATATATTATTATGTTCCCTCCACCAACCGACTTTACTATATATTATTATGTTCCCTCCACCAACCGACTTTACTATATATTATTATGTTCCCTCCACCAACCGACTTTACTATATATTATTATGTTCCCTCCACCAACCGACTTTACTATATATTATTATGTTCCCTCCACCAACCGACTTTACTATATATTATTATGTTCCCTCCACCAACCGACTTTACTATATATTATTATGTTCCCTCCACCAACCGACTTTACTATATATTATTATGTTCCCTCCACCAACCGACTTTACTATATATTATCTTCCCTCCACCAACCGACTTTACTATATATTATTATGTTCCCTCCACCAACCGACTTTACTCCTAAACTATATATTATTATGTTCCCTCCACCAACCGACTTTACTCCTAAATCGTCATATTTGCTATATATTATTATGTTCCCTCCACCAACCGACTTTACTCCTAAACTCAATTAATGAAATCAACAAATACATGTGGGCGGGTGGCCAACCCCGAAAGGGGTTGAAATAGGGGAGCTATCCCCCCGCCAAAGGCGGCTTTCTAGGGCCTTTCCTAGCTGATGCTGAGAGGATTGGGTTCTAGTCATGTGGTGATGGGCTTGTCTATCAGAGTGAGAACTGAGCGACCTCTGCCAAACCCATAGCTTAGTCTGACTGTTCCTTTTACTTATATTTCTAGATCTCAAGTGACGGCGTCTCTTCCATGGATTGACCTCCCAATCTACCAAGATTGGAAGCCAAAGCGTCACATTTTTTTTCCTTTGCCCCTCAACTTTCTCTTCATAATTGCTGAGGGGCACATGGACCTGGGTGGGACTTTGGTTTCCCGGGCGTTTCCGCACCCTCCTCAGCTCCCCGCCATGGAGTGGCTTCGGTCACCCAGGCTTTATTGTGGTCGGCAGGGAGGGTTCTGTGGGGGCGCTCGGTTATGGCCTTGGCCTTGCTCGGGGCCTTGGGGCTGTTCGGCCAGGCAGCTTGGGGAACAACAACAACAACAACAAATACATGTGGCAGTCCAGGGATTCGAACCTAGGATGCTCACACCGAAATTCAGTGCATTTATCCATTGCGCTACGAAGACTGTTAAAGAATGGTGGACAAGCCTACGATTTATTATGCAGTTTCGAACCCTGCATATCAATCTAAGCATGTACACAATTATTTATCCATATGCACCTACTTTACTTTTAATATGAACATAAGAACATTGACCACCCTCATCATTCTTATGAACCAATATATACTGTATAACTTATACACGTCCACCTCCTACACACTCACACACACACACACACACACACACACACACACACACACACACACACACACACACACACACACACACACACACACACAGCCCGTAGCCTAGTAGGTAGAGCTCTCGTCTCACACACGAGGGGTCGGGGGTTCAATCCCCGGCCGGGCGGAGACAAATTGGGCTTGTCTCCTTTCATGTGTTAGCCTCAGTTCACCTAGCTGTAAATAGGTACCTGGAATAAGTGGACGACGTTGTGACGTCCCATCTGGGGTTGGCAAAAATGGTACAAGGCGAGATGGGTATCATATGGTTCACCTAAGCTGATGGCTACCTAAGCCTTCGGGCGAGACGGTACCGTCTATAGTGAGAATGGTACCATACAGATCCACCCTAAGCCTTCGTTTCCGATGTCGCCAATTGGCTAAAAAATACAGACTACACACACATCCACAGCCATTCCAACGATACATATAACACCTACACATATAGGAGGCGGGAAATAACGAGCATGCTCACTCCCGCAATACAACTAGAGTAAGTACAACTAGAGTAAGTACACATACATACACACACACACTCACTCACACACATTCCCACACACACATACACACTCCCACACACACACACATACACACTCCCACACACACACACACACACACACACACACACACACGCAACATATCTTCCCTTTCACCCCAAATATCTGAGGAATGTGATTATTTAGTAGGCATTAATTGTAAGGGGTATTCCTATCTTTATTGTCCTCTCTCTCTCTATCTCTCTCTCTCTGTCTCTGTCTCTGTCTCTCTTCTGCTTTGCCATCCTTTTCTTTCACTTACCCTTAGTTGCGGGTTTACTATCGCTGCTAGAATTAAGGGAAAATGGGTCGTTTTTCTGGGCCATTTTCTTCCTCATGTTTAGCCCCATTAGTGTTTAGATTGTATGACGTTCGGCCCATTAGTTTGGCGATTTTCAGACCTTTCACCCCATTTCTTTGTCAATATTTAGATCTTTCGTGCTATATTTTTTCTTGGCAAACGATAGTGAGCCTGTAATTTTGGAAGGGGAAATTTTTCTACCGAAAAATGTACAAATTAATCTAGAAGGGGGATCTAATGGATGTGTTTCTTAAGTTTGTTGGAAGTCTAGGGAGGAAACTAAATAAATAAATGAATATATAAATAAATATACCAAAAATATAACCACTGTCCCTTAAGTCTTGACCTCTTCGTTTGGATCCCATGGTCTGTGTGGTCCGTGTGAATGTAGGAAAAAAGGCACGTAAAAAGGGCACAGGAAAAAAGACACCGGAAAAAAAGGCACAGGAAAAAAAGGCACAGGAAAAAAAGGCACAGGAAAAAAAGGCACAGGAAAAAAAGGCACCGGAAAAAATGGCACAGGAAATAAAGGCACAGGGAAAAAAAGGCACCGAAAAAAATCACCGGAAAAAAAAAGGCACCGAAAAAATCACTGGAAAGAAAAGGCACAGGAAAAAAAGGCATTGGAAAAAAAGGCACAGGAAAAAAATGCACTGGCAAAAAAAAAAGGCACAGGAAAAAAGGCACCAAAACAAAAAGGCACCGGAAAAGAAGGCATTTAAAAAAAATGGCACATGAAAAAAAGCACAGGAAAAAAGGAACCAGAAAAAAAGCACAAGGAAAAAAAAACACACACACAAAAAGACCGGGAAAAAAAGCACAGGAAAAAAAGGCACCGGCAAAAAGGCACTGGAAAAACAGACAATACAGGACAAAAATGAATATTCTTCTGGGTAGGAAAAAATGGCAATGTTTAATAAGGCAAGTATATTATCCAGGATTTATTCCTAAAATATATTATTAAAAAATTAAATCATATTATATATTTGTTGTATTTATTGTGCTTTAATTACACTGTGTTTCTATCTAACCTAACCTACCCTAACCTATGGTGAGTACACTAACAAATAAATATACAGTAATTACAATATTGCACATGGCATCGAAACACATTCTACTGATTAGCCTACTCCTGAATACAACATTTGGTTTGTGTTATTTTGTCCTAGTCCGTAATTTGTGACATTTTTTCTGTGCCAGTTTTTGTAGACATTTTTTGTCTGTCTTCCTTTTATGTCCCCTTTTTCTGGTGCCTATTTTTCCGAGTACTGGTCCGTGTACCAACGTAAATATATGTAAATCACTCTCACACACACACACACACACACACACACACACACACACACACACTCCCACACACACACACACTCCCACACACACACACACACACACACACACACACACACAACTCCCACACACACACACACTCATCCACACACACACACACACACACACACACACACACACACACACACACACACTACACAATACACACTCCCACACACACACACTCATCCACACACACACACACACACACACACACACACACACACACACACACACACACACACACACACACACACACACACACACACACACACACACTCCCACACACACATATCCTTTCCTTCTACTTTCTCTTACGGGTTAGCTATCTCTACTAGAATTAAGTCCTGACCACCTCGCTGGGATTATAAGGTCTGTGTGGTCAGTGTATCTATGTAAATATCTCTCTCACACACACAAATAAAGCACACACACACACACACACACACACACACACACACACACACACACACACACACACACACACACACACACTCCACCCCCCCCCCCCCCTCACCACACACCCACCCACACACACACACACCCACCCACACAAACAACAACCCCAACATCCACACTCCACCCCCCCCTCACCACACACACACACACAAACAAATAAGCACACACACACACACCCACACAAACCCCCCCCACACCCACACTCCACCCCCTCCCTCACCACACACACACCCACACACACACTCCCACTGACCCCATTACGTTGTCACAGGGCCAGAGGCAGTAGGGAAAAATAATAACATGGTTACAAGCCGCAGACATAATTACATAAGGCTATAAAAGGGGAGAGAGAGTGAGTGAGTGAGTGAGTGAGTGAGAGTGAGAGAGAGAGAGTGTGTGAGTGAGTGATTGTGTGAGTGTGTCAGAGATAAAGAGAGAGAGAGAGAGAGAGAGGGAAAAATAAGAACATGGTTACAAGCCGCAGACATAATTACATCAGGCTATAAAAGGGGAGAGAGAGAGACTGAGTGAGTGAGTGAGTGAGTGAGAGTGAGAGTGAGTGAGTGAGTGTTACAGAGAGAGAGAGAGAGAGACTAACACAGAGTTACACAGATACTCAGACCACACAGAGCTTTCGATCCCAACTAGGTGGTCCGGTCTTAATACTACTAGACAGGGACAGTTTATAGTGGAAGAATAGGACAGTAAAGTAGAAGAAAGAGAGCGAGAGAGAGAGAGATGATTACATAGATACACTGACCAAACAGGCCTTACGATTCAGACGAGGTCATCAGTACTTATTTCTAGTAGAGATAGCAAACCACCAGATAAAAGAGGAAGTGAAAGAAACGGATAACACAACAGACGGGGTAGATAAATAGATCGATCGATAGACAGACAGACAGATATAGATAGATAGATAGATAAATAGATAGATATATAGATAGATAGACAGACAGACAGACAAATAGATAGATAGATAGATAGATAGATAGACAGATAGACAAGACAGATAGACAGATAGACATGCAGACAAAGGCAACCTCCCAGAAGCTGGTTGTGCGTAACCGCCTCAAGGGGTTCTTTACCCCTGCATAGCTTCTTGCTCTGCACAGGGGCACAGTGCGTCCTTGTATTGAGTATTATTCACATGTGTGGGAAGGATCCTCTCACACCGCACTCCTAGACAAAGGAAAGGAAAGCCTTTCATATCATTAACTCCCATCCACTCACCAACTCTCTGCAATCTCTCTCTCTTCGCCGCAATGTTGCAACTCTCTGACTATTCTATCGCTACTACAATAATCAGTGTTCCTCAGAGCTCTCCCAGTGTACACCACCACCTCTACGTAACGTACGTAGTACCCGTCTTGCAACACAATCCCACCCCTACTCTCAGCAACTCTCCAACCCCAGAATAAAACGGTATTCTCAGTCTTTCTTCTTTTCAACAGCTGAGCTCAGCTCTGGCACTCTCTCCCAGGATCAGTCTTTCCCTCTTCTTATGACTTAAATTGCTTCAAACTCCGTGTGGCCAGGCATTTTGGCTCGAACGTCCCTTGATCTTGGCCCTGTCACTCTTTCAACTCTGGAGGAGGGACTCGCTACAGACAGTTCTGCCTGTTGTCTCCCTCACTCACATAGAAACAAAAAAAGTTAGATATATAGATCGACAGATAGATAGATAGATAGATAGATAGATAGACATACAGACAGACAGATAGATAGAGACTTGATTAAGATCCATATTGTTGACGTAATAATGAACAAAATTACAGAGCTAGAATAATTGCATACTTAAATCAGTGCTGGACACAAAGGAAAATAATACATCTAATAAAAGATAATTAGTGTAGAAACCCACCCATCTCTCCACCTCTCCACCAACCCACCCATCTCTCCACCCCTCCACCAACCCACCCATCTCTCCACCCCCTCCACCAACCCACCATCTCCACCCCTCACCCACCACATCTCTCCACCCCCATCTCTCCACCCCTCCACAAACCCACCATCTCTCCACCCTCCACCAACCACCATCTCTCCACCCCTCCACCAACCCACCATCTCTCCACCCCTTCACCAACCCACCCATCTCTTCACCCCTCCACCAATCCTCCCATCTCTCCACCCCTTCACCATCCCACCCATCTCTCCACCTCTCCACCCACCCCTCCACCACCACCATCTCTCCACCCGTCCCATCTCTCCACCCCTCCACCACCACCCATCTCTCACCCCTCCACCAACCGACCCATCTCTCCACCTCTCCACCAAACCCACCATCTCTCCACCTCTCCACCAACCCACCCATCTCTCCACCCCTCCACAACCCACCATCTCTCCACCCTCCACCAACACCCAATCTCTCCACCCCTCCACAACCACCATCTCTCCACCTCCTCCACCAACCCACCCATCTCTCCACCCCTCCACCAACCCACCCATCTCCACCCCTCCACCAACCCACCCATCTCTCCACCCCTCCACCAACCCACCCATCTCTCCACCCCTCCACCAACCCACCCATCTCTCCACCCTCCACCAACCCACCCATCTCTCACCCCTCCACCAACCCACCCATCTCTCCACCCCTCCACCAACCCTCCATCTCTCCACCCCTCCACCAACCCACCCATCTCTCCACCTCCACCACCACCATCTCTCCACCCCTCCACCAACCCACCCATCTCTCCACCAACCCACCCATCTCTCCACCTCTCCACCAACCCACCCATCTCTCCACCTCTCCACCAACCCACCATCTCCACCTCTCCACCAACCCACCCATCTCCACCTCTCCACCCACCCAACAATCTCTCCACCTCTCCACCCACCCACCCATCTCTCCACCTCTCCACCAACCCACCCATCTCTCCCCCTCTCCACCAACCCACCCATCTCTCCACAACCCACCCATCTCTCCACCCCTCCACCAAACCATCCACCCATTTCTCTCTCCACCAACCCATCCATCTCTCCACCTCTCCACCAACCCACCCATCTCTCCACCTCTCCACCAACCCACCCATCTCTCCACCCCTCCACCAACCCACCCATCTCTCCACCTCTACACCAACCCACCCATCTCTTCTCCACCAACCCTTCTCCATCTCTCCACCCCTCCACCAACCCACCCATCTCTCCACCCCTCCACCAACCCACCCATCTCTCCACCCCTCCACCAACCCACCCATCTCTCCACCCCTCCACCAACCCACCCATCTCTCCACCCCTCCACCAACCCACCCATCTCTCCACCCCTCCACCAACCCACCCATCTCTCCACCCCTCCACCAACCCACCCATCTCTCCACCCCTCCACCAACCCACCCATCTCTCCACCTCTCCACCAACCCCACCCATCTCTCCACCCTCCACCAACCACCCATCTCTCCACCAACCCACCCATCTCTCCACCTCTCCACCAACCCACCCATCTCTCCACCTCTCCACCAACCCACCCATCTCTCCACCTCTCCACCAACCCACCCATCTCTCCACCTCTCCACCAACCCACCCATCTCTCCACCTCTCCACCAACCCACCCATCTCTCCACCTCTCCACCAACCCACCCATCTCTCCACCTCTCCACCAACCCACCCATCTCTCCAACAACCCACCCATCTCTCCACCTCTCCACCAACCCACCCATCTCTCCACCAACCCACCCATCTCTCCACCTCTCCACCAACCCACCCATCTCTCCACCTCTCCACCAACCCACCCATCTCTCCACCCCTCCACCAACCCACCCATCTCTCCACCTCTCCACCAACCCACCCATCTCTCCACCAACCCACCCATCTCTCCACCCCTCCACCAACCCACCCATCTCTCCACCCCTCCACCAACCCACCCATCTCTCCACCCCTCCACCAACCCACCCATCTCTCCACCCCTCCACCAACCCACCCATCTCTCCACCCCTCCACCAACCCACCCCTCTCTCCACCCCCCCCCCAACCCACCCCCCTCTCCACCCTTCCACCAACCCACCCATCTCTCCACCCCTCCACCAACCCACCCATCTCTCCACCCCTCCACCAACCCACCCATCTCTCCACCTCTCCACCAACCCACCCATCTCTCCACCTCTCCACCAACCCACCCATCTCTCCACCTCTCCACCAACCCACCCATCTCTCCACCCCTCCACCAACCCACCCATCTCTCCACCTCTCCACCAACCCACCCATCTCTCCACCCCTCCACCAACCCACCCATCTCTCCACCTCTCCACCAACCCACCCATCTCTCCACCTCTCCACCAACCCACCCATCTCTCCACCTCTCCACCAACCCACCCATCTCTCCACCAACCCACCCATCTCTCCACCTCCACCAACCCACCCATCTCTCCACCTCCACCAACCTACCCATCTCTCCACCTCTCCACCAACCTACCAATCTCTCCACCTCTCCACCAACCTACCCATCTCTCCACCAACCCACCCATCTCGCCACCTCTCCACCAACCCACCCATCTCTCCACCTCTCCATCAACCTACCAATCTCTCCATTCCTCCACCCCTTCACCAATCTCTCCACCCTCCACCAATCTCTCCACCCCCACCCACCAATCTCTCCACTCCTCCACCAATATCTCTACCATCCACCAATCTCTCCACCTCTCCACCAATCTCTCCACCTCTCCACCAATCTCTCCACACCCACGCCCCCCTCCCCCCTACCAACCGGCCCCCTCCACCTCTTCATTACTCCCAAGAAAAGTCACTAAAAACGCCAGGTAATTAGTGGCCTTGTACCGGTGTTTACCAAGGGTTAATTCCAGCAGCGTTATTTTTATTTGACCTTATTTCCAGATTTTTTTTTTAACCTTTTGAGGCCATTTTGTATACCTCAAATTGTTTGCATTCCATTGCTGTACAGTCACAGTAGCAAATACATGTGTTATACTAAAAGAGAAGACAGTTCCCCCTCGATCACTCACAGCTACAAGATAACTCAGCACCCCTCCACGGACAACAGCTCCCTCACTCGCCCGGCCCGACTTACAACCACCACTCCCCCGCCCAAAAAGCCACGTCTGGCAAGCCGGCTGGAAGAGACAGCTGCCATCACCAACGACGTCACCAGCAGTGACGTCACAAGACAACACGGCTCAGGATTGGTCCCTGGAGAAGATACGAAGATACACTCTTCTTTCCTCTACCCTCAACTCCACGGCGAAAAGGACCTAACAGCCCCACTGAGACCCCCCATCGCCCTGCCCTTTTTCCACGCAGCAAGACGGAGCCTGGCACCAGCTACAAACCAGATAGGAGGGCAGAAGGAGCTGCAAGAGTCATCTCGCTTCCCCCCTCCCTGAGAGCAAGAGTACTTTTCGGGCTCAAGCGTATTATTTGGCCCCACAGAGTGTTAGTCGACCTCAAACAGTGCTTCATGGCGTGATCCTGTGTGCAATTCGGCCTCACTGAGTGTTATCTGACTTCAAAACCAATAGGGCTAGCATGAGGGAGAAAAAGCAGCTACTTGCCCCTTAATCTTCGGATCTAAATTCAATACGATCATTAAGCGTTGTGAAGCTCTGAAGGCCTCCGTCAAACATCCAGCCGCTTCAAACCCTTCTCCTTCCTATACCCTGTTCCAAGAAGGTAGTCCAGAAGTCGTAACCTTAACCTCTGTAGCTCAAAAATGGCTAGAGAAAATGGACTGTAAATGTCCACACCTATTCCCTGGCTGACCCTTCCCATATGGTAGAAAAATTAGCTGGATTACTCTAGTCGTTTGTGAGTTATAGAGGTTAATGTTCAAGAGTTTTGGCCTACTTACTTGGAATAGGGATTAGGGTATAGTATTTCCCCCCCCCCCCCTCTCCTCTGACAACTCATTGGGCTGATCCAGTCCAACAAACAGAAGAAGAACAACAAGAATGAGACGAGCGTTGATATGCCTCTCGTCGGTCAACAAAGGAGGTAATAATCAAACATAATTCTATTGTTTGATAATTATGACATCATAAGGGCGTCCAAAAACAAAGTTGGCGTATCTCTGTTACTAAAGGGTCTCGAGTGTGTTTACCTTTAGCGTGGGTTAGCCAGGTGGGCCAAGGTTGTGACCCCGTTTATGTACCTGTTCACGGAAGACTTTTAAGGGAAAATGGGTCGTTTTTCTGGTCCCCCTTCTTCCTCATGTTTAGCCCCTTTAGTTTTCAGACTTTAAGACGTCCGGCCCATTAGTTTGGCGATTTTAAGACCTTTAACACATTTCTTTTTCAATAATAATACTTTTCGTGTAATTTAGGTGTCGAATTTTCCCTAGGGAGCGATAGCGAGCCTGCATCATACAAGGAAACAGCCTTTGGCCGGGAATTTTTTATATCGAAAACTGTACAAATTTATCTTGGAGGGTCTGGGGGGAGGGGGGGGGGTAAGCTTGATGATGTTCTAGGGGGGAAACTAAAGACATTATAAAAAATATATATAGATGATGATTCCCAAGGTTGTGACCCGTTATATATACCTGTTATTCCCAAGGTTGTGACCCCGTTTTATATACCTGTTATTTATCTGTTCACGGAAGGCTATTAATAGACATTGTTTTCTTGCCGGTTTTACGCTTTTTCGTGGAGGTGTTTTGGTGTTAATTAAGTGTTTGTTGTTGTCTTGGATATGGCGTAGGTGGTGGTGGTGATAATCGTGTTTGAGGTGGGTGGTGGTGTTAATGGGGTTGATGGTGGTGGTGGTGGTGGTGTTGGTGTTGGTTATGATGGTGCTGTGGTGTCGGTGATTTTTTTGTTTTTCTATGTGTATGAAGGAGACATACGGCAGACTGCCTGTAACGAGTGTCACCCCAAAAGCCAACAGAGTGACAGAGCCAAATTCAAGGGACGTTGTGGTCAAAATGCCTGGACACACAAAGTTTAAAGCAGTTTAAATCATAGGATGAAGGAAAGATTGAGGGAGAGATTTCCAGAGTTCACTTAGGTTATACGAATAAGGACGAGTGTTGCAACGTGATGAATAACCCGTTGACTACCAGCGATGTGCGTTATATTTTATTCTAGCTATATTTAGACAATTTTATGAAGCTTAGGAAGGATATGTCGTAGGTGAAAGGGTTAATTGAGATAGACTGTACCCTATTAATGGGTAGACGTCCTTCCTAACCTGAATATAATCGTTTAATAGTTGCTAGAATATGGTGAAAAGGACGTCGCTGGTACTCAGAGGGTTAATGCAATGTGTACGAGTTACATCCACATTGCACTGACCTCATTACAGTGTCATTCAGTTGGGGCCATATTTTGAACATGTCCAAAATATTTGGGCTACTCGCTGTCTGCCAATGCATGTCCCCCGAGTTGAAATATCAGAGCATTTGTTATTGATGACAGAGTTTTTGGCAAGTCAAAGAACAGATTTGGCTTGATTTTGGGCAGAAACATAGAAACTACGAATTCTTAAGTTTGAAGGTGCTTGTACTATTTGAATGCTTCCACCTTATTGTGAACAGCAGAAGAACAAGCGTGACCTTAGTATTGCGTTTAGCACACTCCGAGGGTCACCGGCCATGGAAGCAAAAACCATTTAATGAGATATCAAAGAAGTACTGAGCCTCTGAGTCGGCAGCTCCAAAGTGCCACAAGCGCCGCCGGCTGGGATTATCAGATGGCGGTACTGGAGAGATAGGACAGGTAATAGAGATAAGGTTATGATCGGAGGAGCCTAACAGAGAGACAAGGTTTACTGTGTAAGCAGAAGGATTAGAGGTTAGAAATAAGCCAAGGATGTTGGGCCGATCTCCAAGGTGGTCGGGGCTAAGAGTCGGGTGCTGGACCTACTTCTCAAGATCATTTAGGATATAAAAGGTGTAGGCTTGTTCCCCAGGTTGGTCAGTGAAATGAGAGGAGAGCCATTGGCAGTGGTGAAAGTTGAAATTGCCCAAGATGGATGTTTCAGAGAAGTGAGAGATGGATAGAATATGTTTCACTTTAGAGGTTAAGATAGTCAAAGAATTTAGGAAAGTCCGTAGAGTTAGCGGATAAATAGACATCATATAAATATTTAGTTTGAGTGTGACAGGAAAGTTTGAGCCTGAGAGTTGAAAATTCTTGAGTCGAAGTCAGAAACACAAGACCAAGTGAGTTTGTTGTACACATATACACAACATCCGCCTTTGGCTTTGAAACTAGGATAGAGAAAGAAGGAGGAAACAGAGAAGTGGTTCCTGAAAGTTGCTTCAGATACATAAGTTTCTGTGAGAAAAAGAATATCAGTTGTTTTATTGAGGTGAGGTTGTCTTCTTCAGAGTGAAAGTTAAAGGAAAGGCCACAAATGTTGCAGAAGTTGGTTGTTAGCAGTCCAGTACAATTTGAGGAGTCGTCACCAGGGGTCAAGTTGCTGGAGGTATTTATGAATCTCTCTCTCTCTCTCTCTCTCTCTCTCTCTCTCTCTCTCTCTCTCTCTCTCTCTCTCTCTCTCTCTCTCTCCTCAGTGTTTTGGAGGACAAGCAGCCTAGAAGGGTCACTAGATCTGTTGTTGCTTGATTTCCTTTGTGTACTAAGTTTGTTCTCCTCTCCTCTCTCCTCTCCTCTCTCTCTCCTCCGTCTCTCTCTCTCTCCTCTCTCTGTCTCTCCCTTCTCTCGTCCTCTCTCTCTCACTCGCTCTCTCGTCACCCCCCCTCCCCTCGCTCTCTTCTCCTCTCTCTCTCTCTCTCTCCTCTCTCTCTCTCTAATGGAACTTAAATGATAACTTTAATCCTCCCCTCCAGTTACTAACCCATATGTCCCCTACAACGTCCCTATCCTGCCACGTTAGTGGCAGGGCAGTAGTGCCATTGTCCAATTTTCCTTAACCACTCTAACCACTGTTGGACCTGATGCCTGGAGTGTTTTGGAGGACAAGCAACCTAGAAGTGTCCTAGACTGTTGTCGCTTGTTTCCTTCCTTGTACCTCATCTCTGTACTCTCTCTCTCTCTCTCTCTCTCTCTCTCTCTCTCTCTCTCTCTCTCTCTCTCGAGGCTGGTCGTTGTTGTGCCTTTTCTGATTAAACAAATTGAGAAAAATAGTGTATGTAGTTATATTGTAGTATAGTGTATTGATAGGGAGAGGTGTTTTGGAGAGCAAATAGTGTATGTAGTTATATTGTAGTATAGTGTATTGATAGGGAGAGGTGTTTTGGAGAGCAAATTACAATTACCCTCTATGATTTTGAGGCATGGAAAAGGTCAGCAAAGGAGGCCAGGTGGTGAAACCAGTATTCCAGCAATTCTTAACACCTACCTATAGCACTCCCCGGGAGTACCGCCTTCTTCGGCTGGTGCCTGCAACCTTATCTTGAATATCATTTAGAGACATAATACAATTAAGAAACCGTACTATTGAATAAGATTTTCGAACGTCATACGGATAATGTTTACAATACACTGTAGTTAAATGGCTGGAGGCTTTAATTTGTGGTTGTGATTTAGTTATGTTGTCTTTATTGTTATTGTTGATGTTAGTGTTGTTGGTGGTTGTGGTGAAATAGTGGAATAAAATGTTTTGTTGCTACGGCCAGTGTTTGTGTTGTATTGAAGTGAACGTTAGGTTGGTGTTATTTAGCTAGTTCTGTTGTTGACGGTGTGGTGGTGGTGGTAGATGTGGTGGTGGTGGTGGTAGATAGGGAGGTGATGGTGGTAGATGTGGTGGTGGTAGATAGGGAGGTGATGGTGGTAGTTATGGTAGTGGTGGTGTTAGATAGAAGGTGATGGTAGTGGTGGTGGTAGATAGGTTGGCGGTGGTAGTTACGGTGGTAGATAGGGTGGTAGTTATGTTAGTGGTTGGGGTAGTTATGGTATTGGTTGTATGTACAGGTGGTGGTGGTTGGGGTAGTGGGGTCAAATTGGATTTTAGGTCACGTATGTGTTTTTTGTATTATAATCCTTTTTCTACCCCCCCCCCCCCCCCCCCCGCTCCTTCATTTCAATGTTTTTTTTTTTTTTTTTTTTTTTTCTTCATTGATTAGTGTGTTTTAAGGTGTTTTTCATTCTGGAAATCCACATTTACACCCATTATTGTTGCAATATGTAAAACATGCCCCATAAAATCATATTTTGTCATTACCCTAACCTACAGTAACAACCTAACCTAACCTGGGGGCTGCCCGCCCCCCCAGACCCCGCAGCGGTTAGATATGTGATTTGATATAGACTATGACAAAATACTAAAACTACGGTATCAAAAAAATGAAATGAAAAATATTAGTTCTCAGCTGATCCAAGATGGCCACCATCACCCTTATTTAACCCACAAAGTCTAAGGAAAAATAATTTAATATGCAGCGGTAAAGACATATATTGTGGTGACTAATACTCTATGACAAAGCTATAGTATACATTTAGAACATTATATCCCATACGTGACCAAAAATCCAGTTTGTCCGGTAGTGGTATTGTAGTTAAGGTATTGGTGGTGGGGGTGATAAATCAAGGACCAAAATTGTTTAAATTATCCCGAACTTTATCGAATCTTTTCATTATTTTCTTTATCTATTATTTCTTTCGGAGCTTCGTTTTTGTTGTTCAAGGGTTCATATTATGCTAGAATGTGTGTTTCAAAGTGTACCGTATATTATGTATTTATTTACTAACTATAGTCGGTTTTTTTTTTTTTTTTTTTTTTTTTTTTTTTTTTTTTTTTTTTTTTAAAAGAGACAATGAACGGAGGAAGGAAAAACACAGATAAGACAAAAAGGTCCATGTTCCTAAAGGCATCCTCCATTCATAAAATGTTTGTAACAACTGGATTTAAACATTTGTAGATTGTAAGTTTGTGGAAAGCAATTCGAGGGAAGTGAATTCCAAAGAGTAGTAGCTCTGGGGATAAATTTCCAGCTGATGGTAAATTGAATCCTTTAGCATCTGATTTCTCGTTACCTAATGGAAAAATATGAAACTACCATGTCTATGTATCATATAAATACCAAGTTTTTATAATTAACACCACATTTCGCTACAAAATCATCGTAATAGCTGAGTGAACAAGATGGAGACATGGCAATTTATCCTCAGCTGGAAATTAACCGACTATAGAGAAATAGCAAATGTTGACACTATAGAGGCACTACATGACTTCTGAGTGTGACTGTGCAGTATCTGGAATAACTGCCTTGATGGTGTAATGGTTAGTGTTTAAAATCTGTTAAAAATGTGGTAACCCAGGTTCGAATCCCGGTGGATCACATGCTTAATTTTATAAAATTCATTGGGAGGTGCTTTGTGTTGGAGTGAAATAAATACAAATAAATAATGTCCTTCGAGCGACACAATGTTCTATTGAATAATGTACTATCAATGACAAAGGTTTGTTCCCCAAACTGCCACGGGGTTAAGGGGAGATGGGTCGTTTTTCTGGTCCCCTTTCTCCCTCGTGTTAAGCCTTATTTGTTTTGAGATTATAAGACGTTCGGTCCATTAGTTTGGCGATTTTAGCACCTTTCGCCTTATTTCATTGTCAATTTTATGCCCTTTCGTGTCATGTAGGTGTCGATTTTTTCCTGGCGAGCGAAAGCGAGCCTGACATTTTAAGAGGAACCGGCCTTCGGCCGGGATGTACAAATTTATCCTGAAAGGGGGGGGGGGGGTCTAGGGGGTGTTTTTCGTAGCTTGATGGAGATCTAGCGAAGAAACTAAACACATAAATGAATAAATGAATTAATATACCTATAAAACGGCCCATCTCCCCTTAATCCGAATCCCCTTGGCGTCGAAAAATGAAGCATTTATTGGGTGTAAATAGCACTTTCAGATGCTTCGTTTATCGACCCCAGGTGTTTCAGATTCATTCAGTGGCTGCTTGGGGGAACGAACTTTTGTCGTTGACAGTACAATATTCAGTGTGAGTATCCTAGGTTCCAGTCCTTGGAGTGCCACATGTATTTGTTGATTTCATTAATTGAGTTTAGAGGTAAAGTTGGTTGATGAAAAAATATGAACAAAATATGAATGAGTAAAGTGACTATATTGGGGTTGCTTAGCCTAAACCATTAGTACAGTATATGTGTGAAGTATGAATACAAACCCCTAAGCTTTTGTTCAGCAATATTAGTACCGCGTCACTAAAATAGATGGCGTTAGCCTCAAAACGATGCCAGACACTGCTATCTATGGTATATATATTTTTAATGGAAGGCATGTTTCTGCTCTGGAGTTAGTGTTTGACTGAGTGAGTGTGAGGGAGGAAGTGTGGGAAAGGGGCTCTAGTCCTGACGCTATTTTATTCTTGACTTACAGTGTGCTGGCTAAATAATCCAGAAGGGTTGATAGCTTCTGAAGTCCTGTTTTAACTAACTAATTAAGTGTGGGCTGGTCTGAGTTATCACCAGTTCACTTGTTATCAACCATCCACGTGATTGATACACATACATACATACATACATACACACACAAAGTTTTAATATATTTTCCTCACACATGAATACAGTACACTCCAGTGATGGAATTGATGCTGTGATAAACATCGAACAAAGCAACGTAGAGGGAGGCGGTTTTCACCATTATCAAGTTGAATGAAGGTAAGTGATCATGATATTTCTTTTAATATTGTATTCATAGTATGTACGGAAATATAACATACAATATAAATAAGGCGTGTGCGCGCCAAAAACCCATGATGTATAATCTAAACGGTCAATATTTACGAGTCGCACCACAGTTGGGATCTCATTTTTAACGGTAGTTTTGGGT
>CM064527.1:29976549-30099049 GCA_032716605.1 Paralithodes platypus
TGTGTTTTTTACAAAAAAAAAAAAAAAAATCCACCTTGAAAAATCTTCCGTCAGATAATATACAGAGTTTTTGTTAGTAGAATATCATACGGAAATACTTGATATTATTGTACACAATTTGCAATGAGGGCACTACACTATTATATTAATCTATGTATCACTATTTCACCACAATTTATTCCTGGAATTGGTCGCAAGATCTGTGTGATACTAACGATCTTTCCTCTCTCTTTCCCGCTTTCGTTCGCTCTCACTCACTCCTCCGGGAAGGGGCGTGGAGCTCAGACATCTTACTTACTTCACTCATCAGTAACTGCACAGTGGGAGGGGGTCCACTTTGGGGACCTCTCTGCTCTCTATGGGACGCAACATGTGGGTGCTGTCGCACTCTGCACACTCTCTCTCTCGCTGCTCTCTCTCTCTCTCTCTCTCTCTCTCTCTCTCTCTCTCTCTCTCTCTTCGGCCTCACTCTCTCTCTCTCTCTTCATTCTCTGTTTACTCATTCTCTCTCTCTCTCTCTCTCTCTCTCTCTCTCTCTCTCTCTCTCTCTCTCTCTCTCGCTCGCCTTTCACGGGATAGCATTCAGCGAGTCCACTTAATGTTGAAGGAAATTGCAGCGTTGGCTAAATGTTTTAATAAATGTCTGTTCTTGTGGTCGTGGGGCAGCAATTAAACCAGATCTGATACACTTAATTACGGGATCTGGTTAAGCGAGTGAGAGGGGAGAGAGAGAGAGAGAGAGAGAGAGAGAGAGAGAGAGAGAGAGAGAGAGAGCACACACACAGGTCATGTTTTTTTGTAGTGAGGTTGCTTTTTTATGTAAAATGTGCGATTAGACTAGTTTGTAGAAGGCTAAATGATCTAAGCAAAGATATAATATTATATATATATATATATATATATATATATATAGAGAGAGAGAGAGATCAGGAATAGTGAATAAATACAAAAGTAAATAAATATATATCCACACCATATACATTTTATAGTGATTACCTTCGAATTCAGGTACGAGGGTTAAGACTGATGTCAATTATGTCCAATCACTGCTTTAGTGGTATAAGTTCCTAAAACCTATGCTTTAATTTGATACTCTTTGTTATTTGTACTTTACTGCGCCATACAGTCCATAATCAAATATAAATACATCTATTAAATATATGTGAAATATATTACTCTTGTATGAAGGAGGTAAAAGGTAATGCTTCTTGTAACAAATGCCCCCCTCTCCCCCCAAAACAAAATAAAAAAATATGAAAGAGTGACAGCGAGCCAAATTGAAAATACGTTAGAGTAAAAATGCCTGGACACACGGAGCTTGCAGCAGTTTAAGAGAAGGTCGGAGTATGGAGGGCCATAATTTGAATGATACTATGTCACATCGCAACCACCCAACACCACCTTATAACCGTATAAACTGAAAATTATACTGTATACTGTATATATAAGAACACTGGAATATGGACGTCCAAAGAAAAAGTTGGATTATAATTAAAGGAGTAGTAAGACTGGGTGAAGAAATCGGGAAGAAAATTGCAGGTATCTAAATGAAAGTCTTTATCTTGGAGGGTTGTAGTTCGAGATCCTAGAAAGATAATATGCCCGAGTCTGAGTTGTTAAGGTCAGGCTAGATAATGTCAGCATCTATATAGCGAAACTAGACCGTATTCAGCTGAGCGAAGTATTGTCGCAAAAACAGTTACGATTCATTAAAGGGGATATGGGCATTTTTTCTGGACCCTTTTCTCCTTCATGTTTAGCCCCATTAGTTTTCAGATTTTAAGACATTCGCCCCATTAGTTTGTCGATTTTAATACCTTCCGTCCCATTTCTATGTCAATATCAAGACCATTCCGTACCATTTAGGTGTCGATTTTTCCTGGCGAGCGATAGCGAGCCTGCAATTTTAGGAGAAACCGGCCTTTGGCCGGGAAATTTTTCTACGGAAAAATGTACAAATTTATCTTGAAAAGGGGTCTAGGGGGTGTTTTTCTAAGCTTGATGGAGGTCTAGGGAGGAAACTAAGAAATAAAGGAATAAATGAATTAATATCAAAAAAACTAAAAACGGCCCATCTCCCCTTAAGCCATATGGTCTGAACTCCTTCAATAGGATGGTTTGATTATGGATAGATGTTAGTTGATATTATCCAATTATGCTCATCTTCGCTGGGATCTCTAGAAAACTGAGCAATAAATACTGATTAAGCTATCTGAATCCCACGGGTTCTTCCTAAGTTGAATGAAATTGTCAAATGGTGGCCAGAATAAAATCAAGAAAGTCATCATAGTACTGAAATGGGTAAGTCGGACGATAATCGGGTCATTATAATTTGATTGTGGATATCATGTGACGATTGTATCCAGCTTAACCCTTTCACGCATTTATGACGCAGAGGTTGCCAGATTAGCAATAAGAAATAGAGTTCTCTCACTCTTATAATTACCTCTCCAAATTAGTTTTCTGCCCACAGCTAACTCAAAGACAACTGCAGAGGTTGAAGTAACTAAACTAAAGGTTTCTAAATACCCCATGATGGTAACAAATGCTTTAAAGTATCCCCAATAGGCTCAAAATCGCGTCATATGTCGGAGAGGGTTAAGACAGTTTTTGCAATCAAACTAGTATTATGGTACCTAATTCCAGTAACATTTTAATTCCCACAAATTACTTCTAAACTTTATGAAATCGTCTAATCGTAGCCACAATGGAATTAATGAATGAGTCAATGAACAATAAGAAAGTTAGATAGCTTAACTAGAACGTATTTGATGATCGAAATAGTGTCACATACACAACAAATTAACTTTTGAGCTAATCAAATCCTTTAAGGGGGGGTCACCGGTTTTTTTCTCCTTTTCTCTCTCCCTGGCTTGTATCCATTCGGCCCCATTCACCCAACTGTTTTAAGACGTTTATCCCCATCCAGGTGTCGATATCTTCTTGGCGAGCGAAAGCGAGCCAGCATTGTATGGAGAAATCCGGCTTCGCCGGAGAAATTTTTCTATCGAAAATTGTACAAATTTAGCTTGCTGTAAAAAAAATATATATATATATATATATATATATATATATATATATATATATGCTGGCTCGCTACCGCTCGCCAGGAAAATATTGACACCTGGATGGGGGTAAACGTCTTAAAACCGTAGGCTGAATGGGGCCGAATGGATACAAGCCAAAGAGAGAGAAAGAGAAAAAAGCGATGTGGGCTCCCTTAATGACGGCCAGAATCCTAGAAAACGAAGCATCATTGTAATTAATTTCGCTAAGGTTATATATAATTACTCGATTATAAGACTTCCTTATATACACTGCATCCTCGTTATCTCCTGGTTATTTAATACACAATAATTAGTAAATTGATAGTTTTATACAGTTACATAACATGATTGTTGACAAATGTAATGATTTGAAATTAAGGAAATATTTGTTTTGAGGATGTCTAGTATATTTGTTTTGAGGATGTCTAGTATATTTGTTTTGAGGATGTCTAGTATATTTGTTTTGAGGATGTCTAGTATATTTGTTTTGAGGATGTCTAGTATATTTGTTTTGAGGATGTCTAATATTTTGAGGATGTCTAGTATATTTGTTTTGAGGATGTCTAGTATATTTGTTTTGAGGATGTCTAGTATATTTGTTTTGAGGATGTCTAGGATATTTGTTTTGAGGATGTCTAGTATATTTGTTTTTGAGGATGTCTAGTATATTTGTTTTGAGGATGTCTATTATATTTGTTTTGAGGATGTCTAGTATATTTGTTTTGAGGATGTCTAGTATATTTGTTTTGAGGATGTCTAGTATATTTGTTTTGAGGATGTCTAGTATATTTGTTTTGAGGATGTCTAGTATATTTGTTTTGAGGATGTCTAGTATATTTGTTTTGAGGATGTCTAGTATATTTGTTTTGAGGATGTCTAGTATATTTGTTTTGAGGATGTCTAGTATATTTGTTTTGAGGATGTCTAGTATATTTGTTTTGAGGATGTCTAGTATATTTGTTTTGAGGATGTCTAGTATATTTGTTTTGAGGATGTCTAGTATATTTGTTTTGAGGATGTCTAGTATATTTGTTTTGAGGATGTCTAGTATATTGCCTCTACACTTCTTTTGACTATAATATTGTTCAGTTTTGCCTTAGGCTCTAAATATTCGGCACCATCAAATATTAATTGATTTTTTGACGTAATACAAAATATAGTACATTCTAAAATAATCATAACTATAGACAATAGATTAATATAGTGATATTAACTTGCAAGATTATCCATATTCCTAACGCCATCTGGATCCCGTGCCGTACTAAGTCAAAAGGTACACACAGATATATCGGAGATTGTGGTCGATAGGATATATTAAGGGGGGAGTCACCGTGTTTTGGGTGTTTATCTTTCTCTCCTTTTCTCTTTTTCCCTGGCTTGTATCCGTTCGGCCCCATTCAGCCAGCTGTTTTAAGACTTTTATCCCCATCTAGGTGTCGATATCTTCTTGGCGAGCGATAGCGAGCCAACATTGTATGGAGAAATCCGGCTTCGCCGGAGAAATGTTTCTATCGAAAAATGTACAAATTTAGCTTGCTGTCAAAACAAAAAATATATATGCTGGCTCGCTACCGCTTGCCAGGAAAATATTGACACCTGGATGGGGGTAAACGTCTTAACACAATAGGCTGAATGGGGCCGAATGAATACAAGCCAAAGAGATAGGGAGAGAAAGAGAACAAAAAGCGAGATGGGCTCCCTTAACACAGTTTGTCTTCCAATTTAGGCTGCAGGCAAATTTAATCAGGAATGTGAGAACTCATTCCTCTTTTGTAACTCATTCTACGACTATTCTCACAATCAATACATGACCAAAGTAAAAGAATTATTAATTATGTTCTACATTCATACAAAACCTCTACATGTTGTTACATACAAATGCGGCAAAACCGACAAGAGCTATGGATTGCAAAATGTGTTTCATATCTTTACACAGCAGCCTCAATCCATTCGGCCCCATTCAGCCAACTGTTTTAAGACGTTTATCCCCATCTAGGTATCGATTTCTTCCTGGCGAGCGAAAGCGAGCCAGCATTGTATGGAGAAATCCGGCTTCGCCGGAGACATTTTTCTATCGAAAAATGTACAAATTTAGCTTGCTGTCAATCGAAGGGTTTTCAGTGTTATCGTAGCCGTGCAGCGTTCTAGGAATATTTGTGTAATTCTGCACATCAATGTTTAGTATAGTAAACCCATAATTACAACACAATATGTTATGCAGTCGCTGTATATAAGAGATTTTGATCATATGAGCGGAAGTTCGGCTCATGTTATCTCTTAGTTTATGAATATTCTGAATACTTTTTTTTAGTGACTACTAACTTACTAACAGTCTTGGTGGTGTAATGGTTAAGGTGTCTACAAATCTGTGTGTGATGACCCAGGTTCGAATCCCGGTGGATCACATATTATGCTTTCATTAATTTAATTGGAGGTGTTTGGTGGTGTGGTGAAATTAATAAGAAATAGAATATGTAATGTAAACAGTTTGGGAAATTACATGCTTGTTGAGTTTTAATTACAAAATATTAAGATTGGCGAAATCAGCTTGGTTATATTCTTCTTTTGTCTTTGCCATTGTTGTAATAAGGCTAATTCGTACATCATTGCATGCATATCATTATGTAAATATGTCCATAGATTTATTTATGTAATTATACATACATTAATTAGTATATAATTATGTATAGCTCTTCCAGTAAAGCAAATCACTTCCATTTATTAGTCATAGTGGTTACATTGGCTCAAAGGAGAATTTGACGTCAGTAACCTCGATGAGAAATTCAGTCAAATCCGGAGAAAAACAGAATGTTGTCAATATTCCAACCAACAACAAGAGCAACCGTTGGAAAGGGACTGGAAACAACTGCAGACTGTCAGCATTAAGGGAAGATTTCCACTTGAAGGATTTTTTTCTTTACCCATTTCTCCCTCATGTTTAGCCCCATTGCTTTTGAGATTTTAAGACGTTCGCCCCATTATTTTGACGATTTTAAGAACTTTCGACCCATTTCTGTCAATGTTAAGACCTTTCGTGCCATTTAGGTGTCGATTTTATCCTGACGAGCGATAGCGAGCCTGTAATATAAGAGGCCGGGACATTTTTATACCGAAAAATGTACAAATTTATCTTGAAAGAGGGTCAAGGGGGTGAAATTTTAAGATTGCTGGAGGAGTAGAAAACAAACTAAAAACCTCCCCTTAATGAAAAGGACGTCACCGGGACTGAGCGGGTTATAAAGTCATTCCCGATATATTTACACCCAAACATGTAATCGTTGAGTGGGTAGATATTCATGTGGGCAGCTGTACATGTTATTGATGTAGGACGGGAAGGGGGGGAGGGGAGGGGGGCTGGCGGACACCCTGGAATTACAGTCAAGACTATACAAGCTAAAGTGACAATGGGAATTACATTTAAACCAGAGCATGGGGTTGAGAGAGAGAGGGTGGGGGGGGGGGAGGGTGAGAGAGAGGGAGAGAGAGAGAGAGAGAGACAGAGGGAGAGAGGGAGAGAGAGAGAGAGAGAGAGAGAGAGAGAGAGAGAGAGAGAGAGAGAGAGAGAGAGGGAAGTAGGGAGACAGACAGACAGACAGACGGAGGAGGACGACGACGACGACGACGACGACGACGACGACGACGGAAGGACGAAAGGACGAAAGGAAGTGACATAAAGGTGGACAAATATTCTGCGGCACTAATGTTATGGCAAAGGCCCAAAAAACAACTTCAACATGAACCAAAAACAATAACAAGAAGGGTAACTAAAAATGAGGGAAATTGGAGACGAGAAAAGGGACGACAATGAAGAACTTACAAAGAGCGAAGCAAAGAGAAGTAAAGTAGGAACGTAAAGATGCATACACAATTAAGGAGAGGTATTTAGTTCTGATTAAGGGGAGGTATTTAGTTTTGATTAAGGGGAGGTATTTAGTTCTGATTAAGGGGAGGTATTTAGTTCTGATTAAGGGGAGGTATTTAGTCTGATTCAGGGGAGGTATTTAGTTCTGATTAAGGGGAGGTATTTAGTTCTGATTAAGGGGAGGTATTTAGTTCTGATTAAGGGGAGGTATTTAGTTCTGATTAAGGGGAGGTATTTAGTTCTGATTGAGGGGAGGTATTTAGTCTGATTCAGGGGAGGTATTTAGTTCTGATTAAGGGGAGGTATTTAGTTCGTTCCCTAGAATTCCATCAAACTTAAAATTACACCCCCTTGAGTCCCTTTCAAGATATATTTGTACATTTTTCGGTAGAAAAATGTCCCGGCCGAAGGCCGGTTCCTCTTAAATTACAGGCTCGCTATCGCTCGCCAGGATAAAATCGACACCTGAATGGCACGAAAGGTCTTAATATGGGGTGAAAGTTCTTAAAATCGCTAAACTAATGGGGCAAACGTTTTATAATATCAACAGCAATGGGGCTAAACATGAGGGAGAAAGGGGTCAAGAAAAAAATCCCTCAAGTGGAGATCTCTCCTTAAAGAAAATGGAATCGATAGGGCTAATGCATTAATGATGATAATGCAAACGGTAAACTTTGACCAATTGAATAAGAAATGATAGATAGAGAAAAATATGTTAAATAGGAAACAAATATGTTGAACGATACAGAATATAGCTTGAAAGAGATGCATAGATAGATGTAGAGAGAGAGAGAGAGAGTTTGTGGGCCATAGGGTTAGATAATACAAAATACAGAGAGAGAGAAAGTGTTACAATTACATAGAGTTAAATAGAGTTACATAGATGGATAGACTGCACAGGCCTTGTGGACCCCGCTAGTCAGTTCGGACTTACTTCTAACACAATTTGCAAAAGACAAGGATAGCAAAGCAGATGGCTTCCTTCCTTCCGAGAGAGAGAGAGAGAGAGAGAGAGAGAGAGAGAGAGAGAGAGAGAGAGAGAGAGAGAGAGTCAATGAGAGAGAGAACGAGAACGAGAACTAGAGAGTGGGTCAAAGACACACACACACACACACACACACACACACACACACACACACACACACACACACACACACACACACACACACACACACACACACACACACACACACACACACACACACACACACTGACACAAGAACTCGTGGTCGTCGTAGATATAATTGGTGAAATTAGTGCAACTCTGTAAGTAAGGGCCGAGAACTGAACTTTACCCCAGCACTGCGTTCCTGTCGTCGGCCTCCCTCGTAATATTGCTTGATTTCCTCGATTTCACTTCCTCTTTCCCTTACTTTCCGATCCGATTGCGCATTTGGCCTTAACTGAGTTTCCATAATTGCGGGTATTTTTGTTTTGTTTCGTTGCAGTAATTAAGAGTAGGAATTTCATACCAAGTAATCCTTATATGTTATTATACCTAGCCATAAACGCATTTGCAACTTTAAATGCAATGTAGATAATGAGGCTTCTACATTTGATTTTACATTAGATATTCCAAGTGAAATGGAATAAAATGTACAACAACGAAGTTATTGACAATTAATATACTGTGATATCGCCAATAATTGTGCATCGTATGTGCTCTACAATACGTACAATACACCTGTAACATAAGCTATTCACTTCTACGTCATTGTTCATTATAATCAGGATATCTAACATTACTTTTACTTACATGTATTTGTCGATTTCATTAATTGAGTTTAGGAGTAAAGTCGGTTGGTGGAGGGAAACATACTAATATATCGAAGTCTGAGAGTTGATTGACAATGTGATATCTCCTTTGATCCTTAGAATGTTTTCCAAGCAAACCCAAATCTCCAAATGTTAGCCAGAATACAATACACATGATGCCATCGAACTCGGAAAGTTGGAGAGTCCGCAGCCAATCGCAAAACTCTTTAAGGGGGGTCACCGACTTTTTGTTATTTCTGTCCTTTTCTCTCTTTCTCTGGCTTGTAACCATTCGGCCCCATTCAGCCAACTGTTTTAAGACGCGTATCCCCATCTAGGTGTCGATTCCTTCCTGGCGAGCGATAGCGAGCCAGTATTATATGAAGAAATCCGGCTTCGCCGGAGAAATTTTTCTATCGAAAAATTTACAAATTTAGCCTGCTGTCAAACAAAAATAAAAAATATGCTGGCTCGCTACCGCTCACCAGTAAACAAAATTGACACCTGGATGGGGATAAACGTCTTAAAACAGTAGGCTGATGGGGCCAAATGGATACAAGTCAGAGAAAGACAGAAAAGGACAGAACAAAAACAGGTCACCCCCCCCCCCTTAACCTACAGAAGGAGGACCCATTAGATGATTGTATTTTGTCTGCCATTAGATTATTGTATTTAGCTTAGGGAGGCTCTGTGGTAGTCAAATGGCTTGTGGCGTTTCCTAGAAGCCCATTTCTATTACAGGATGCACAGTATTTTAGTCTGACTATTGGTAGTTGGCAACTAATGGGGCTAAGCAAAAGAAAGAAGGGGACCAAATAAACGACCCAGGGGAGGTTTTTAGTTTGTTTCCTACTCCTCCAGCAATCTTAAAACTTCACCCGCTTGACCCCCTTTCAAGATAAATTTGTACATTTTTCGGTAGAAAAATGTCCCGGCCGAAGGCCGGTTACTCTTAAATTACAGGCTCGCTATCGCTCGCCAGGATAAAATCGACACCTAAATGGCGCGAAAGATCTTAAAATTGACAAAATGGGGCGTAAATTCTTAAACTCGCCAAACTAATGGGGCGAACGTCTTAAAATCTTAAAAGCAACGGGGCTAGACATGAGGGAGAAAGGGGTCAAGAAAAAAATCCCTCAAGTGGATATTTCTTCTTATCTTCAAAACAGAAAAATATGTGTAATGGTAGATGGCCTTTATTCTCAATTTCACTCAATAAATGCTGGTGTTCCCCAGGGATCAGTTTTGGCCCCAATTCTGTTCCTCATTCATATCAATGATCTCATATCTACCACTCATAATCCAATACATTCCTACGCAGATGACTCAACACTCCACAGTTCCTTCACATTTACCAATTCTTTCACCCAACCCGATCTTACAAATTCAAAAATAAACACTGCAATTTCTCTGAACCAGGACCTTTCTAGAATTAATGGATGGGGACAAAAGAATCTAGTTTCCTTTAATGCACAGAAAACCAAGTACATTCAATTTTCTAACCGACAGAATCTCACTGACTCCCTTATATTTTTTAATGATGTAAATATTCCCACTTCCCCTTGTATTGACATTCTCGGTGTAACATTAACTACTAACTTGAGCTGGACACATTATGTTAGAAGCATTGCTAAGAATGCCTCTAAAAAACTGGGACTCCTGTACAGAGTTCGAGAATTCTTCACTGACGAGCAGTTGGCCGTAATATATAAAAGTCATGTGCGTTCTCAGATGGATTACTGTTCACCTCTGTGGGGTGGAAGTGGAGTGGTTGCATTGAGTCAGTTGGACAAAATTCAAAATAAAGCTATTAGATTAATCAATAACCCTGCAATCACACAGGACCACCTACATTATCCATACGAAGAAACGTTGCATCCCTTGCATTATTCTACAGATATTTTCACAGCAATTGTTCCGAGGAACTTGCTTCAATTGTGCCGCCTCTCCACATCTTTCCCCGTAGAACTAGGGCAGCTGAGAGCGCCCATGAATTTACACTTTCTCCTCCACAATGCAGAACTTCTCCATATCAGAATTAATTTATCCCCAGAGCTACTACTCTTTGGAATTCACTTCCCTCGAATTGCTTTCCACAAACTTACAATCTACAAATGTTTAAATCCAGTTGTTACAAACATTTTATGAATGGAGGATGCCTTTAGGCACATGGACCTTTTTGTTTTATCTGTGTTTTTCCTTCCTCCGTTCGTTGTCTCTTAAAAAAAAAAAAAAAAAAAAAAAAAAAAAAAACTCTCCCCTTCAAAAGACATAGGGGACTGCCAAAGATAACTGTATAGTAACTTAGGGGAGATTTCCACCTGAGGGATTTTTTTCTGGACCCCTTCTCCCTCATGTTTAGCCCCATTGCTTTTCTAGTTTTAAGACGTTCGCCCCATTATTTTGACGATTTTAAGAACTTTCACCCCATTTCTGTCAATTTTAAGACCTTTCGTGCCATTTAGGGATCGATTTTATCCTGGCGAGCGATAGCGAGCCTGTAATTTAAGAGGAACCGGCTTTCAGCCGGGACATTTTTCTACCGAAAAATGTACAAATTTATCTTGAAAGGGGGTCTAGGGGGTGTAATTTTAAGCTTGATGAAAAAGTAGGGAACAAACTAAATACCTCCCCTTAACATTACACATTTTATGAAGAAGAATATTGATAAACTATATATTTCAACAGGACCGTTATACTAAAGGATCGTGTTCCACCTTGACAAATTGATTTTTATTTTCCGTTTGTGATTTTAAGAAATAATAATACTCCTCCTGCATTATTGACAAGGAATCTTCAGTATATAAAGGGTTTTGTTCGTGCGTGTTGTTAAAGATTGTGTTTTGTTCACGTTGTGTTGCTGGAGAGATATACCGAAGCTGGAATTATGGAGATAGGACGCGACTTACGACCGTGACAACTCATGGGAAACGTACGTGAAATTCTAATGAGCTTACCTAACGACATGCAAGCCCTTGTCAGAAGAAACAATTAAATCTAACGTCAATATTTGTATCTTTATATCGGTTTGTTTAGTTCTTTTCGGGTTACGTAATATAATAAATCATGTATTTAGATTGTTACAGCCTATCTTTGAAGGCGATGGGTTCGATCCGGAAATAACACGATTTGGTATCATTCAAGGGTGTCGGACACTTATCTGAAGGGGAGATTTCTACTTGAGGAATTATTTTCTGGACCCCTTTCTCCCTCATGTTTAGCCCCATTGCTTTTGAGATTTTAAGATGTTCGCCCCCATTAGTTTGGCGATTTTAAGAACTTTTGCCCCATTTTAAGACCTTTCGTCCCATTTAGGTGTCAACTTTTTCCTGGCGAGCGATAGCGAGCCTGTAATTTAAGAGGAACCAGGCCGGGAAATTTTTCTACCGAAAAATTTACAAATTTATCTAGAAAGGGAGCCTAGGGGGTGTAATTTTAAGCTTGATGGAGGACTAGGGAACAAACTAAAAACCTCCCCTTAAGGGGGTAGTGCTTGTTTGTTGGTCTATATATCTATTTATTAATGTGTTTCTGAGTTTCCTCGCTAGACCACCATCGAGCTTTTAAAAACACTCCCTAGACTCCCATTCAAGACAAATTTGTACATTTTTCCTTCTAAAATTACAGGCTTGCTATCGCTCGCCAGGCAAAAAAAACTACATCTAAATGGCACGAAAGGTCTTAATATTGACGAAGAAATGAGGCGAAAGGTCTCAAAATCGCCTAACTAATGGAACGAACGTCTTAAAATCTCAAAACTAATATGCTAAACATGAGGGAGAAGGGGGATGCACCTTTTCGATAGCAAAATGTCCCGGCCAAAGGGCCGATTTCTTGTAAGCTACAGGTTCGCTATTGCTGGCCCAGAAAAAAAATCGACACCTGAATGGAGTAAAGTGACATATTATCTTCAAACCAATGGGGTGAAACGTCTTGAAATTTGCAAAATAAAGCAGCGAAACTGGGGAGGTCCAAAAAGATTTCTTTCGGATTAAATAGGGTTAAGAGGATCTCATTACAATCTTAAACAGCAATATAATAACTCTTAAATAATTAACTTTGTGTTGTTGTATTCCTTGTCCACCTTAGACTGTACATATTGTTCTTATGTTCATCAATGGCAGAGACTTGTTAAGATGTTGTCCATTATAAAACTCTAACTGTAACTCTCTCTCTCTCTCTCTCTCTCTCTCTCTCTCACACACATAATTACACACACACACACACACACACACACACACTAATGCATGTATTGCAACGCGTGGCCTGACCCTAACAATGGAGGGAACCAGGACCTGTCAGCGGCAGTATTAGAAGGAGTATGGGCTGGGCTGTATATTTGGTTGGGGAGACAGAGAGGAGGGTAGAGGGAGAGACAGAGTACAAAGGAGTACAAAGTACAAATGAAATCAAGCAACAACAGGTCTAGTGCCCCTTGTAGGCTGCTTGTCCTCCAAAACACTGAGGATCATGTGTCCAAACAGTGGTTTAGAGTGGGTAAGGGAACATTGGAAAGGGAACTACTGCCCTGGAACTGATGTCCGTGGCAGGATTAGGAAGTTAGTAGGGGACAGATGGGTTAGTAACTGAGGGGGGGGGGGATAAAATAAAGTTATTCATTTACAAACGCAGTCAGTCGCGGGTTTGATGCGAGATATTTGTCTAAGCGGAGTTTAAATGAATCAACGGTGCTGCAGTCTATAACGTCTCGGGGAAGCCCATTCCACAAGTTGACAACTCGATTGAAGAAGAAATTCTTAGATTCGTGTGAGTTAAAAGATTTACCAATAATTTACCAATAATTGTCCAACCGTTTCCCCGCGTGTAATTAGATTGGTCGATAGTGAAGTACTTACTACAGTTCATATTGTCGATGCCTTTGATGATTTTGAACACTTGAATTAAGTCACCTCTTAATCTGCGCTGGGTTAAAGGAAATAGATTTAATTCTCTAAGACGCTCTTCGTATGGTTTGTTCTTTAGGCTACTGTAGGTATCATTTTGGTAACTCTACGTTGAACTCGTTCTAGCTTGTTTATATCTTTTTGGTAATAACCAGGATTGAACGCAGTATTCCAGAAGAGGGCTGACTAAGGAATTGTAAAGGGTTAGGATAACTTCTTTGGATTTATGCTCAAATGACCTGCCTATAAAGCCAATTATTTTGTTTGCCTTCTTAACAACTTCTGAACATTGTTGACTCGGTTTTAGGTTACTCGATATTGTTACTCCCAGATCGGTTTCTCTGTTTACATTCTTAAGCTGAGTGCCATTCATCGAATAGTTTGCTTTCTCATTTAGGTATCCGATATGTAGTACTTTACATCTATCCGCATTGCTCATTTACCAAATTTGGGCCCAACATGACAATTTATCTAGATTGTGTTGCATATCGTTAACTTGTTCTTTTGAGAGTACTCTATTTGCAATTTTTGTATCGTCAGCAAATTTTTAGATTGTACAGGTGAGACCCTCATCTAGTCCTTGATGTAAATTAGAAAGATAATTGGTTCTATTACCGATCCCTTGGGTACTTACATTGGTCCCTTTAGATGCCTTACCGTTTATGACTACTCTTTGCTTTCTGTCGCTGAGCCAATTTTCTATCCATTTCAACACACCGTCTTGTATTCCATGCGCTTTTAGTTTTAGCAGTAAACGTTTGTGGGGAACTTTGTCAAAGGCCTTTTGAAAATCAAGGTATATAATATCTACAGCTTTACTCTCATCGTAGAGGTTGAGGATATCGTGGAAGAAGTCTAAGAGGTTTGTTAAACAGGAACGTTTTTTACGAAAGCAAGCCGTGTTGAGTATCTTTAAGTAAGGTATTTGCCTCTAAGTGATTTACGAGTCTGTCTCTTATGACCAGAGAGCGGGGTGGGGAAGTATTAGAAGAGTATGGGGTGTATATTTGGTTGGGGAGAGAGACAGAGAGCGAGGGGTGGGGGGAGAGATTTTTCTATCTGTACAAATTTAGCTTGCTGTCAAAACAAAAATATATATATGCTGGCTCGCTACCACTCACCAGGAAAATATTGACACCTTGGTGGGGGTAAACGTCTTAAACCAGTAGGCTGAATGGGGCCGAATGGATACAAGCCAAAGAGAGAGGGAGAGATAGATTTAAAAAAAAAACGAGATGGGCTCCCTTAAGCAGAACTCCGTAAAGAAGAAAGCCCTCGCCTCTTTTACTTTTTTTTTTTTTTTTTTTTTTTTTTTTTTTGCAATAACTGGCCAGCATTAAATTAGTGATGACGTGGCCTTTCCCAAAATAATGTATATATAAAAATAAGATTCATGAAAGGTCAGTGGACTTTTATGTCGCCTGCACATGCTCTTCATGCTTTACAGAACATTATTTGCATTTCATACCGTCATGTTTCAAATCCACGCTTTATTAGCAATGGTAGTGAAAGAATATTAATGTTATGGCTTGTAATTTGTTCTGTCATTTCTATTCACTATACCCTGTTCACTTAAGGGAGCCCACCTCGCTCTTTTTTTTAACTTTCTCTCCCTCTCTCTTTGGTTTGTATCCATTCGGCCCCATTCAGCCTTCTGTTTTAAGACGTTTACCCCCCATCCAGGTGTCAATATTTCCTGGCGAGCGGTACCGAGCCAGCATATATATATATTTTTTTTTGTTTTGACAGCAAGCTAATTTTTTTAATTTTTCGATGGAAAAATTTCTCCGGCGAAGCCGGATTTCTCCATACAATGCTGGCTCGCTATCGCTCGCCAGAAATAAATTGAAACCTGGATGGGGATAAACGTCTTAAAACAGTTGGCTGAATGGGGCCAAATGGATACAAGCCAGAGAAAGAGAGAACAGGAGAGAAAGAGAAAAAAATCAGTTGACTCTCCTTAAACCATACTATTGAGATAAAAGAGAGGACATTCGTGATTGGCTGATACAAAGAGTGTTTAGCGGTAGTTTGCTTGTGGATAGCAAGCAGTTATTTTGGTAACCAAGCATTCATTGTATTCAAGTATTCATTATCTTAGTGAAACAGCGAGACAGTACCAATGTCCGGGTGCGCTAATAAGTCATGTCCCAGCTGCCATTACGTTTGTCTTGCTCTGTACTGTATTAATGTCTGTCAGATGTTGAATAGAGTGGGTAAGTGTAGGAACATGTTTGTATATTTCACACGATATGAAGAAATGAAGCTTACATATTGCTGATACCAGTTATGGATCAAAACATAATGGCAGCTGAAACATGACTTATTAGCGCGACCGTACAACGAGGTTTTCATAACCTCGTTGTCTCGCCTTTTCTGAATGCCTTGGAGTTTCTTTCAGTGTCAACATTACATTTGTGTTAACCCTTTCAAGCTCCAATACACGTTTCTGTTCTGTTTCTGGCTACTATTAGACGATTTTATTCAGATTAGTAACGGTATATGGAAGTCAAAGGGTTGATTGAGATAGTATTTACCCTTTTAATACCCACAGATACTTCCTAAGCTGCATAAAATCGTCTAATGATAGCCAAAATAAACTGCTTAAACGTGTCAGAGCTTCAAAGGGTTAATACAGTACAGTACCTTATAATTAGGTGAGGTCATTCAGTAAATCCGTTTTATCGTAGGTTAGCTTTGATTGATCCAGATACATATCCGGATCTTGGAGTAAGGCCATCGATTGTGAACACCTCTGACACCCCTTTTCAAATTATACGTCGCTCATCTTTTCACATTATGGTACATTTGATTACACTTTTCTAAGGGCACCGAAATATTTATAAAGATATATTTTAACTTGATGGCTTCTGAAAATACTCCTAATTGCCGACTTGCGCGTTTCGTTCTATAAGGAAGTTAGAGCTGCAGACAACGATACTTAACATAATTTACAGCTAAAATACGGTCGTAGTACATAATATAAATACATAACACCCAATTCAACCATTTATCCATCAGAAACGTACATTATTATTGCATTTCTGTTTAATATCGATGTTCACGGCTCCAACTTCCTTATAGCCTGAAACTCGCAAGTGGTCAATTGACAGTATACGTTAATACGCAAATGTATATTCGTATAAACCGATAATTACGGTGTTTACTAAGATTGTGGAGAGATGTTGCTTCACACATTTTCTCGAGGTTGTATCACCCAATCAGTAGTTTGCTTTAGATCGCTCTTAGGTCCCAGATGTCTGGCTTAAGGGGGGTGACCTGCTTTTTGTTATTTCTGTCCTTTTCTCTCTTTCTCTGGCTTGTATCCATTCGGCCCCATTCAACCAACTTTTTAAAGACGTTTATCCCCATCTAGGTGTCGATTTCTTCCTGGCGAACGATAGCGAGCCAGCATTATATGAAGAAATCCGGCTTCGCCGGAGACATTTTTCTATCGAAAAATGTACAAATTTAGCCTGCTGTCAAGCAAAAATTAAAAATATGCTGGCTCGCTACCGCTCACCAGTAAAAAATTGACACCTGGATGGGGATAAACGTCTGAAAAACAGTAGGCTGAAAGGGGCCAAATGGATACAAGCCAGAGAAAGATAGAAAAGGACAGAACAAAAACAGGTCACCTCCCTTAACCCTTTTAACTACCACACATCCTTCTTAAACTGCATAAAATCGTATAAATATAGCTAGAAAAAGTTAAAAAGACGGTAAAAAAAGAGGTTAACCTCTCGAGTACCGGCGACGTGTGTTATATTTCAGTCTATAGCTATATTTAGACGATAATATGTAGCTTAGAAAGGATCTGTGGTGGTTAAAAGCATGGATTGAGATAGTTTGAAGCCTTATTATTGTTAGAGGTCCGTCCTAAGCTGAATAAAATCGTCTATTTAGTTCCCAGAAAGTGATGAAAGGAACGTCCCTGGTACATTAAGGGTTAAGTCACTCGTAAAAGAACGTCCCTGGTACATTAAGGGTTAAGTCACTCGTAAAAGAACGTCCCTGGTACATTAAGGGTTAAGTCACTCGTAAAAGAACGTCCCTGGTACATTAAGGGTTAAGTCACTCGTAAAAGAACGTCCCTGGTACATTAAGGGTTAAGTCACTCGTAAAAGAACGTCCCTGGTACATTAAGGGTTAAGTCACTCGTAAAAGAACGTCCCTGGTACATTAAGGGTTAAGTCACTCGTAAAAGAACGTCCCTGGTACATTAAGGGTTAAGTCACTCGTAAACATTCGTGGACTCCACTTATTTCTCACCTCGCTTCTTTTCCTTTTTTCTCCCTCTCTCTTTAGCTTGTATCCATTCAGCCTACTGTTTTGAAGATGTTTACCCCCATCCAGGTGTCAATATTTTCCTGGCGAGCGGTAGCGAGCCAGCATATATAAATTTTAGTTTTGACAGCGAGTTAAATTTGTACATTTTTCGATAGAAAAATTTCTCCGGCGAAGCCGGATTTCTCTATACAATGCTGGCTCGCTATCGCCCGCCAGGAAGAAATCAACACCTGGAAGGGGATAAACGTCTTAAAACAGTTGGCTGAATGGGGGCCGAATGGATACAAGCCAGGGAAAGAGAAAAAATTAGAGAAAGAGAAAACAAAATAAAAACGGTAAACCCCCTTAATGGTATAGAGAAACGTGTGAAGAGATATTGGGGACAGGGATTAAGAAAGGGGTTAACCCTCTCCGACATATGACGCGATTTTGAGCCAATTAGAGATACTTTAAAGCCTTTCTTACCATCAGGGGTATTTAGAAACCTTTAGTGTAGTTACTTCAACCTCTCTTAACCTAACCTAACCTAACCTAACCTCTCTCTCTTTCATCATATTTTGTTCACCGTATTCCTATTTTTAGAGTTCAGATTTAAAGATACCAAGCCAGATATATCTTGACTAACATTCAGTTTTTCTCAGGATGTCAAACCGGAGCAGTTTTTGTCAAGACTTGAATGAATATCAGAAAGAATACAATAACATTTGCAGGAAATAGCATTGTTTTGGCCATGTTATCACTTCCAAAGACATAATTTGAACTATAAAACCTAATTTTATGTTAATATGGGCAATAATAAAGAGTACAAATAATGAACTCGTCTTTCGTTTGACATCTTGGTTTTTCTAATATCGAATAAGTCTTAGGTTGTCCCCGCCGGGGTATAGGGTTTTGTATCACACACGGGGGAGGTCAATAACAACTCGCCCAATGTCATATCGGGCACTTGTCAAAACTCCCACTCTTAGGCTGACCCCGAATAGATCGCTTCAATTAGGTGATGTGCTACATTAGCAATAAAAAACCCTAACCTTAGCAGAAAAAAACTGTTACCTAGTTGCCGGCGACACCTCCTCGCAAACATAAAGCGCTAACTATTGTTACTCATTGGTAATTTAGTAACTAAAATAGTTAAACTCTATTGTGATAGTAAGAGATGAGCGAGTCATACTTTACGTTAGCATAATTTGTGAGATGTTGAAGAAAAAAAAACAAGAAGTTATTTTATAGTCTTTTATTGTCTTCAGTCGGTATATCTGATAAGTACATACATGGATTAGTAAGGTTACTTAGACATCTACAGTATATAGCAACAAATATGGCGTTGTCCAGTATTCTTTCAGGCCGATTATTTTACTTCCTTTGTTCCACCTATCTGCAGTGGGGATCCATTTGCATTTGACCTGTCTTCTCCACATTGTTTTCCCGATGACTCCCGTTGTTTCTTCTCATGAAAATGTGGGAGTGTGATGTTCAAGAGAGGATAGGCTTGACGGTGTACTTGATATCCTCCCAACATATGGGGCACTGAACGACGGCCAGAGCACAGTAGGTACAGGTCACCATGTGTGTACAAGGGAGGAACACAACACTTAACTCAACATGCATACAAATCTTACACATGAGACTCTCACGAATCTTTTCAAGCTCCTCCGCAAGTTGAGGGAATTTTTGTACGAGCGTAGCATCGACAACCTTAATGTCATTAGAAGACTTGTCTTTAGGCTTCAAAATGGATGCTGGTGCCTCATTTATTTCAATGTGCTCTATTGACGGTGAGGAGCTGGAAAAGGGTTGCTTCGGTGCAGTCTCGTCCATTCCAATCACCTCGTTGACCCTGTTCATAGCACCTATGGTCTCTGTAACATAGCCTGCTCCAGGCTGCTGGGCTTGGGTAGCTTGTTCCCCAATGGCTTCCTCTTCAATCTCCTTTCTGGACCTTTGGCGGAGAGTCTGGCGAGTCTCCTCCTCCATGAACTGAAGTTTGGACTCGATGCAAAGCTCCAGGTTGAAGAAGGGCGTCCCAGTCTGTTCCAGTTTGCATACGAGTGTGCTGTGAACCTTCTGCTCTGGGAAGCCCATCGCTAAAACACTCTGGATGATGTCCAGCTCCATCAGAGACTTTAGCTCCTGGTTGGTGACCGTCAACCCCACAGAAGCAGGCGTGGAGGTGGGGGTGGAGGTAGATGGTTGGGACCGGTTGTAGGGAGGTCCCTCATGATGCTCCTGATTTATAAATTTCTGTCCCTTAGTGAGGAGCACAGAGTTACATTCGGGGTACCAGCGAGCATGTTCCCTCCAAGGGAATATGGTCTCTGTAACATACCCAGCTCCAGGCTGTTGGGCTTGGGTAGCTTGTTCCCCAATGGCTTCCTCTTCAATCTCCTTTCTGGACCTTTGGCGGAGAGTCTGGCGAGTCTCCTCCTCCATGAACTGCAGTATGGACTCGATGCAAAGCTCCAGGTTGAAGAAGGGCATCCCAGTCTGTTCCAGTTTGCGTTTGAGTGTGCTGTGAACCTTCTGCTCTGGGAAGCCCATCGCTAAAACACCCTGGATGATGTCCAGCTCCATCAGAGACTTTAGCTCCTGGTTGGTGACCGTCAACCCCACAGAAGCAGGCGTGGAGGTGGGGGTGGGGGTAGATGGTTGGGACCGGATGTAGGGAGGACCCTCATAATGCTCCTGATTTATAAATTTCTGTCCCTTAGTGAGGAGCACAAAGTTACATTCAGGGTACCAGCGAGCATGTTCCCTCCAAGGGATGTCATCAGTCTCCCAGTTGCGCAGACCATTGCCGCAGTGGAAGCAGCGCACATGATCAGTCAAACAACAGTAGAAAAAGCCGGCCTCAGACAGTTCCTTAGGTTTCTGTTTGATGAGTTCCGGCCACCGGACGTAACTGTCTAAACGACTCTCATATGTGAGGTAGTCGGGTCTTTTGGGACCCCTTTGACCAACCACTCCCTCAAGATTCATATGGGTCTTGTTGGATGGACCATTTTTCTCTAAGCATGATCTGGACATGTGACGTTTGCCCCCGGAGATGTTCATCTCCGTGTTGCCTACTTCAGACCTTGGGGATATTCGAGAGATGATGCGACTGTACTTGAGTGGAATGTTACCCACTGGGTGTCCCCTCACAAATGGGCAGTGAGGGAAGTGCTGCTGGTGCTTCCCCCGTACTGTGTCCCCCTTCTTCCAGCCCCCCACGATTCCACGACAGAACGCGCAGGTACAATTGTCCATTGTTCGCAAAAAATAGAACCCGTCACGAGCAAGGTCTGAGGGTTTTAACCATGATACTGGCCAGTCAATGAACGTTTCCAACCGCTCCTTCTCGAATCTTAGACTCATACGAAACAAACTTCTTGGATCAAGTCTCAGAGCTGTGTGTGTTGAGTGAGATTTCAGCCATTCTTGAGGTACAGATCCTGAAAAAAAAATACATGTTGCAGTTGTAAATGTGTTGACAATATTGCTCATAAACTGTGTAATTTTAGCCACTTTTTCTTGATCGTCTCCATACATGCATATACTTCATAGTGATCCATATCATACAGCTATTGCTAGTGATCTGATGGAATAACTTGCCTCTTATTTTGAAAATTAATCTTTAGATGGAGTGGGTAGCATTGCAAAAGCGTACATCCCCACAAAGACACAAACCTTAATCTCCAAACTATATTCAACATGCGTGGATAATAGCTCCTACCCTCGGGGTAGAGGTCTTGTCGCCGGGAACTGCCTGGGTTGGCTCACTGTGGGGGTAAGAGAGTATGACGGTCTGGGCTGTCTCGGGAGGCTTTAATACCCCCACGAGCGGTTGGAGTGGGGGTGCCAGCTATTAGTTAATGGGCAACCCCCCGGAAAGTGGGACTCGTGATGGTTCAATAGGAGACTGGAAGAAATGATAGCTGGATTACTCTGTTCAAGAATTTTGGCCTAGTTATTTGGAACAGTGTGTTACATTAGGCTAGGTTAGGTTAGAGATATTAGGTTAGGCTAGGGCTTAGGACGCATTTTGAATGGGTTAGAGGTGAGCGGTGGGCTGTTTATATACGCGGCAAGCAGAATTAATGATACGGGTTTAAGAGAAAAAATAATTGGTCTAGAAAACCAAAACAACGTGTTTGCGTGTGTGTGTGTTTTTGTATGTGTGTGTGTTTTTGTGTGTGTGTATGTGTGTATGTGCAGACAGTCATATGTAGTGTAGCTAATGTTTGCTTCCAAAGATAAAATACCTATGGGGGCTTATCTGGGCTGGCAAATAAACTCCTGTCCTGGCTCTCGTATCTCTGAGCTTAGTAAATAAATTATAATTAGATGTACGGGACTCCTTTATCTAGGCCAGTGTATACACACTGGTAGATGCTGAGAAATGTTTTTGTATATTACTTCTATTATGTTAGGTTAGGTTAGCTTAGGTTAGGTTAGGTTAGGCTAGGTTAGGTTAGAGATATTAGGATTAGTAGTTAGGTTAGGTTAGGTTAGAATTTTCTCTCAAAGTTCTACATTCGATTTCAGACCACGGTGGGTGGATTTTGACCCGTCCGAGTGATCATCTTCCCGCCTCCTTACTTAAATCTTACTTGAAGTCGGCTAGAGGTCCCGTCCTCACAGTCGTGGTCCGCCACCGCTCCTGGGAAGGGTTTTTGCCCGGATTCGATAAAAATATGGTGAAAGAAAGAAAGGGTCGTTGTCAGACTGATATATGGGGGCAGGTGTTCCAAAAATATGTTCGATGTGGGAGGCCCGGGGTGTTTGTACGCGTGGCACGTAAGCGCGGCTACCCTTTACCTATAAAGGAATTTTGTATCTTGTGGCTTAATCACGAGTGAGGCCCGCAAGACGAGAACCGAGCGTGTGTGTGTGTGGGTATGTGCATGCGCATGCGTGTGTGTGCGTGTGTACATGTTTATGCGGCTGCCTTTTACCCATATTATTCGGAGAAGGCAAGGAATATTTTATCTTGTTGATTAATCACGAATGAGGTCCGAAGCGAGTGTGTGTGTGTGTGGGTGAGTTTGCTTGTGTGTTTGTGTGTGTGTTACCAACAGAGTGTTTTCTTTACTCAAAAAGGCCTAGAGCAAATGGACTGTACATTTCCACATCCATTTCCTGGGTGACTCTTCCCAATTGGCTAGGTGAATCGCTGTCAGACTCACTACTACTACTACTACTACTACTGTAGTTATTAGGAGTAGGGCCTTGAGACATCCGGACATCTTTACGTCCGGCATCAATACCTCTTTTGGGAGGGGTGTTGGGAGCCTTCTTATTGAACTTAGGATGCATTTTGAATGGGTCAGAGGTGAGCGGTGGGCTGTTTATATACGCGGCAAGCAGAATTAATGATACGGGTTTAAGAGAACAAATAATTGGTCTAGAAAACCAAAACAAAAAAAAGGTAATTATCGCTGTCAGATTGATATATGGGGGCAGGTGGGGATAATAACGAGTGAGGCCAGAAACGAGTGTGTGCGTGTGTGTGTGTGTTGCGAAGATGGAACAGAGCAGCTTGTGTGTGTGTGTGTGTGTAATCATGCTCGTGTGTGTGTGTGTGTTGTGAAGAGAGAGAAGGTGAGAGGGTGTGTGTGTGTGTGTTGCGAAGATGGAACAGAGCAGCTTGTGTGTGGGTGTGGGTGTGTAATCATGCTTGTAAGGAGAAAGGCTTCAGTTTAAATAAACAAGAATTCAATGATGCCGTAGCCTTGAGGTATGGGTGGCCAGTTTCGAACCTGCCGCTGAAATGTGCATGTGGTGAAATAAACAACTCAGACCACTGTATGACTTGTAAGAAAGGAGGATTCATCTGTATCCGGCATGATGAAGTACGAGACATCACTGCACAAATGCTGGACGAGGTGTGCCATGATGTCAGAATCGAACCGGAACTTCTGCCTATGGACGGACAGCGCTTGGCCCACAATACTGCAAATACTTCAAATGAAGCAAGAGTGGACGTAAGTGCTCGAGGTTTTTGGACGAGGGGACAACGGGCTTTTTTCGACATCAGAATCTTCAACCCAAGAGCACAAACATATCGTGAGCGAGGACACAAGGCGGCATATTTGAGAAACGAAAGTGAGAAAAACGCGCTTATGAAGAAAGAATTTTGAACAGGGATCAAGGAAGCTTTACTCCTCTGGTCTTCTCATCGTCGGGAGGTATGGGACCTTCTGCAAGTGTCTTCTATGCCAGATTAGCTGAACAAATATCGGAGAAAAAGCGCCAGCATAGAAGCCAAGTCATAACTTGGATGAGATGCCGGCTCTCTTTCTCTCTTCTCAGGTCTGCACTCCTATGTCTCAGGGGTACAAGGTCCTCCCCGCTACAGAGGACAAGAGTGAGAGACTTGGACTTTGAAATGGTCGTGGCGGAGGGACGAATTGGGGAACAACTAGGTTGATTGTAGGGAGGTACTGGTACAATAAGATAAACTACAATGTAACTAGAATAAGATAGATTGTACACCACTTTGTAACTGTCCCCTTAATAAAAAAAAAAAAAAAAAAAATGTGTGACACCCTATACAAAACACCCCTATACAAAACACCTCTATACAAAACACCCCCTATAAAAAAAAACTCTACAAAACACCCTATACAAAACACCCCTATACAAAACACCCCTAACACATCCTATACAAAACACATCCTATACAGAACTCACCCTATACAAAACACACCCTATACAAAACACCCCCTATACAAAACACCCCTAACACATCCTATACAAAACACATCCTATACAGAACTCACCCTATACAAAACACACCCTACTCAAAAACTATACAAAACCCTAACATCCTATACAAACACATCCTATACACACTCACCCTATACAAAACACCCTATACAAAACACCCCTATACAAAACACCCCTAACACATCCTATACAAAACACATCCTATACAGAACTCACCCTATACAAAACACACCCTACACAAAACACCCCCTATACAAAACACAGCCTATACAAAACACACCCTATACAAAACACACCCTATACAAAACCCATGGTTAGGCTAAGCTTGAGAGAGAGAGAGAGTTCTAAATTAGGTTAGAAAGGAAGTACATCCGGTGATAGCACCTACTGTATAGACCATAGACCCCTTTATATATAGACCCCTTTATATATAGCACCTACTGTATAGACCATAGACCCCTTTATATATATATAGAAGAGTCTATGGTATAGACACACATTCACACAAGACTCGGATAAACCCACTGACATCTGGTTACGCTATCCACCACTAACTGGAAAAACACGCATGGTTCATATCGTATGTTTGTGTGTAGGTGTGTGTGTATGTGCGTATGTGGTGTGTGTGTTTTTATGGAGTAAGAGAGAGAGAGAGAGAGAGAGCTTATAATAGAGTATTATGGACACTCCAATTCACCTTTTCCTACCCCGGGAGTTCTAATTTTATGGAGTAAGAGAGAGAGAGCTTATATTAGAGTATTATGGACACTCCAATTCACCTTTTCCTACCCCGGGAGTTCTAAGTTAGGTTTGGCGGGTTAAAGCGCGTAGACTTAGTTAGGTTACGTCATGTTAGGTAAGGACGATCCGGCTTCGCCGGATCGGCCCTACGATCCGTGGGTTAGGCGGGTTAAAGCACGTAGACTTAGTTAGGTTACGTCATGTTAGGTAAGGACGATCCGGCTTCGCCGATCCGATAGGTCGATCCGGCGACAGGTCGATCCGGCGATGGACGATCCGGCATTGGTCAATCCGGCATTGGTCATTCCGGTATTGGTCATTCCGGTATGGGTCATTCCGGCGTTGGTCATTCCGGCATTGGTCATTCCGGCTTTGGTCATTCCGGCATTGGTCATTCCGGCATTGGTCATTCCGGCTCGATTTCCCTCTACTGCTGTGGGCAGAAAACTAATTTTTGAGAGGTAATTATAAGAGTGAGAGAACTCTATTTCTTATTGCTAATCTGGCAACCTCTGCGTCATATGAGTCTGAAGGGGTTAAGAAGCCAGTTTGAAAGTGATGTGTGGAGAGAGAGAGAGAGAGTGGAGACTGATTTGATAACGGTAAGTGAACAGAAGGGGATGTAGTACTAACGAGAGAGAGAGAGAGATATTTGATAACGGTAAGTGAACAGAAGGGGATGTAATACTAACGAGAGAGAGAGAGAGAGAGAGATATTTGATAACGGTAAGTGAACAGAAGGGGATGTAATACTAACGAGAGAGAGAGAGAGAGAGTGGAGACTGATTTAATAACAGTAAGTGAACAGAATGGGATGTAATACTAACGAGAGAGAGAGAGAGAGAGAGAGAGAGAGAGATATATTTGATAACGGTAAGTGAACAGAAGGGGATGTAATACTAACGAGAGAGAGAGAGAGTGGAGACTGATTTGATAACGGTAAGTGAACAGAAGGGGATGTAATACTAACGAGAGAGAGTGGAGACTGATTTGATAACAGTAAGTGAACAGAAGGGGATGTAATACTAACGAGAGAGAGAGAGAGAGAGTGGAGACTGATTTGATAACAGTAAGTGAACAGAAGGGGATGTAAAACTAACGAGAGAGAGAGAGAGAGAGTGGAGACTGATTTGATAACGGTAAGTGAACAGAAGGGGATGTAATACTAACGAGAGAGAGAGAGAGAGAGTGAGTGGAGACTGATTTGATAACGGTAAGTGAACAGAAGGGGATGTAATACTAACGAGAGAGAGAGAGAGAGAGAGAGTGGAGACTGATTTGATAACGGTAAGTGAACAGAAGGGGATGTAATACTAACGAGAGAGAGAGAGAGAGTGGAGACTGATTTGATAACGGTAAGTGAACAGAAGGGGATGTAATACTAACGAGAGAGAGAGAGTGGAGACTGATTTGATAACGGTAAGTGAACAGAAGGGGATGTAATACTAACGAGAGAGAGAGTGGAGACTGATTTGATAACGGTAAGTGAACAGAAGGGGATGTAATACTAACGAGAGAGAGAGAGAGAGAGAGAGAGTGGAGACTGATTTAGTGCTGACTCCCTGCCTAGGCAAACTCTTTCGTCTCTGTCTATCCTCTAACGTCTTCCCTTCATGCTGGAAGTTTGCTCACATTCAACCTGTCCCAAAGAAGGGTGACCGCTCTCAACCCTCCAACTATCGTCCAATTGCTCTCATCTCTTGTCTTTCTAAAGTTTTTGAAACTATTCTTGCTTCCAAATTTCTTAAGCATTTCTCTTCTCATAATCTGCTCTCAGATCGCCAGTATGGCTTCCTTAAGGGTCGCTCTACTGGTGATCTTCTTTCATATCTTACTAACTCTTGGTCATCCTCCTTTCGGGACTTCGGTGAGACTTTTTCTATTGCACTAGACATATCGAAAGCCTTCGATAGAGTCTGGCATAAATCTTTAATTTCTAAACTACCCTCCTTCGGTTTCTATCCCTCCATCTGTGCCTTTGTCTCTAATTTCCTTTCCGGCCGTTCCATAGCCGCGGTTGTGGACGGCCATTGTTCACTTCCTCACCCTATAAACTCCGGTGTTCCTCAGGGCTCTGTCCTATCTCCTATTCTCTTTCTAATTTTTATAAATGATCTCCTTAACTGTACCTTAATTCCCATCCATTCATACGCAGACAACTCAACCTTACACTACTCCATTAGTTTTTCAGAACGCCCCAGCCAGCAATTCCTCAACGACAAACGTAATGAAGCCATAGAACTCTTAAATTCTGATCTAAATACTATTTCCAATTGGGGCAGAGAAAACCTTGTTAACTTTAATGCTTCCAAAACCCAATTTCTCCATCTATCTACCCGTCAGGATCTCCCAGCGGACTATCCCTTATTCTTCAACAATACAAAAATCAACCCTTCATCTTCTCTCAATATTCTTGGTGTCTCTTTTTCTTCTGCTCTCATTTGGAAGGACCATATTACCAGTCTTGCTAAGGCAGCCTCCCAGAAGCTGGGTGTGCTCAACCGCCTTAGGGTGATCTTTTCCCCAGCACAGCTTCTTGCTCTGTACAGGGGCATAGTGCGCCCTTGTATTGAGTTTTGTTCACATGTGTGGGGAGGTTCCTCTCACACCGCTCTCCTAGACAAAGTTGAAAGGAAGGCCTTTCGTATCATTAACTCCCGTCCACTCACCAACTCTCTGCAATCTCTCTCTCTCCGCCGCAATGTTGCATCTCTCTCGCTATTCTATCGCTACTATAATACTCAGTGTTCCTCAGAGCTATCCCAGTGCATACCACCTCCTTTACGTAGGGCACGTGGTACCCGTCTTGCAACTCAATCCCACCCCTACTCTGTGCAACTCTCCAACCCAAGAGTGAAACGTTACTCGCAAACTTTCTTCTACTCAACAGCTGAGCTCTGGAACTTTCTCCCAGAATCAGTCTTTCCCTCTTCCTATGACTTAAATTGCTTCAAACTCCGTGTGTCCAGGCATTTTGGCTCGAACGTCCCTTGATTTTGGCCCTGTCACTCTTTCAACTATGGGAGAGGCACTCGCTATAGGCAGTAATGCCTTTTTCCTCCCTCAATCACATAGAAAAAAAAAATAATGGAAAGTGAACAGAAGGGGATGTAATACTAACGAGAGAGAGAGAGAGAGTGTGAGTGGAGACTGATTTGATAATGGTAAGTGAACAGAAGGGGATATAATACTAACGAGAGAGAGTGAGAGTGGAGACTGATTTGATAACGGTAAGTGAACAGAAGGGGATGTAATACTAACGAGAAAGAGAGAGAGAGAGAGAGAGAGAGAATGAAAGAGAGAGGTAAGTAGAAACAGAGAGAGAGAGTGAGAGAGAAGAATGATTTGTCCAGTCAAATTAGCGTTTTTAGGGGAAATAATTTATAAAGTTTTTAAATTTTGCACAGATACTCCTGAAGGGCTCCCAATTAAAGGTCAAAGGAGTTCCCCTCCGTCAGACCTGAGCAACCCCCATTTTTGGGGGGAAACCCCCCACGGAGGGCAAGTTTGACCACATTTTCAATTTTTTTCTCAGAAACGGTGCATCATGCGAGGAAATTGCATAGAGATGAAAATATGGATACTTAGATTCTGCATAAGATTGTTTTTATAAATTTTTACTCTAAATATCGTAGTTTTTGTATAAACATGAGACAAAGTGAAAGACGTGTGCGACCGAAAATCGAAACAATCCCATTAATCGGCTAGTTTCCATCAATAACTCTTGAACGACTATTTTACGTTGAAATAACATAGAAATGAAGTTGAAGTAGACGATTTTTTTTCCACTGTGAATACATATTCATAAAACTTTGTATTTTATTGTGATTAGTTTGTTACTATTATACAATGTAGACTCATTTCCACACCACCCATGAGGTAGAGCCTTTGGTGCATTTTTTTCTTCTTGAGTGGTATCCCCTTGTAGGCCTAATCCACTGTTTGGTTTCAACAGGCAAAAACTTACTCATCATCAGACGGGTCATCAGCAGGTGGTGAATTAAGGCATGCCTGACCATTACAAGTGGCACACATTATGGAGCACTTCAAACCAGCTTTTGCCCAACCACACCGCTTCCCACATTCATATTTGCAACTACATGAAATTATTTTTAGGAGTTGGGCTGGTGCAGGTGGGTCAGTTGTGTATACAGGTAGAAGACAGTGTCTGGTTTTTTTCCAACCCCAAAATTCTGGGGGTTTCAATTCCCCTTGCCATATCTGAATCTGGTGATAAGCACGATAACTGTGCTGCCGCGATGCTGCTGAAGTTGGTGGGAGGCTTGACACTATGTCAAGAGGTTTAAACACTATGTGATTTGAGTGACTTACAGATTTGTTAAATGATACAAATCTATGATGGTTCAGGTTTGTTTCTGTGGTTGGAGCCTTGTATAATGCTAAAATTAACTGCTCTCCGGCGGCTGCTACTTCATCATGCATTGATTTAGGACTGTTGAATACAGACACAACGTCCTGCAAATGATCATACTTGTTAAGGAGGCTGACAATTTTTATTTTTCCCTGTCCGTGAAAAGATGATGATGTATCACAGCCACTGAAAGCATGAGCAAACAATATTGAATCTCTGATGTTTCTCAAAATGCTGGAATGCTGTATGTTTTTTTAACTGTACACGCTCCTGTGGACACTTCCTCGTGGTTCCTTCAAAAAGAGAATATCCTTATCTTCAGGAGTTAGTGCAGTAATTAGTACCAAAAGATCAACATCTTGTCCTTCAACAACAACTGACTCATGCTGATTGGCTTCTTGAATGGCTGTCTGAACAATTAATACATCAGCATCGTCAACTGCAACTTTTGTGCAAATACCTTCAAGGTTAAATGCATTTTTCAGCTGCATGATCAGCCGTTCCTTGTTTTTCAGATTACTCAAGAACTTTGCTTTAGGAATAGTAATTGAGATTGTTTCATCAAAGATTATTTCAGGTGTAGTTTGTTTCAAAAGTCTTTGGTGTCGCAAGATGTTTTTGTGCTTTCTTCATTTGCTGAATAACCATAAAAAACGACTATAACATCTGTGCCGTAGTGATTGCGAAGGAACTGAACATATGCATCACACACATTAGCAAATGTACCTTGCTTTGGCCAAGCAACACGATGAAGCAAGTTTCCACCATCTATGACATACTTAGCTTCTGATTTAGGAATGGCTCCTTCCTCTACTTCATTGAACATTTTATACAAGCCAGATTTCTTAGTCTTTCTCATTAATCCTTTCTCGTCAATCATTATTAATGGGACAGAAGCTAGCTCATAACAGAAGCATTCCTGCAGTTCATCAGGTAGTATTACAGTGCATATTATTCTCTGAAACAACTGAGTAGTATCAACCTCAATGGTGTCATCTGCAACCTTAACACTGGTATTAGTACAAGACATTGGCTTCACTCTCTTACTTCGTTGTACTTTTAATTCACCAAATGTTTCTGTACTTTTCAGACAATCATCCATAATCTTCTTGCCTACATCTTCAGCTTTGTAGCAGTTTATGTCTTCAGCTGCTACTATGCCACTTGATACTGACACAAGGCCTTCATTTCTTATGAATGGGTTGTGATTATGAAGCCATGCAACAAACTTTTCGACATCCTCTTCATCCTTTGCAATCCTTGAGTCTCTTAATTCAATATGTTGGGAGCTACTGCAGGTTTGAACTTCACTAAACTGTTCAACACTTTCACACACATAGTGAGCTACAGGTAAGCCAAAGACCCATTTATTCAGGACACTTTCAGTGAAACCTCTTCCATGAGTGATACCTCCAATACTTTTCATATTTTTCATCAGAGTTTGTTCTATTGTCATGTCTGACCATACACCACACCAGTACTTTCCTGAACGCCGACATGTGAAGTATCCCTCTGCTGTAAATTTCTCAAACTCGTTTCGTGGCATGTTGAGATGAAGAGAATCCATATCTTGGAGATAGAGCTGGCAAGACTTGGCGTACATAATGTGTCAACTGGCATAGAATATGGGCAACATAGCTCTTACACAATCTAAATGAAGTCTCCAGTTTCCCATGCGCTCTGCCTCAATGAAATGCAGAACGACAGTGACTAGATCAAAGTACTGTAGCCAAAGTTGAGCTGTCTTTCCATGTTCCTTTAAGTTTGCAATTTGATCTTGTAACTTTCTTTGTATTGTTTTCAGAACACTGTCGCTTTCCACAGAGCTGAAGGTTGGAGGCTGAATCATGAATTCTGAGAGAGTTTTTTGTACATGCTGTCTGTCATTATCATCAACAGCAACATCTTGAAGAATAATTTTGGCAAGTGCACAATATGTTAGCATATGTGCTCTGATAGCTCTAGCATAGGCATGTCCTGAAAGCATTTGAGTCACTGAAGAAGAAGCAAAAACTGTTGACCATAGCTCTGAAATCCCACTGCCTCCCATTATGTAACCAACAGATCCAAGATAAGACATTAGAAGATGAAAACCACCCAGCCTTACAATTATGTTAGGAAATCCACCTTCTGGATATTTACCTGAAGACACTATATCCTTGGCTTTCATATACAATGGCTGGTCAAAAGTTACGAAGCATGTCACTTGCTTTGAATGCTTTGTTTCTTCAGCAGCATAGTTTAAAGCAGTTAGCACTGTGTTGCACTCAGTTGGTGGTTGATTAATGAAAGGTAGTGCCAAAATCTTAGTCTGATCGTAAGGATGAGTATGGGTTATGCTTTCCATGAAACCTTGCCACGATGGGAAAGAAGGGGTTTGGAGAAATTTCCCATACATCCACAGAACATCTTTTGGAGCTGGAATAGAGACACATTTGCAATAATCACTGTTGTACACAGTTTCCAGTTTCAAAGCACTTAAACCTTCATTTGGTTTCCCACCATATGTCTTTAACGGAATTTGTCCAGTTACTGCAATCTCTTTTGATGATGGAATACTTCGCAATTTGGTTATTTCCTGAGTTCGTACATTCCTTGAAGGAGTAATGCACTTTATTCCACCCATTGAATGAAATGTCCCTTTACCAGTTAAGGTTTTTATGTTGAAATCTGCATTGTCGAAAACATATTGACAAAATGCATTTCCCTCTACATCAGGTTTCCAGGAAGTAGCAGCAGACGACTCAAAAAGTGTGACATCATTATAAGCAGAACAAAATCCAAACTTTGATACTGTGTTAACAAGAGTTTTTGAGCCAACTTTCCGAAATAAGTACAATGCTAAACCCAGCAATATGGAGGACAGAAATGATCGAGGTCGTGTTGCACCGATAATAGAATGAGCAATTGCTGTACATTGTTTTTTTTTCCTTTTTCCTTTTCACTCTGTCTGTTCTTCTGGATTACTGTATCTAAAAAGGCATGAAGTGTGTCTGGCACCACATCTTCTGCATTCTTCATAAAGTCAGTGACATCTGGGTAATCTGTGGTATTGTAAGCAGTAGTTCTAATGTCCTCACGAACTATTGCTGCTGCTGTTTTCACTATTCTTAACCTTTCATCTCTGTCATTTTCCTCTCGCTCTGAATACCAAGAGTTCATCAGTTTTAATCCAGAGCCACGGAAACAAACAACTGTTGGTCTTTTCTTCATCTGGGCGACCATCACTCCATCTCCATATGTGTATAGTAACTTCATTTTCAGTGTTTTCTCTGTAACTGATGAAGTTTCTGGCATATTTTCTTCAAGTATTTTCATCAAGTCATGTAAACTAAATTGGCACTCTTCAGAATCATCAATATACATGCACAATTTATCAAAAGCAAAACTCAAATGTTCATCCTGTGGGCGTCCTCTTTTCTGAGTTGATGAACGGTTACTTGCGAATTTTGTGTAACATTTTCCATGGTAACGTGCTTCTTCTGCTACAAGGCACATGACACTGTTGACTCGCTTAGCCACTTTCTCACCCCATTCATCTTGTCTCAGTTCAGCATTGTCTAATATTTTGTGTTTCATAGTCAGAGTGCGAACTTCCCACATAATTTCACGTCTGTCCACTGGTTTCTTTTTTTCTGAGGCAATATCACACTTGTTACCACAAAACAAACAATTAATCTTGAAATCAAACTTCTCTTCTGATCTTAATGTAGGCTTAGATTTGCTTTGGTCTTCTGCCTTCTTTTTCATGTCTCTGGCTATGTTTTTTTTCTTTATGTACTCACGTCTACATATTTTGTGTACTTCAATTGAGTCGTTCTCCATAAGCATTTCATAGTTACCGTCTTTTCGGATTTGACTTACACTTCTCAAGTTGTGGATACCATCTTTCACATTCACAGTTTCACCATCACTTAAACTATTACTGCATATAAAACACTGGATACTTGTTGATTCCATGGTGAATACCTCTTCTCACTTTCATTCACTTCTGGAAAAAAATAAAATTATCATTAGAACACAAAGCAAGATAAAATTATGCTTGTAATATTCATATAGTGTGAACATTGAATGTCATGTGCATTATACTCATAATTTCAACGTAAATTAGTCGTTCAAGAGTTATTGATGGAAAACTAGCCGATTAATGGGATTGTTTCGATTTTCGGTCGCACACGTCTTTCACTTTGTCTTATGTTTAGACAAAAACTACGATATTTAGAGCAAATATTTATAAAGACAATCTTAAGCGGAATTATAGTATCTATATTTTCATCTCTATGCAATTTCCTCGCATGATGCACTGTTTCTGAGAAAAAAACTGAAAATGTGGTCAAACTTGCCCTCCGTGGGGGGGTTTCCCCCCAAAATGGGGGTTGCTCAGGTCTGACGGAGGGGAACTCCTTTGACCTTTATTTGGAAGCCCTTCAGGAGTATCTGTGCAAAATTTAAAAACTTTATAAATTATTTCCCCTATTTGCCGTTTTTTCTGCTAATTTGACTGGACTAAGAAGAGGATGTATTACTAACGAGAAAGAGAGAGAGAGAGAGAGAGAATGAAGAAAATACTACATGGAGAATGAAAGAGAGAGATACGTAGAAACAGAGAGAGAGAGAGAGAGAGAGAGAGAGCAGACTATAAAACAATGAGAATATTGGACTGGGCCCAAATAAAAGTCATTGTCACTGATCCAATTTCGTTATATGTGTGATCGTGCTGCAGATGGCGTGTGTGTGTGTGTGTGTGTGTGTGTGTGTGTGTAATGGTAATAATACTAATGATAATATTATAACAAAAATAATAATAAACATTTTAATAATAATAATAATAATAATCGGTTTTATTTTGTGTGTTTGTGTGTGTGTGTGTGTGTGTGTAATGGTAATAATACTAATGATAATATTATAACAAAAATAATAATAAACATTTTAATAATAATAATAATCGGTTTTATTTTGTGTGTGTGTGTGTGTGTGTGTAAAATTATTGTGTGCGTTTATTAATGAGTGTGTATGTGTGTGTGTGTTACGTGTACGTATGTGAGTGCTATATGTGTATGTGCTTATGTGTATATTTCATATGTGCACGCGTCTTATGAATGAGTGTACTGTATATTGTTTATGTGTAATTTAAATAAACAGGTAGGAGAGCATTGTAATTGCAACAGAAAATCTCTCGTATGTTTCCCCTACTTATAAATCTCAAGTCCAGACACATTTTTCATTATTTAATTTAACCCCTTCAGCACGAGGACTTCTTCTTACCTTTTATTCTGGCTATAGTTAGACGATTTTTACCAGTTTAAGAAATAACTATGTTATTCAAAAAGATTAATGAGATCGTATTTACCCCTTTGAGTCCTAGAGGCAGAAGGCAGGAGGAACGAGAGAGGAGGGAGGAAGAAGGAGAGAGGAGGGAGGAGGCAGGAGGGAGTACAAAGTGTACAAAGGAAATCAAGCAACAACAGGTCTAGTGACCCTTCTAGGCTGCTTGTCTTCCAAAACACTGAGGATCAAGTGTCCAAACAGTGGTTTAGAGTGGGTAAGGGAACATTGGAAAGGGAACTACTGCCCTGGAACTAATGTCCGTGGCAGGATTAGGAAGTTAGTAGGGGACAGATGGGTTAGTAACTGAGGGGGGGATATAATAAAGTTATTAATTTACAAACGCAGTCAGTCGCGGGTTTAATGCGAGATATTTGTCTAGGCGAAGTTTAAATGAATCAACAGTGCTGCAGTCTATAACGTCTCGGGGAAGCCCATTCCATAAGTTGACAACTCGATTGAAGAAGAAATTCTTAGATTCGTGAGAGTTAAAAGATTTACCAATAATTTTGCAATTTGGAGGAGGAAGGAGGGATGAGGCAGGAAAGAACGAGGAGGGAGGAGGCATGAGTGAGGAGGAAGGAGGGAGGAGTGAAGAGGCAGGAGGCAGGAGGAAGGATAAAGGAGAGAGGAGGCAGGAGGCACGAGTGAGGAGGAACGAGGCAGGAGGGAGGAATATATAAACAGGTTGTGTTGATATGAGGCAGGGACAATATAGTTTTATATAATAACAAGATAGAGAGAGGCAACATTGGCTTCATATTATTATTAACTTTGTTCAGGCAGGAGTAAAGCAGTGGACAGGCAGGATGGGAGGAATGCGTAGGAGGGTAAGGCAGGTCCAGGTAGGGTTAATAAAGGGGTAAGGCAGAAAGCAGATAGGATGAGAAGTAAGGCATGAATGTGTTGGAGAGTGAGGCAGGAGCAATATGGGGGTAAGGTAGTGTGTAAGAAGATAAAGGTGAGGCAGGATTAACAAAAGGGGAAGGCAGGGGAAAAACTAAGGCCAGAACGTGTAGAAGGGTTAGGCAGGTCGAGAGGCAGGAATAATATCACAACAACAAAAATAATGTAGCGGACAAAAATATGAGTGCCACCCCCCCCCCCCCCCCCCCCCACCCTCTACCGGATTTAGGTTGAAGAGTAATTTTGTTCCCCTATCAAGATGGGGTTGGATCGTCACTGAGAGAGAGAGTGAGAGAGAGAGGTACGCATGCGCTAATAAGGCATGTCTCAGCTCCCATCACGTTTGGCTCGCTCTATGCTGTATCAATGTCTGTCAGATGTCGAATAGGGTAGGTAAGTGTAGAAAATTGTTTGTATACCTCACTCGAAATGAAGAAATCCTGCTTAGATACTGTTCAAATCAATTATAGAACAAAATATACTTGGTACTTTAATAATAGCAATATTCTTCCAAATTCTGTGGGGCCACTCATAAAAGTATGTGGACTTGATATATGGCTGTGAGTCGCTTAATTAAGGGGATATTTCCACCGGGAGGAGGATTTTTTTCTGAACCTGTTTCTCCCTCATGTTTAGCCACATTGCTTGTGAGATTTAAAGACGCTTGCCCCATTAGTTTGGGGATTTTAAGAACCCTCGCCCCATTGCTGTCAATGTTAAGACCATTCGTGCCATTTAGGTGTCGTTTTTTTCCTGGCGAGCGATAGCGAGCCTGTAATTTAAGGGGAACCGGCCTTCGGCCGGGAAATTTTTCTACTGAAAAATGTAAAAATTTATCTTGAAAGGAGGTCAAGGGGGAGTAATTTTAAGCTTGATGGAAGTCTAGGGCATCAACTAAAAACCTCCCCTTAACCCCTTCTATACCGACGACGTATTGTGTATTTGAGTTCAGCTACATTTAGACCATATTATTCAGCTTAGGAAGGACGTCTACCCATTAAAAGGCTACACACTATCTCAATCAATCCTTTTAGCTACCCCATATCCTTCCTAAGCTTCATCAAATTGTCTAAATGTAGCTGAAATCAAATGAAAAATACGTCGCCGGTAAAGAAGGGGTTAATGTTAACCCCTTGAGTACCAGTGACGACATTTTCAATATATTCTGGCAATTATTCGACGATTTCTATTATTTGACGAATTCTATTTGACGATTTCGATTATTCGACGATTTCTATTATTCGACGATTTCTATTATTTGACGATTTCTATTATTCGGCGATTTCTATTATTCGACAATTTCTATTATTTGACGATTTCTATTATTTGACGATTTCTATTATTTGACGATTTCTATTATTTGACGATTTATATTATTTGACGATTTATATTATTTGACGATTTCTATTATTTGACGATTTCTATTATTTGACGATTTCTATTATTCGACGATTTCTATTATTCGACGATTTCTATTATTCGACGATTTCTATTATTTGACGATTTCTATTATTTGACGATTTCTATTATTTGACGATTTCTATTATTCGACGATTTCTATTATTTGACGATTTCTATTATTTGACGATTTCTATTATTTGACGATTTCTATTATTTGACGATTTATTTTATTTGACGATTTCTATTATTTGACAATTTCTATTTGACGATTTCTATTATTCGACGATATCTATTATTCGACGATTTCTATTATTTGACGATTTCTATTATTTGACAATTTCTATTATTTGACGATTTCTATTATTTGACGATTTCTATTATTTGACGATTTCTATTATTTGACGATTTCTATTATTCGGCGATTTCTATTATTCGACGATTTCTATTATTTGACGATTTCTATTATTTGACGATTTCTATTATTTGACGATTTCTATTATTTGACGATTTCTATTATTTGACGATTTCTATTTTTTGACGATTTCTATTATTTGACGATTTCTATTATTTGACGATTTCTATTATTTGACGATTTCTATTATTTGACGATTTCTATTATTTGACGATTTCTATTATTCGACGATTTCTATTATTTGACGATTTCTATTATTCGACGATTTCTATTATTTAACGATTTCTATTATTTGACGATTTCTATTATTTGACGATTTCTATTCAGCTTAAGAAGGACTTTTTTGTATTGTTAAGCCTACAGACTGTCTCAATGAATCCTTGTTGCTACAGTATAATAAACACAAAAACAATAGTTAGACATAGAAAACTGAGAAGTGAAAGAAAACGGAGTAAGAGTGGGGAGAATTGGAAGTGAGTGGTTCTGCAACAAAAATGGAATGTGTTTCGTAAGGGGGGGTCACCGGCTTTGTTTTATCTTTCCCTTCTTTTCTCTCTTTCACTGGCTTGTATCCATTCGGCCCCATTCAGTCTACTGTTTTAAGACGTTTATCCACATCCAAGTGTCGATTTCTTCCTGGCGAGTGATAGCGAGCCAGCATTGTACGGAGAAATCCGGCTTCGCCGGAGAAATTTTTCTATCGAAAAATTTACAAATTTAGCATGCTGTCAAAACAAATATATATATAATATATGCTGGCTCGCTACCGCTCGCCAGAAAAATATTGACATCTGGATGGGGGTAAACGTCTTAAAACTGTAGGTTGAATGGGGACGAATGGATACAAACCAAAGAGAGGGAGAGAAAGAGAAAAAACGCGAGGTGGGCTCCCTTAAGCAATATGACAAAGGAGAGGCGAGGAGGCAGGAAGAAAAGAGTATGGGTGTGGCGAGAAAGGCAGGAGTGGTAGGAAGTGATATTATGTGTTCTTTGTGTGAGTGTGAATAAACTCGAAATATAGTAAAATGAAATTGTGGTATAAAAAATTAATAGAGAGTCAAACGAAACAAGGTAATATTGTTTGTGAGAATATATATATATATATATATATATATATATATATATATATATATATATATATATATATATATATATATACCGGTATATATATATATGATATTGACTGGTTGCATGGAAATTGCAGCTAACACAGGAATAACAGGACCAGGGTTATGACAAACATCTTGCAGGCAGAAGTTTATTATATCGACAACGTTTCGGACATCTCTACGTCCATCATCAGGTCTAAAAGCAGAAGTGAACACAATATTTTACAAACATGTAGAAAATACAATAATGTGGGCAAAGAAAGCCAAAATAGCAGGAACTCTCAGATAAATCAACTAAACATGTAGTACAAGAAAAGGCTAATACAGAGACAAGGACAAGGAGGTAAAGGACATAATTTATATTTATAATTAAAATATAGATAAAGAAAATTTAGGTGGTTAACGTTACTCTAAGTTATTATAAGGAAAAAGGTCAATATCTTAAAAGCAAAGAAGGGGGGCAGAGGTTTCGTTATCACCTATGCTAGGGCGTACCATAGCTTAATGAATGCTCTCTATGCTAGGGCGTACCATAGCTTGATGAATGCTTTCTATGCTAGGGCGTACCATAGCTTGATGAATGCTCTCTATGCTAGGGCGTACCATAGCTTGATGAATGCTCTCTATGCTAGGGCGTACCATAGCTTGATGAATGCTCTCTATGCTAGGGCGTACCATAGCTTGATGAATGCTCTCTATGCTAGGGCGTACCATAGCTTGATGAATGCTCTCTATGCTAGGGCGTACCATAGCTTGATGAATGCTCTCTATGCTAGGGCGTACCATAGCTTGATGAATGTTCTCTATGCTAGGGCGTACCATAGCTTGATGAATGCTCTCTATGCTAGGGCGTACCATAGCTTGATGAATGTTCTCTAGAGTGAGTAGGTCCAAGTCATTGGCGCTACTGTCTAAAACCGCGAATGTGTCTCTATTTATAGGGTGGTCATCATCAAAAGCATGGTCCCGAATAGCTGAATGAACAGGCTGTGATAATGGCAAAGCCTGTTATATATATACACATATGATTTTTTTTTCCTCCCACTTCGCCGTAACATACGGCATCTTTGTGTAGGTATGCAGGTCCAGTGTGACTAATAACAATGATGGAACTATAAAAACAATGAGATGAAGAGTCGGAAACAAAAATTGCAAGAGTGTGTCTGAAAGAAAATACTACATGAGTAAATAAAACATACATAGTTCCTGTGAGAAGGGGTTATAATAAGACAATGGGCCATAATTTCTTACAACATATTTTCGTTTTAGTCATTACATAAACATATTTCAAACGCAGGATTTTATTAATTTAGGTAGTTTATTGATAGTTGGAATTATCACAATCAATCAAACCAGGATAAATTAGAGTTTTTTGTAATCAAATCTATTGTAATTAATGGATCATAAGTATTAATGTAGGAGAACTATATATACTGTATATATATATATTTTTTTTTTTTTTTTTTTTGTAGGAGCAAGTGTGATAATACCTGATTGGAAGAAATTGTTCAGTGGGGAGGTGGACGTGGGCAGAATAGAGAGAGAGAGAGAGAGAGAGAGAGGGGGTGGGGGGATAAATAAGACTAATTGGTGTGTAGAATGAGAAAGAGAGTGAAGAGTCAGAAATATAATAGAGCATTGGCGTGCTTAGTGTGAAAATATAGATATTAGTACTAAAGGTCGTTGCACACTGACACGACAGCCCCTTCAAGACTGGCACGAACACCCACACGACACATACAAATCCTGTGTCTTGCCGAATATACTGGAGATCGCGGCGAAAATGGGTGGCATCGTTAGAGTCGTATCTCTACCGTATCTCTTCCGCACGACTTGATAAGACTCTAGCGATGCCTACGGTGGAGAAACGAATGTTATGAAGAAGATAGGCAAAGTTGTGCGAAGGGTACACGACTAGTCCACGGAATAGATACGACCCAAAAGACTGCGATACAACTCAGAAGAATTGTATTGACGCCGTACCGGCGCCGTGAGACGTGCAACCGGATTGAGGCTAGACGCGCGGTTGCCAAGTCGACCATTGCCAATTTTCCGCACGGAAGAGATACGGTCCGTACGACATGCTTACGCACCAGACAACGTTGATACGGGCCATACGGCTTTGATACGGACCATACGTCTGATACAGACCACACGATTGTCATACGGCGAGTTCGTGATGGAGACCAGACTCAGACGATTTTTTACAGTTGCTGGGGGATTCCCACTAACCTTTGAACAGCTCAAAATCTCGTATCGACCCCCGATACGTCGCTTGGACCGTGAGAGTCATCCACGGCTAATTTCCAATATCCACGATTATGTTGCCGATTCGCCGTATCAGGCTGAAATTTCGAGTCGGGAACTCGCCTGGAGGGGCTTTCGTGTCAGTGTGCAACGACCTTAAGAAGAAGAAGAAGAAGAAGAAGGAAAAGAAGATGAAGACGAAGGAGGGGGAGGAATTTTACTAGCACTTGAGCCGAGGCGACCGAAGGTATAGAATGCTCACGTGTAAATCTGCTTTACCTGGGTTCGAACCCAGCCAAGGCAATCATATTTAATGCTCGCAACCAGTCAAGGGGCACCTCGACGACGTATAGAGACTAATAACACGCAAAGCAAATCCACTCTAACAGCGTTCTCTCTCTCTCCAGCACCCCCTTTTCCCCTTTCAACACTCTTCGAAAAGTAGATACGATGCGATACGAAGTGCCGTTGTAAAGGCTAATTCCTCAATACCTTTACATGACTACAATTACGATAAATCTGTTTACACACAAACGACAAACTGCCAAAGTGGGGCCAACTAAACTCTGTAGCCCTCTGTCATAACTACCCAAAACAGGGAGGAAAATAACAGACAGGAATATTGGCGAGACAATAGGAAAATATTGGATAGCCAGAATGTGAAAGGAAGGTTTTTGTGGTGAACATACGAATCCGAGAAAGTGAAAGCAAAATGACTTGGGTGAGAGTTAAAAATATGAGAGTTGAAGAAAAGTGAAGGGTTTGGTGAGAAGGAAACAGACTCAGAATAAATAACCAAAATATACCAGTGGCAAGTTGATGGAATAAAACAAAACAAAATATGGAGAGTCGGTAACAAAAGAGGGCTGGAGGTTCTTTGGAGCGAAATAGATGAATAAATAAATATATAAGGGGTTTGGTGAGAACGAAATGGACTCAGAATATAAAATCAAAATATACCAGTGGCAAGTTGATGAGATAAAAAAAAAAAAAAAAAAAAAAATTTAAAGAGACAATGCACGGAGGAAGGAAAAACACAGATAAAACAAAAAGGTCCATGTGCCTAAAGGCATCCTCCATTCATAAAATGTTTGTAACAACTGGATTTAAACATTTGTAGATTGTAAGTTTGTGGAAAGCAATTCGAGGGAAGTGAATTCCAAAGAGTAGTAGCTCTGGGGATAAATGAATTCTGATAAGCAGAAGTTCTGCATTGTGGAGGAGAAAGTGTAAATTCATGGGCGCTCTCAGCTGCCCTAGTTCTACGGGGAAAGATGTGGAGAGGCGGCACAATTGAAGCAAGTTCCTCGGAACAATTGCTGTGAAAATATCTAGAATAATGCAGATGATGGAGAGTCGGTAGCTAAAGAATGCTGGAGGTAGTTTTAGAGTGAAGTAAATTTATAAATTAATAAATACAAGGAGTCCAAATAAATAACCAGACTAAAGTTTTGGGAAGGAATTGGGGAGGACTGAGTGAAATAAAACTGTGTGACAAGGGGAAGTGGTACAAAAAGTGAGAGAGAGAGAGAGAGAGAGAGAGAATTAGGGAGGGAGGGAGGGTGAGGGAGTGTGTGTGTGTGTGTGTGTGTGTGTGTGTGTGTGTGTGTGTGTGTGTGTGTGTGTGTGTGTGTGTGTGTGTGTGTGTGTGTGTGTGTGTGTGTGTGTGTGTGTGTGTGTGTGTGTGTGTGTGTGAAGGAGCAAGAAATATAACAGAACTACTGTAGGGTGTGATGCGACTTTAAGGGAGGATGGGCTATTTATTTGCTGATATATTAATATTTATATATATTTTTTTTTAGTTTTCTCCCCAGACCTCCATCAAGCTTAGAAGAAAAAAAAATTGTACATTTTTCGATAGAAAAATGTCCCGGTCGAAGGCCGATTTCTCTTAAAATTACATGGTCGCTATCGCTCGCCAGGAAAAAATCAACATCTAAATTGCACGAAGGGTCTTAAAATTGACAACCAAATGAGGCAAAAAGTCATAAAATCGCCAAACTAATGGGGTGAACGTCTTAAAATCTGAACATTAATGGGGATAAAGATGAGGGAGAAGGGGAACCAGAAAAACGCCCCATCTCCCCTGAAAAAACCCCCATCACAATACATACTACATCCCCCAAAGGAGAGACCATAATAAGGTTTTGGGTGAGAGAGGAAGAGAGTGCGGAGTCGGAATTAAATAGAGGGATGGGATAGTGTTGCCAAGAGGAAACACCGCGCCTGATTGAATATACTGTATATATATATATATATATATATATATATACTGTATATTTATATATGATGACAAATATAACTGCTAAGGGTAGGAATCGAACCGCATAGGCAGGAGGTCCATCCACCTATGCCACCACGAAGGTTAAAAGGAGAAATCTGATACTTCTACCAGTATTTCTCCCCAACCTGACTCCTGTGGTGGGGGGAGGGGGGGGGGAAGACAGTTTTGTATTCGTTTTCCGGCACTCCTAAGCATGACAAGCTGTGTATTTGATGACAAATATAACTGCTGCTAGGGGTAGGAATCGAACCGTAAGGCGGTGAGCCTTTTCTGAATAATTATCCAGAATAAAGATAAAAAGACGTCGCCGGTTAAGTGAGGGGCGTGCGGAGTGTCGGGAATAAACCATCGCGACAGGAGGAGGGTGTGGTGAGACTGTAACAAGGGTGATGGTGGTGGTGGTGGTGGTGGTGACTCCAAACCACCAGGGCCAGGCAGGGGTCAGTGTGCCAAGAGACTGTGTTGGGGGAGGTTGTGTGCGCTCAACCCTCCCGGACTGTGCAGTGTGTGTGTGTGTGTGTGTGTGTCTGTCTGTCTCTACTATCGTTACTATCCCTTATACGCTGTCTTGTACACCTGTCTGCAGTACATTTAATAGTACTAGTCGAATCGTTATTATGTACTGTACATATAAAAATCGTTATTATGTACTGTACATATACAAATCTCAAAGTTCATTCATAAACATCGTATATCTACACACATATCTCGACTCCCTTTGAAACTATCAGATTATCGGTACAGTCGCGCTAATAAGTGCGGCACCAAGTATGTTTTGATCAATAATTGGTATCAGCAATATATAAGCTTCATTACTTCATATTGAGTGAAATATACAAACATGTTCCTACACTTAGCCACCCTAATATTTACGAGTCGCACCACAGCTGGGATCTCATTTATAATGGTAGTTTTGGGTTCCTATCATTCTATGCTTCATTTCTATATACTTTTTATCCACGGGAAAATATTTGTTTTTCTTGGCTTATTTTGTTTTTTAGCATTAACCTAACCAAAAAACCTAACCTGACCTAACCTAACCTAACCTAACCTAATCTAACCTAACCTAATAGCCCCCAAATACATTTAGGTTAGGTTAGTTTTTTTTGGTTAGGTTAATGCAAAAAAAAAAACATAAAAAAAAAAAAAAAAAAAAACAAGAAAACAAAATATATTTTCCCGTGGATAAAAAGTATATAGCAATGAAGCATAGAATGATAGGAACCCAAAACTACTATTAGAAATGAGATCCCAGCTGTGGTGCGACTCGTAAATATTGACCGAATAGAGCACAGAGCGAGCCAAACGTAATGCCTGCTGAGACATGACTTATTAGCGCCACCGTACACTCACGAGCCATAGTACCCGCACACCCATTGGAACCTTTGAATCGTTAAGGGAGCCCACCTCGCTTTTTTGTGTTATCGTTATTTCCCTCTCTCTTTGGCTTGTATCCATTCGGCCCCATTCAGCCTACTGTTTTAAGACGTTTACCCCCATCCAGGTGTCAATATTGTCCTGGCGAGCGGTAGCGAGCCAGCATATGTATAGTTTTGTTGGTTATACTGATGTTTTGGACCGACAGTTAGCCCATCGATCTTTTTAGGCATAATAGGTCCGGTAGAGCATATACATCATTGCTATATATGTCATTAAGAGCTGAAATGTATTATAAGGGAAAAAAAATGCTAAAATAGATATACAGTATACTGTAAAACAATGTTTGGAATTTATTTATTTCTACACCAGGTCAAAACCATCGATATATTATTTAGACAAATGTGTTAGTTAGGTCATGTACTTCATTGCCATATATGTCCACCCCGTCGGTAATTCATTATAAAAAAATCCCTAGATGTCTAAAAAAAATCCCTAAATCTCGCACGGCTCACCCGATCTCCATTTTCTGTTGCGTTGGTGCGGGACGGCCACCCCTCTCGCTCCACCACCTTCATTCATTGGTTAGGTTAATGACAAAACTTGGCTCGGATTTCATGGATTTAGCGGGGTTGTGGGGGCAGTAGCCCCTACCCATAATACTAGGTTAGGTTAGGTTATTTGGTTAGGTTAATGACAAAACTTGGCTCGGATTTCATGGATTTAGCGGGGGTGTGCCCCACCCATAATACTAGGTTAGGTTAGGTTAGGTTATTTGGTTAGGTTAATGACAAAACTTGGCTCGGATTTCATGGATTCTTCCAATATTACCCCTTTATTTACGCCTCTTACCCCGCAATTTCCCTGATCTTCATAGCCCTCCCCACTATCGGGGGCCGTGTCTTAAGATTGATGGATAAGACTTGTTTTGCATTTTCCGATTGGGTTCATAAAAAACACAACTAAAAAACCCCAAAACAAGGAAAAAAACTAAAAAATACTTGTAAAAATCGTCCCCGGTGTAAAACTAAATATTTACCCAATGTTTTTTCAGCCAGTACCCAACCAGCGGGGATATGGGGGCGGAAGCCCCCACCCATATACTAGGTTAGGTTAGGTTGTTAAGTTAAGCTAATAGCATATAACAACAAAAAAACAGCGGGGGTGTGGGGACGGCAGCCCCCACCCATATACTAGGTTAGGTTAGGAGAGGTTGTTAGGTTAGGCTAATAGCCTAGCACATTTAAAAAAAAAAATGAGCCTAACTCAACCAGCGGGGTGTGGGGGCGGCAGCCCCCACCCATAATACTAGGATAGGTTAGGTAAGGTTATTAGGTTAGGCTAATGTCTTCCCAAAGTTGACTATTTTTATAACATAAGATATTAGGCTACCCACTCCACCCCGTGAAATCCGAGCCAGCTTTCGTTTAAAGTTGGCTCGGGTATTCACAAAATTGGGTTTTATGGGTTTGCAATTTGGGAAAACCCGAGCCAAGTTTTGATACAAAACGCTATATCATTGTATTTTTACGCTTTTAACCCCTCATTTTCCCTGAACTTCATAGCCCTCCCCACTAGTGGGGGGCGTGTTTTTAGATTGTTGGATAATGGGTACTCATTTCAGCTCATCTTCATTATAAAACAACACTATATCTGAACGAAAAATTTAAATTAACAAAATAAAACTTACTGAAATCGCTGTGGGTCCAAAAAGTCAGGTTTACCGTTTTGTTTTGACAGCAAGCTAAATTTGTACATTTTTCGATAGAAAAATGGCTCCGGCGAAGCCGGATTTCTCTATACAATGCTGGCTCGCTATCGCCCGCCAGGAAGAAATCGACACCTGGATAGGGATAAGCGTCTTAAAACAGTTGGCTGAATGGGGCCGAATGGATACAAGCCAGGGAAAGAGAGAAGAGGAGAATAAGATAAAAAAAATGCCAAGTTGTGAAGCCTCTGAGACATAACCGAATATGGGATGGTCTCACTTGGGTTCGATACAGATTCAACCACATAAATGCAGGCCCAATATGAACCCCTTCTTCCTCATGTTTAGACCCATTAGTTTTTAAGACGTTCGACCCATTAGTGTGTCAATTTTAAGACTTGTCGGCCCATTCTTTTGTCAATATTAAGACTTTTCGTCTCATTTAGGTGTCGATTTTGATCATCTTCAAGGATACTACATCCGCCTTATTAGAAACAATTTATTAGGGAAAATAGGCACCAACAGATTCGCCATATTTTTCTCCATATAGTCCGCATGGAGGATTTTCGTTATTGACAAATTGAAAAAATACCCTTTTCACAGAAAAATACACCAAAAATCTGTCGAAGATGTCAAATAGCGGGGGTGTGGGGGCGGCAGCCCCCACCCATAATACTAGGATAGGTTAGGTTAGGCTAATGTCCTTTCAAAGGGGTATAGGCTAGTAAACACTAGGATAGCTTATACTCGGTCAGCGGTAAGAAGAAGAAGAACAAGAGTCCAATGTAGTCTCCTTGAATGCTACCGTAGGAACGCTGAAAGCAGTACCGGTAACAAGAAATAGGGTGGTCAGTATGGAAGTGAAGAAGTCCTTGCATGACAGTGTGGTAATCCCGACACTGACTTACGGAAGCGAAGCATGGACGTTGGTTGAGAGACTCAGACCAAGAGTGAGAGCAGTGGAAATGAATTACTTAAGAAGTGCGTGAGGAGTTACATGGAGGGATAGACAGACTAATGAGGAAGTAAGAAGGAGGTGTGGTGTGGAGGTAGATGTGCTGGAAAGTGTGAAAAAGAACAACTTGAGATGGTTCGGCCACATGGAACGTATGGAAAGCTAGAGAATGACTAAGAGGGTGTACGAGAGCGAGGTGGAAGGACAGAGAGAGAGAAGTAGACCGAAGGAGAGGTGGAAGGATGGAGTGAGGAAGTATATGGATGAAGGCGGTGCTGGTTGGGAGGAGGGGCGTCGACTGACTGGGGACATAGGTGCATGGGGGCGGTTCGTTCGTGGCCACCCCTTCGGGGATCACGGCGTCAGGCAATAGATAGATAGGTTCAGTTTGCAGTTCGAAGATTCATATTGGGGGAAGATGGGCGTATATATTTCGGTAGCATTCAAGGAGACTACATCAGGACTCTCGTTCTTCTTCTTACCTCTGACCGGGTATAAGCTATCCTAGTGTTTACTAGCCTATACCCCTTTGAAAGGACATTAGCCTAACCTAACAACCTTACCTAACCTATCCTAGTATTATGGGTGAGGGCTGCCGCCCCCACACCCCCGCTATTTGACATCTTTGACAGATTGTTGGTGTATTTTTCTGTGAAAATGGTATTCTTTCAATTTGTCAATAACGAAAATCCTCCATGCGGATTATATGGAGAAAAATATGGCGAATCTGTTGGTGCCTATTTTCCCTAATAAATTGTTTCCAATAAGGCGGATGTAGTGTCCTTGAAGATTATCGTTCCTACAACCCTCTTCCCCTGTTGTACCCTCTCCCGCACTTCTTCTGAAATGTAAATATTAGGTAAACAAATTAATTAGAAGATTCGATTAGTTTCGGGATAGATTCGAAAACTTGGACCGTAACTTATGGCGATGAGTACAGTCGCGCTAATAAGTGATGTCTCGTCACCAAGTATGTTTTGATCAATAATTGGTATCAGCCATATCTAAGCTTCATTTCTTCATATCAAGTGAAATATGCAAACATGTTCCTACGCTCACCCACCCTATTCAACATCTGACCGACATTAATACAGCACAGAGCCAGCCAAACGTAATGACAGCAGGGTCATGGCTTATTAGCGCGACCGTACACACTAACAAATAATACCCTACCTTGATATAACGATTTACAGCCCGTTTGCTCTAACCTTATATGAGTTACAGAGGAGGGATGTTAAGATCCTGTGTAGCGGGAGGAACTATTTTTTTTTTCAGATGCCAATTTACTAAGAATCATTGAACAATATTTTGAACCTAGCCTAACCAAAGCCTGACATAACCTAGTATATTAGAGGACTATTTATGAATGTAAAATATGAAAGTATATTGTAACATTACCAAATTATTGAGATAAATACAGGTCTACTAAGAATCATTGAACAATATATTGAACCTAGCCTAACCTAACCTAGTATATTAAGAGGATAATTATCGTGAATAGACTCGCAGCGTTATTATACATAATTTATTAGGGAAAGTGAAGCTCTATGGAATCCTTATAATATACTCACATAGATTCCGTTGTGGGAGAATAGTTTTGATGAGTTTTGTAACTCGATTTTGTCGATATAAATAGTCCCGCGCATAAACAAACTCAGTCCCGCAATCTTGAGAGCTCTGCTACGGACGTGTTCAATGTTTACAAAAAGTGTTCGGAATTGAGTACACTCGCTACGGTAAAGTGTGATGTTCTACAAAGATGTTACTGTATGTCTAATATATGAACCCACAGTAGCTGGCATGCAAGGGCTAGTGTTGTATCCCACGTACTGGGTCTAAGTTAGGTTAGGTTGGGTTGTTTGGTTAAGTTAATATACTAGGTCTCGGAAACAAGATTCGTAGTTGCCGTAGTATTTACATCAAAACTATAGTTAACTATCAAAACTATTCTCCCACAGTGGAATCTATGTGAGTATATTATAAGGATTCCATAGAGCTTCACTTTCCCTAACAAATTATGTATAATAACGCTGTGAGTCTTTAAAAAAAAAAAAAACAGTGGTAATTGTAGGGAATAGGCTCGCACCCTTATTTTTCATGTTTTTTCCTCCAGATTGTGAGAAATTAAATGTTTTCATGGTTTTAGTTAGAATTTCAAATGTGGGATACAAGATGGGGGGGGGGGGCTTTACCCCCCCCCCCCCCCTCATCCCCCATGAATTATTGAAATCGTCATCTATGTTGCCAGCAGGGGGTAAATATTGATTATACTGCATAAAGAAGGCGTTTGTATGCAGTGAGGATGTCCGAAAGAGCTCTGAGATTGATTAGAATGGGCGTTTTTTCTATTAATATCGGGTTTTATAAATGTGATCAAAATTATTCTCCCACAGTGGATTATACATGAGTACAGTGTAAGGATTCCATAGACCAACATTGTCCCTAATGAATTATGTATAATAAGTCTGCGAGCCTATTCCCTATCATTATCAAACAAATAAATAAATATGTATCTTATGTATACACAGCCACATACAAAAAAAAAACATCACCATAGCTAAAAACTACTACAACCACAGCTGAAACAACGACAACAACTACGCCGACCACCACCCAAACAATCACAACAACTAAATCAACCACTACCACAACCACCAACCACCACAACAACTACACCAACCACCACAACAACTACACCAACCACCACAACTAAAAGAACCACAGCAACTACACCCACCACCAAACTACACCAACCACCACAACTAAAACGACCACAGCAACTACACCCACCACCAACTACACCAGAAACAACCACTACCACAACCACAAAAATAACCATAACAACAAATACAACCACCCACCAACCACCACTACCACAAAAACAACCACAACAAATAAAACCACCATCAACCACCACTACAACAACCACAACAAATACAACCACCATCAACCACCACTACAACAACCACAACAAATACAACCACCCACCAACCACCACTACCACAAAAACAACCACAACAAATAAAACCACCATCAACCAAAACAAATACAACCACAACAAATACAACCACCATCAACCACCACTACAACAACCACAACAAAAGGGGAGGTGTGGTGGAGTGGTCTTGCCACTGGCCTGGTAATCCAAAGGTCCCGGGTTCAAATCCCGATGTATCAATGGGAAGGTATTATTGGGATGGAATTTGTGCTGTACCTAGTATCAGTGCATTACCACAAGCCCACCAAAACGTCAATAAAATACCCTCATTGTTCCCTGATTAAATAGCAGTGTATGAATATTCCCATATTCAAAATATGCTATAGGGGTGCAATGCCTGGTGAGTTATCTGCTCAACAGGTGGCGTTGTGTGTGTGTAAGAGTGAGGGTCCGAGTCTTGTGGTTGAGACAGTGAAGCACAAAGGTGAAGCAGTTCCAGAGATGGGGATGCTTCGAGCCGTGAGTGGCCAACCAAGCGCCGTGCAACTTGCGAAGGCCCGAGAGGGAGTAGTTGCAATATAGGGGAAACCAATTCATAAATACAATATAAATACCTGTAGGCCTATACAGTATACTGTATATATCACCATAATAATCGTGTGTTTGTGTTTGTTTTCAGGTTACGCGGCTGCCTCCCTGTTCGCCCTCCTGTGTGCTATCCCCTTCACCCACCGCGTCTTGACCCACGAGGCTGGAAGGTGGACCTCCTACTATGTGGCTGCCTTCCATGCACACTTCGTACTCTACTTCGGCAACTCCTGCATCGGTACGTGGTAATTTATTTTTTACTGGACCCCCTTCTCCCCTTAGACAACCCCTTCAAGATAAATTTGTACATTTTTCGGTAGAAAAATGCCCTGGCCCAGGACACACACACATACACAAGCACACACACACATATATATCTCACTCCTACACACACACACACCTACACCTACACACACACACACATATACAGTATATCTCACTCCTACAGTAATCCTTTAGTTCCCCTCCTCTTCCTTCCATTATTCTGGGTTAGTATTGTTATCGGCCCCTTACCTGGTTTTCATTAAGGGCCGTAGTAGGTAATAATGGAGCTTATCGCTTTTCTTGACCCAACGGAAATATTAATACATTCACATACCAACATATATATTAGAATAATACCGATAACTTAATTCACACACACACACATATATATATATATATATATATTGTTACGTATCTTGATCCTCAAGTGGTTAACTTGATGAATCTAGATAGCACAGAGATATATATTAAGGTATCAGTCAGCTGAAGGCAAAACAAAAGTAAAATCTAATAAAATAATTTCCTGTTGTTGCTTCCTTTCCTTTTGGATCTTAGGACTTAGTATCCTTTATTGACTGATACTCTTTAATTATGAAAAATACTGAAACTAATTAAAGTCATGTAGTATTTATAAAGAATTATTATTTAACCGAAGCTTCGTAGGCTATGGTTATGAACCGAATAAGTTATATCTAAAGAAGGACTATTAATTTATAAAAAGTCTTGAAAGATAAATATTAAAGTAAGAATATTTCTGTCTCTTACCCTTTTCGAAATGAATAGATAGTTTTATGATATGTCCTTTTATTTATATTTAAAGTAATTATTCTTGGTTCTTGTCTTACGTTAATAGTATTATATTATTATTATCATCAGGAGTAATATCAAAGTCACATAAAAAGTTAGATATATATTTAATAATTAGTTAAATGTATTTCTTAACCACGTAACATTGAGGTTTGATTATGAGTAAATAAAGTTACAGGATCGCTTCATAGATTCGATTCAGGTCTCACTCAAATAATATGAAAAGCAAAATATAATATTTTGAAGCAAAAGAATTTTCTTCAGCTTAGGAAATCACTAGAAGTTATATTAACACAGCCATGTTAGTCCTAAGGCGATATTACTAATACGAAGACAATAGCATCACCGTACTAAGCACCGTTAAGCAATGTAAGCTTAATTCAAAGAAAATGAAAGAACTCGTAAGTATAATATAAAACAATAGTATTACTTTTCATCATAACCCAATTACTTAAAGAGTTGCTTTAGTCCACAAGTTACTCAACTAAAATAGTTAAGTACATAATAATAGCGATAACGTTAATTCCCAATCAAATAGTTACGTACATAATAGTAGCGTTAACGTTAATTCGCAATCAAATAGTAAACACATAATAGTAGCGTCACGTTAATTCCCAATCACATATCTCACTAACCAACATAACGTAAGTGTTTACACCGAACACACTTAACACAACATTTATATAATCTGACTGACAGTCACAATCCCATTATAATACTTCACCCCGTCTTCCTCCAGCTGCAAGTTCACCTTCCCCAACTCCAAATGAGACTGATTTGAATGCCCACAACTCGGGTCTTATATACCAAACAATGATGGTGTAGGAACGAATCAGGAGGCGGGGGGTGGTGCCTACTCCAATCATAGCTCCTCGAGTCGCATAACAGGTGCCTGGTCCACTCACAGCTCCTGGCGTCGATCATACGTCATAGCGTCGGTCATCAAGTAGTTTTGCAGGGTCCCCTATGACGCACGCAGGTGTGAAGGCTAGTTTGCAGGTATGCGGGCGAGCTAGTTTCCCACTCGCTGGTTCGCATCGCTAGTCTGCTTCACCGTTTGGGTAGTGTGACTCCTTCAACTCTAATTCTAACTCTTAAATTAACATACAGGGCTCCGTATGTCAGACCTCCCCCCTAGAAAAGAGTTTAAGGAGTATAGTACATAATATTAAACATAATACATAAATAGATTCACCACCAGATTGGCAACAGCAAGATTATAATGAGGATATAATAAGGATATCACCCAAAGTAGGCAACGTCTCCAGGTACCACATCAGAACATAGCCGGAACGTAGCTGGAGCGTTTATTCGAACTGCAAGGCATTAATCTCACAGCTGAAGGCTTGAAAGCGCACTACAAAAGCATGATATTTACCTCGCTACAAGGGAGAGCTAATTGCCAAAATCCTCTATTAAATTAAACTTACTGCTGCATGAGGCCAACCTGGTAAATGTAATCTTTAACAGATACGTGATAGGCAATCGGCTAGCACGTTCTGGACCCCCTTAATATGTTTGACATCCAGGGAGTATTCCTGCAGCAACAAAACTCCACCTGGTCAGTCGTTGGTTTTTATTTTGGAACCTATGCAAAAATTTTAAGGGGTGATGGTCAGTATATACAGTGATGGCACCAGAGGCAGATTGCACATAGACAGCAAAGTATTGAAGGGATAAAATTAATGCTAACAGCTCCTTCTCAATGACTGAATAGTTACGTTGGGCAGAATTTAATTTTTTACTGAAATAGCACACAGGATGCAATACCTCACAGTCGTCTTCCTGGAGCAACACTGCACCAACCCCGGTATTGCTCGCATCCACTGCCAGGGAAAAAGATCTGTTAAAATCAGGAGCTCGGAGTACAGGATAATTAGATAATATATATTTGGTAGCAATAAAGGCCTCTTCACATTCAGAGGACCACACAAACTTCACATCCTTACGGAGAAGATCTGTCAGGGGAGCTGTCAACTTTGAAAAATTTATAATGAAACGCCTATAATAGCCAATCATGCCTAGGTACCTTTGGATATGTTTCTTATTGCTAGGAGTTGGGAATTCTAGAATAGACTCTACCTTTGCTTGAGGAGGTGCAACCTGCCCCTGACCTACCGTATATCCTAGATACTGGACCGTACTCTTTACAAAGGTGCATTTCTTAAGATTAACCACCAGATTGGCATCAGCAAGATTTGAGAATAGCAATCTAAGTTGGTAAAGATGCTCCTCCCATGACTGTGAAAAGATAAGAATATCATCGATGTAGACAACGCACCCAGGTATATATATATATATATATATATATATATATATATATATATACATGAAGTCTTATAATATGGTCAGTCAGAACAAAAAGAAAGTTGGACTGACTACCAGAGAGTTTGATTATGTCACAAACTAGTTTTCAGAGTGGATTGAGTATTTGGCTGTTTACCCCCACGTTCCAATTGACCACTTGCGAGTTTCAGGCTATAAGGAAGTTGGAGCCGTGAACATCAATATTAACCCCTTTAGCACCATGACTCCTTGTTACCTTTGATTCTGGCTAAAACTAGATGATTTTATGTAGTTTAAGAAGCCCCTGTGTTACTAAGAGGGTTTATTGAGATCGTATTTACCCATTTGAGTCGCATAGGTAGATTACAAACTAAAGAAGATCGTCTAATGGTAACCAGAATATGATGGAAATTACGTCATGGTGGTGAAGGGGTTAATACGAAATGCAATAACAATGTAGTTTTCTGATGGATAAAAAGTGTGTTAAATTTGGTGTTATGTATTTATATATGTATTAATGACCGTATTTTAGCTGGTAATTCTTCTAAATATTGATGACCACAGCTCCAACTTCCTTATAGCCTGAAACTCGCAAGTAGTCAATTGTTTGTTATGTATATTATGTCTCTATTTTTATGCTTGCCACCTTTAGATCATTACAATTATCTTGGATACAAAATGTGTCTCTTAAGAATATGAGAGACCTTTCTTAAGTTGAATATATATCGTTTGAGAATATTTTTTTTTTTTTTTTTTTTTGTATTTCAAAACCAACTGTATTTGATTTCAAGACGCAATAGGCAGGTTCACAGATGGGATTTTGTGTTTGAGTTTTGTTATAGGTAGCTTATAATAAGGTACAGATGCTTCATGAGTCCATTCAAAAGCTTACATTTGTTCAACGACGCCATCCAACAATTATAAGTAGAAACAGTAAGGATTTAATGCGGTAGTGAATATTTTTTGGTCTTCTCCCTCTTTCTCTGGGTTGTATCCATTCGGCCCCATTCAGCCTACTGTTTTAAAATGTTTATCCCCATACAGGTATCGATATTTTCCTGGCGAGCGGCAACATGCCAGCATATTTTGAAAAATGTTTTAACAGTAGGCTAAATTTGTACATTTTTCGACAGAAAAATGTCTCCGTACAATGCTGGCTCGATATCGCTCACCAGGAAGAAATCGACACCTGGATATGGATAAACGTTTTAAAACAGTAGGCTGAATGGAGCCGAGTGATACACGCCAGGGAAAGAGAGAAAAGGAGAGAAAAAAGCAGGTCACCCCCCTTAAATGCCATAGTACAATTAATTATATTCTTCATTACCGGTATGCAAATATAAACAAAAAACGCTTGATGGATGGGCCTTATTTCCTACACTCCTACACAGACAAACGCTTGATGGATGGGCCTTATTTCCTACACTCCTACACAGACAAACGCTTGATGGATGGGCCTTATTTCCTACACTCCTACACAGACAAACGCTTGATGGATGGGCCTTATTTCCTACACTCCTACACAGACAAACGCTTGATGGATGGGCCTTATTTCCTACACTCCTACACAGACAAACGCTTGATGGATGCGCCTTATTTCCTACACTCCTACACAGACAAACGCTTGATGGATGGGCCTTATTTCCTACACTCCTACACAGACAAACGCTTGATGGATGGGCCTTATTTCCTACACTCCTACACAGACAAACGCTTGATGGATGGGCCTTATTTCCTACACTCCTACACAGACAAACACTTGATGGATGGGCCTTATTTCCTACACTCCTACACAGACAAACGCTTGATGGATGGGCCTTATTTCCTACACTCCTACACAGACAAACGCTTGATGGATGGGCCTTATTTCCTACACTCCTACACAGACAAACGCTTGATGGATGGGACTTATTTCCTACACTCCTACACAGACAAACGCTTGATGGATGGGCCTTATTTCCTACACTCCTACACAGACAAACGCTTGATGGATGGGCCTTAGTTTCTACACTCCTACACAGACAAACGCTTGATGGATGGGCCTTATTTCCTACACTCCTACACAGACAAACGCTTGATGGATGGGCCTTATTTCCTACACTCCTACACAGACAAACGCTTGATGGATGGGCCTTATTTCCTACACTCCTACACAGACAAACGCTTGATGGATGGGCCTTATTTCCTACACTCCTACACAGACAAACGCTTGATGGATGGGCCTTATTTCCTACACTCCTACACAGACAAACGCTTGATGGATGGGCCTTATTTCCTACACTCCTACACAGACAAAACGCTTGATGGATGGGCCTTATTTCCTACACTCCTACACAGACAAACGCTTGATGGATGGGCCTTATTTCCTACACTCCTACACAGACAAACGCTTGATGGATGGGCCTTATTTCCTACACTCCTACACAGACAAACGCTTGATGGATGGGACTTATTTCCTACACTCCTACACAGACAAACGCTTGATGGATGGGCCTTATTTCCTACACTCCTACACAGACAAACGCTTGATGGATGGGCCTTATTTCCTACACTCCTACACAGACAAACACTTGATGGATGGGCCTTATTTCCTACACTCCTACACAGACAAACGCTTGATGGATGGGACTTATTTCCTACACTCCTACACAGACAAACGCTTGATGGATGGGCCTTATTTCCTACACTCCTACACAGACAAACGCTTGATGGATGGGCCTTATTTCCTACACTCCTACACAGACAAACACTTGATGGATGGGCCTTATTTCCTACACTCCTACACAGACAAACGCTTGATGGATGGGCCTTATTTCCTACACTCCTACACAGACAAACGCTTGATGGGTGGGCCTTATTTCCTACACTCCTACACAGACAAACGCTTGATGGATGGGCCTTATTTCCTACACTCCTACACAGACAAACGCTTGATGGATGGGCCTTATTTCCTACACTCCTACACAGACAAACGCTTGATGGATGGGCCTTATTTCCTACACTCCTACACAGACAAACGCTTGATGGATGGGCCTTATTTCCTACACTCCTACACAGACAAACGCTTGATGGATGGGCCTTATTTCCTACACTCCTACACAGACAAACGCTTGATGGATGGGCCTTATTTCCTACACTCCTACACAGACAAACGCTTGATGGATGGGCCTTATTTCCTACACTCCTACACAGACAAACGCTTGATGGATGGGCCTTATTTCCTACACTCCTACACAGACAAACGCTTGATGGATGGGCCTTATTTCCTACACTCCTACACAGACAAAACGCTTGATGGATGGGCCTTATTTCCTACACTCCTACACAGACAAACGCTTGATGGATGGGCCTTATTTCCTACACTCCTACACAGACAAACGCTTGATGGATGGGCCTTATTTCCTACACTCCTACACAGACAAACGCTTGATGGATGGGCCTTATTTCCTACACTCCTACACAGACAAACGCTTGATGATGGGCCTTATTTCCTACACTCCTACACAGACAAACGCTTGATGGATGGGCCTTATTTCCTACACTCCTACACAGACAAACGCTTGATGGATGGGACTTATTTCCTACACTCCTACACAGACAAACGCTTGATGGATGGGCCTTATTTCCTACACTCCTACACAGACAAACGCTTGATGGATGGGCCTTATTTCCTACACTCCTACACAGACAAACGCTTGATGGATGGGCCTTATTTCCTACACTCCTACACAGACAAACGCTTGATGGATGGGACTTATTTCCTACACTCCTACACAGACAAAACGCTTGATGGATGGGCCTTATTTCCTACACTCCTACACAGACAAACGCTTGATGGGTGGGCCTTATTTCCTACACTCCTACACAGACAAACGCTTGATGGATGGGCCTTATTTCCTACACTCCTACACAGACACAAACGCTTGATGGATGGGCCTTATTTCCTACACTCCTACACAGACAAACGCTTGATGGATGGGCCTTATTTCCTACACTCCTACACAGACAAACGCTTGATGGATGGGCCTTATTTCCTACACTCCTACACAGACAAACGCTTGATGGATGGGCCTTATTTCCTACACTCCTACACAGACAAACGCTTGATGGATGGGCCTTATTTCCTACACTCCTACACAGACAAACGCTTGATGGATGGGCCTTATTTCCTACACTCCTACACAGACAAACGCTTGATGGATGGGCCTTATTTCCTACACTCCTACACAGACAAACGCTTGATGGATGGGCCTTATTTCCTACACTCCTACACAGACAAACGCTTGATGGATGGGCCTTATTTCCTACACTCCTACACAGACAAAACGCTTGATGGATGGGCCTTATTTCCTACACTCCTACACAGACAAACGCTTGATGGATGGGCCTTATTTCCTACACTCCTACACAGACAAACGCTTGATGGATGGGCCTTATTTCCTACACTCCTACACAGACAAACGCTTGATGGATGGGCCTTATTTCCTACACTCCTACACAGACAAACGCTTGATGGATGGGCCTTATTTCCTACACTCCTACACAGACAAACGCTTGATGGATGGGACTTATTTCCTACACTCCTACACAGACAAACGCTTGATGGATGGGCCTTATTTCCTACACTCCTACACAGACAAACGCTTGATGGATGGGCCTTATTTCCTACACTCCTACACAGACAAACGCTTGATGGATGGGCCTTATTTCCTACACTCCTACACAGACAAACGCTTGATGGATGGGACTTATTTCCTACACTCCTACACAGACAAACGCTTGATGGATGGGCCTTATTTTCTACACTCCTAAAACCGTTTCCAGATATTCGCAGACTCAGATGACGAAGAGGAAATAGAAGAAGTCCGGCTCGTGGGAGACTCGATGATACGTGGTCAGCTCACAGAGTTTTGCGCCAGGGCACCTAAGACCAGGAAGCGTTTTTGTATCCCTGGTGGTGGTGTGGATGACGTAGTTGCAGCAGTTGACGAAGTATCAAAGCTGGCCCCTGCAAATACAATGTACGTCATCCACGTTGGATCCAACGATATACAGCGAACCCGGTCGGAAGATTTGCTTTTAAAGTACCAGCAGCTGATCAAGTCGTTTAAGGAGAAGTCATCAAGGATCATCGTCTCAGGAATCGTCCCCCGGCTCGGTGTAGAGAGCCGATTTTACAACATAGCCACCAGCACAAATCGTTGTCTAGCAAACCTCTGCAGGAAGGAGAACGTGGGATTCGTCGACACCTGGGACAATTTCTACTACGATGACTCTTTTGTTTTCGGATGATGGAGTTCATCTGAACCAGGTGGGAGCAGCGCGTTTTGGGCGTCTTCTCAACGATGCGGTGAAGGATTTTCGGAGAAGAAATCGACTCAGCACAGGACAACCAGGAAGGAGGACCGAAGACAGCGAGGACGGCAATCTACAAAGGAATTAAATACTAATCCGTCAAGAACCGCGAATTTGGATAAAGCTCCACCAACACGACCCAAATTCAAAACCGTCAGGGATAACGACCGAGGACCGAGGACAGCCATGAATGTAAATGTAGATTCCGACCAGAACCAAAAATTCGATGAAAGAACGATCTGCGAGTTCTAAAACCGCAACTTTAAAGGTTTTCTATGCAAACGCTCGTAGCATACGCAATAAATTTTCAGATTTAGAGGAACTAGTGTTTACAGAAAATTATGATGTGATTGGCATAACAGAATCTTGGCTCAATACACAAGATAGAGACTTTTTAGCAGAGTATTCACTTCCCGGTTATGTAATGTTTGAGAACAGCCGAATAAATAAAAATGGAGGTGGCGTTTTATTTTATATCAAAGAAAGTCTTAACCCGACCCTCGTGTCAAAACCTCAAATTGTGAACGTCGACACATCTTTTGTGCTAATAAAGAATAATAAAGGTACAAAAATAATACTTGCGTTAATATACAGACCTCCAGCTCAATCAGTGCAAACTGACCGAGAAATTTACGAACAAATTGCAGATGTAAGTAACTCACAAGATACCGTAATTTTTGGCGACTTTAATTTACCTGTGACCAAGTGGGGCGATACTCTTACTTCACACTCCGGACATGACTTGTATACGAACTTGCAAGAGAGTTCGCTTTATCAATTTGTTCGAATGCCGACCCGTGGTAATAACGTTCTTGACATTGTACTTGCAACAAAAGAAGAATTGATAGAGAATTTGAATGTTGGTGATGAATTCAGTAACAGCGACCATCGTACGATAACTTTCACTTTAAAGTTTACTAGTAACGAACCAAATAGTAGCATCGAAAAAGTCCCTAATTTCAAGAAAGCAAACTTCCATAAACTTAGAGCTATGTTTAAAGAAACTGACTGGAGCTTTTTAATTAACAATAACGACATAAATACATCTTGGAAGTTATTCGAAACCACTTACCTAAAAGCAGTGCAAGACTGCATACCATCGAAAATACGGCGTCCAGGCCATAATAATAAGCCCAAATGGTGGAATAAAGATATTTCAAACTGCCTGCTTGCTAAAAAATTTGCTAATGATAGATTAAAATCCTCACAAAATGACGAAGAACGGGTGAAATTTGTAGAGCTACGACGCAAAGCCAAAAAGTTAATTAAGCAAAGTAAAAAGACCTTAGAGTTACATATTGCGAATCAAAGTAAAACAAACCCGAAAGAATTCTATAGTTATATCAGAAAGAAAAAAAGTAGTTACTTCAACTGTTGGACCGTTAGTCGATGAAAAAGGAGAATACACCAAAGATGAAGTACAAATGAGTAATGCCCTCAATACCTTCTTTGCATCAGTTTTTACAACAGAAGACCTCAGTGATATCCCTACACCATCGCCGATTCAGATTGATAATTCAGATGTTCTAAGCAATATCACCGTTACAGAGAGAGAAGTATTGAATTGTTTAGATAAACTCAAGGTAAATAAAACGCCAGGACCTGATACAATCTCGCCTAGAGTTCTAAAGGAAGCTAAGAATGAGCTCTCCAAACCACTGACATTACTATTCAATAAATCCTTGCAGTCTGGAACTATGCCTGATCAGTGGAAGCTAGCCAACGTAACACCGATATTCAAAAAAGGCAGCAAATCCCTACCCAGTAACTATCGTCCAATTAGCTTAACCTCAGTTGTATGTAAAATGCTAGAAACGGTCATACGAGACAGACTCGTAAATCACTTGGAGGAAAATAACATACTTAAAGATACTCAACACGGCTTTCGTAAAAAAACGTTCCTGTTTAACAAACCTCTTAGACTTCTTCCACGATATCCTCAACCTCTACGATGAGAGTAAAGCTGTAGATATTATATACCTTGATTTTCAAAAGGCCTTTGACAAAGTTCCCCACAAACGTTTACTGCTAAAACTAAAAGCGCATGGAATACAAGACGGTGTGTTGAAATGGATAGAAAATTGGCTCAGCAACAGAAAGCAAAGGGTAGTCATAAACGGTAAGGCATCTAAATGGACCAATGTAAGTAGCGGGGTACCCCAGGGATCGGTACTAGGACCAATTCTCTTTCTAATTTACATCAACGACATAGATGAGGGTCTCACCTGCACAATCTCAAAAATTTGCTGACGATACAAAAATTGCAAATAGCGTACTCTCAAAAGAACAAGTTGACGATATGCAACACAATCTAGATAAATTGTCATGTTGGGCCCAAATTTGGCAAATGAGTTTCAATGCGGATAAATGTAAAGTACTACATGTCGGATACCTAAATGAGAAAGCAAACTATTCGATGAATGGCACTCCGCTTAAGAATGTAAACAGAGAAACTGATCTGGGAGTAACAATATCGAGTAACCTAAAACCGAGTCAACAATGTTCAGAAGTTGTTAAGAAGGCAAACAAAATAATTGGCTTTATAGGCAGGTCATTTGAGCATAAATCCAAAGAAGTTATCCTAACCCTTTACAATTCCTTAGTCCGCCCTCTTCTGGAATACTGCGTTCAATCCTGGTGCCCTTATTACCAAAAAGATATAAACAAGCTAGAACGAGTTCAACGTAGAGTTACCAAATGATACCTAGCCTAAAGAACAAACCATACGAAGAGCGTCTTAGAGAATTAAATCTATTTCCTTTAACCCAGCGCAGATTAAGAGGCGACTTAATTCAAGTGTTCAAAATCATCAAAGGCATCGACAATATGAACTGTAGTAAGTACTTCACTATCGACCAATCTAATTACACGCGGGGAACGGTTGCAAAATTATTGGTAAATCTTTTAACTCGCACGAATCTAAGAATTTCTTCTTCAATCGAGTTGTCAACTTGTGGAATGGGCTTCCCCGAGACGTTATAGACTGCAGCACCGTTGATTCATTTTAATTCCGCCTAGACAAATATCTCGCATCAAACCCGCGACTGACTGCGTTTGTAAATGAATAACTTTATCCTCCCCTCAGTTACTAACCCATCTGTCCCCTACTAACTTCCTAGTCCTGCCACGTTAGTGGCAGGGCAGTAGTTCCCTTTCCAATGTTCCCTTACCCACTCTAAACCACTGTTTGGACACTTGATCCTCAGTGTTTTGGAGGACAAGCAACCTAGAAGGGTCACTAGATCTGTTGTTGCTTGATTTCCGTTGTACTCCGTTGTACTCCGTTGTACAGACAAACGCTTGATGGATGGGCCTTATTTCCTACACTCCTACACAGACAAACACTTGATGGATGGGCCTTATTTCCTACACTCCTACACAGACAAACGTTTGATGGATGGGACTTATTTCCTACACTCCTACACAGACAAACGCTTGATGGATGGGCCTTATTTCCTACACTCCTACACAGACAAACGCTTGATGGATGGGCCTTATTTCCTACACTCCTACACAGACAAACACTTGATGGATGGGCCTTATTTCCTACACTCCTACACAGACAAACGCTTGATGGATGGGCCTTATTTCCTACACTCCTACACAGACAAACGCTTGATGGATGGGCCTTATTTCCTACACTCCTACACAGACAAACGCTTGATGGATGGGCCTTATTTCCTACACTCCTACACAGACAAACGCTTGATGGATGGGCCTTATTTCCTACACTCCTACACAGACAAACGCTTGATGGATGGGCCTTATTTCCTACACTCCTACACAGACAAACGCTTGATGGATGGGCCTTATTTCCTACACTCCTACACAGACAAACGCTTGATGGATGGGCCTTATTTCCTACACTCCTACACAGACAAACGCTTGATGGATGGGCCTTATTTCCTACACTCCTACACAGACAAACGCTTGATGGATGGGCCTTATTCCTACACTCCTACACAGACAAACGCTTGATGGATGGGCCTTATTTCCTACACTCCTACACAGACAAACGCTTGATGGATGGGCCTTATTTCCTACACTCCTACACAGACAAACGCTTGATGGATGGGCCTTATTTCCTACACTCCTACACAGACAAACGCTTGATGGATGGGCCTTATTTCCTACACTCCTACACAGACAAACGCTTGATGGATGGGCCTTATTTCCTACACTCCTACACAGACAAACGCTTGATGGATGGGCCTTATTTCCTACACTCCTACACAGACAAACGCTTGATGGATGGGCCTTATTTCCTACACTCCTACACAGACAAACGCTTGATGGATGGGCCTTATTTCCTACACTCCTACACAGACAAAATAAATGCATACCACTAATTTTTAAGCTAGTAGGAAATATGATAAATGTATAGTCTCTAGACTATAAAAATACCCAAGGTTTAATGTATTCGGATATGTAATAATATATACCATAATTACATTAATTAACTTTGCCGTTATGATGCAGAAATCCCCGTGAGAACCGTTGCATATATTGAGGCTGAAATTCCATCAGTACTTGTGTGGTAGGGAATATTACAACGCGTGCTCGCGCGCTAGTACATGTAATCAACACTTGGTGTAGATAGGATTGTAGCAACGTTATCGGTTAGGGCTGCGTGTGTTTACTGTATGTATATATTTGTGTGTGTGTGTGTGTGTGTGTGTGTGACATTGTTGCATTATAGGCGTGTATGCGTTCGCCCGTGTTTTGTGTGGGCGTTTTTTTTTTGTGAGCGTGTGTAAGCGCACTTCTGCGTCTTTGAACATATGTGTATATAATTATATAGTATACAATATATATATATATATATATATATTGGGTCTCCGACAGGGTTGTGATGTCATTGTCGTTGTTTATTGTATACACAGATGGTGTGGTGAGGAAGGTATATACGAGATCTATGGGTAGAGGATTGGGTTTTGTAGGAAAGAATGGTGGTAATTGGGAGTTAAATCAGTTGTTGTTTGCTGATGACACAACGTTGGTGGCGGATTCTGAGGAGAAGCTGCAGCGAGTAATACAAGAGTTTGGTGTGGTATGTGGGAGTAGGAAGCTGAGGGTGAATGTCAATAAAAGCAAAGTGATGGTGAGTAGTAAATCTAAACGTACGACTGGATGGGGAAATGCTGGAACAGGTGGAGTGTTTTGAATATCTAGGAGTGATAAGCAGGGACACAGATGTGGAAATGGAGGTAAGACAGAGAGAGAGTGTGAATGTTTTCAGAGCAATGGAATGTGCTGTTTGTGGGAGGTGAGAAATCTCGGAATGAAAACTAAAAGGGCAATGTACCAAGGGATAGTTGTACCAACAGTGGTGTATGGGGCTGCAACATGGGGTCTGAAGGCAAAATAGAAGAGACAAGAACGTTGGATGGAATGGAGATGAGCTACTTGAGGTGCATGTGTGGAGTGAAGCGTAGAGACAGATTGAAGAATGAAGAGGTACATAGAAGAGTGGGACAACAGTAACCCTTATCGGCCAGAGTGGAAAGAAGGGTGCTATGCCGGTATGGACATGTTGAACGAATGGAAGATGAAAGGCTTACAAAGATAATATATGAGTCTGAAGCAAGGTGATATAGATTGAGAGAAAGACCTCAGTTGAGATGGAGAGATGGTGTGAAACAAGCGTTGAAAGATAGAGAAATTACTGAAGAACAGGCAAGAAAAGTAGTAATGCATAGGAATGAATGGAGAATGTTTGTGAATAGATGAGTATTAACTCCGGAAGGTCTGGGACATGGGAATCTTTTGCTGGGGAACCCAAATGGACCTATGTCTCTGGGTCTTTTCCTGGGCGACCTAGATGTGTGTGAGTTTTATTTTGTTATATATTTGTGTTTCTGTTCGGGCTCTGTCTCGAGTCGGCCACCCACACACACACACACATGTATATGTGTGTGTGTATGATTATATATATGAGTGAGAGATACAGGAAATTATAGCAGCTATCACCACCACCACCCAAATTAGAATCCCCGCTACACCATTAATTAGGTAGGAGGCCCAAACGGAATGTTGTTTTATTGTTTGTATTATTATTTCTACTACTACGACTACTATTATTATTATTATTTTTAATTATTATGTTTATTATTATTATTATTATTATTATTATTATTATTATTATTTTTATTATTATTATTATTATTATTATTTTTATTATTATTATTTTTATTATTATTATTATTATTATCATTATTATTTTTATTATTATTATTATTATTATTATTATCCAACTGCGTTCAGGCATTTTGTACATTGGTAATCTATAGTAAGTATACACCCATGTGAATCTTTAAGCCTGTTAACCCCTTCAGTACATTAAGGAGACATTCTACTTTGATTCTGGCTACTGTTAGACGATTCTCTGGAACCTAGGAAAGAATGTCTATGGCTCAAGAGGTAAAACGATTAGATGCTTATGTTCTGGTAGTGGTGTCCCGAGTTCGAATACCGGGAGGATCATATGCTTTCATTAGTTTATTCTAGTGCATTGGGGTTTGTAATGGAGGATTAATGTTAAAGAACGGGGTATTCCTTAATTGATTACCAAACCTATTAAAGAGAATGCATTGTACTGTACTGTACTGTACACTCAGTCGTGGTCATTAATACTGTATGTTAGCCTCAAACCTTGTGCGGGATAAATTGAATGTAATTTTTATTGTTTTACCTCCTACTTTGTATATAGGAAGTTCCTTTGAATCGTTCAAGGTTTCTTCAACATGTACGAGAATTACTGAGCTCGACTGTACCCACTACTGGATCTCGGTTGAATTAAACATCTTGCAAATGTAATTGTATTTTTAATTAGTTTCGCGCGTCATTATAATTAGGCTATGTTTTCATAACTATATTTTGGTTTCGCTTCTGTAAACATTAATAAATTCACGAATTAAGGGGAGATTGGCGTATTTTTTTGCTCATATATATAATATACTGTATATATATATATATATATATATATATATATATATATATATATATATATATATATATATATATATATATATATATATATATATATATATATACAGTATATATATATATATATATATATATATATTTGCACATATAATATACTGTATATATATATATATATATATATATATATATATATATATATATATTATATATATATAGGGGCAAGCAACACCAAGGTAAACACGAACATCTTTATTCTGGTACCGGTAACGTTTCGACATTAACATATGTCATCATCAGACCTAAAGCAATAAGAAATAAATGTATTAATACATTATGTTGACATTTAAAGCAAATATATTTTTAATAATGATTTAGAAAAACATAAAAAGTTAGAAATCGCGAAAAAAGAGATAGAAACAAACACAAGCAACAGAAACAGCTAAACCATATGTGAACTACGTGTAGATATTGTAGGCTAAAATATACACAATACCTTAGAAACATAATAGGTTGGAGGAGAATTCGTGGGTGCCCAAGGTGGGCTTAAGATGGTGAGTGAGGAGGGACTCTGCTATTAACCGGGTAGTGTCACCAGAACAACTGAAAATTACTGAAAAATCCGTTTTGTTAATGGAATGGCCTAAAGGTTCACAATGGTCTCGAATAGCTGAAAAGGATGGTTTAGAAATGGGAAGTCCAGTTCTATAAGATCGACCCAGGTGCTCCGCAACCCTCGTGTTTAAGTGCCGTTTTGATTGGCCTATATAAGTTGCATATTACAGCAGCTACATTTATATTGATAAACAATAGAGGATTGCAGAACATCCGGGATACGATCTTTGAATTTGAAATGACGAGACAAAGTATTGGTAGGTTTGAATATTATTCTGAGGGACACTTGGGGATAGAAGCAACGAATAAATGTTGTGACTTTATGGCGTATCGAGTAACTTGATGGTCCTAAAAATGGCATAGTGAAAAATATTACTGCCTTTTTAGCAGTCGGTACGGGGCTCGGGACTTGGAAAAGTTTATTTAGTTGTTTACCGAAACAGTTTTCAATGAATGAAATAGGGAAACCATTAGAATGTAAAATGTGTTTGAGATATTCGAGTTCATTGTGAAAACACAAATATGAGGAACAAATGTGGTAAGCACGGGTGACTAAAGTTAAGATTAAATTTCGTTTGTACTGTATGGGGATAGATGAATTAAATTTTGTCGTTAAACCTGTGAAGGTTGGTTTCCTGTATATTGAAGTATTAAATGAGTCAGGTGTTCTGTTAATATTTATGTCTAGGAAGGGGAGTTTACCATTTGTTTCAGTGTCTGAAGTGAACTTAATGTTTTCATGTTGTGAATTTAGATTGCTTCTATCCCCAAGTGTCCCTCAGAATAATATTCAAACCTACCAATACTTTGTCTCGTCATTTCAAATTCAAAGATCGTATCCCGGATGTTCTGCAATCCTCTATTGTTTATCAATATAAATGTAGCTGCTGTAATATGCAACTTATATAGGCCAATCAAAACGGCACTTAAACACGAGGGTTGCGGAGCACCTGGGTCGATCTTATAGAACTGGACTTCCCATTTCTAAACCATCCTTTTCAGCTATTCGAGACCATTGTGAACCTTTAGGCCATTCCATTAACAAAACGGATTTTTCAGTAATTTTCAGTTGTTCTGGTGACACTACCCGGTTAATAGCAGAGTCCCTCCTCACTCACCATCTTAAGCCCACCTTGGGCACCCACGAATTCTCCTCCAACCTATTATGTTTCTAAGGTATTGTGTATATTTTAGCCTACAATATCTACACGTAGTTCACATATGGTTTAGCTGTTTCTGTTGCTTGTGTTTGTTTCTATCTCTTTTTTCGCGATTTCTAACTTTTTATGTTTTTCTAAATCATTATTAAAAATATATTTGCTTTAAATGTCAACATAATGTATTAATACATTTATTTCTTATTGCTTTAGGTCTGATGATGACATATGTTAATGTCGAAACGTTACCGGTACCAGAATAAAGATGTTCGTGTTTACCTTGGTGTTGCTTGCCCTTATAAGACTCCGCTTCCCCCGAGGAGAATCTATTGCCACTACTATATATATATATATATATATATATATATATGTTAGTAAAGCCAGGTAATACATTTTCTTTAATACATACGAGGTTGAAAGATATGGCAATTTCTGCGTTGGAAATTTTATTATTCAAAGTTTCCAGGTCTCTGATGAGTTTTCGCTGGGTGGCAGGAAGTAGATGAATGAGGTTAGCAAAATTCATGGTGGTACAGGGTTACATTAATGTACATGATGATACAGGATATACGACGCATTTCACTGGACAACCAGCATTATCAAGTAAAGATAGAATGATATAAAAGGTAAACAGGAAGGGTATATATATATATATATATATATATATATATATATATATATATATATATATAGGCCTATACTGTATATATATTTATAGATATTATGTTATTAGTTTACTCCCTAGACCTCCATCAAGCTTAAAAAACACCCACCCAAGACCCTCCTTTTGTACATTTTTCGATAGAAAATATTGCCAAGAAAACAGATTATAGACCTAAAAGACACGAAAAGTTTTAATATTGAAAACAAAATGGGGCGAAATTGCAAGGTCTTATAATCGCCAAGCTAATTGGCCAAACGTCTTATAATCTGAAAATTAATGGGGCTAAACATGAGGGAGAAGGGGGTCCAGAAAAAGCAACTACCTCCCTATTAATAACTATTGTAAAAGTAGGATATTTGCATATCTCTGATTGAGCTCCATTTTTCCTGATTATGGTGATTATAAATTATAATTGCCGGTTTTGCATAATCATATCAATGTTTATACTATCTTCACATAATATGTTTATACTATCTTCACATAATATGTTTATACTATCTTCACATAATATGTTTATACTATCTTCACATAATATGTTTATACTATCTTCACATAATATGTTTATACTATCTTCACATAATATGTTTTTAATTACTTGAATGGTTATTATAAGGATACCAAAATGAGAAAGCAAACTATTCGATGAATGGCACTCAGCTTAAGAATGTAAACAGAGAAACCGATCTGGGAGTAACAATATCGAGTAACCTAAAACCGAGTCAACAATGTTCAGAAATTGTTAAGGCAAACAAAATAATTGGCTTTATAGGAAGATCATTTGAGCATAAATCCAAAGAAGTTATCTTAACCCTTTACAATTCCTTAGTCCGCCCTCTTCTGGAATACTGCGTTCAATCCTGGTACCCTTATTATTAAAAAGATATAGACAAGCTAGAACGAGTTCAACGTAGAGTTACCAAAATGATACCTAGCCTAAAGAACTAACCATACGAGGAGCGTCTTAGAGAATTAAATCTATTTCCTTTAACCCAGCGTAGATTAAGAGGCGACTTAATTCAAGTGTTCAAAATCATCAAAGGCATCGACAATATGAACTGTAGTAAGTATTTCACTATCGACCAATCTAATTACACGCGCGGAAACGGTTGCAAAATTATTGGTAAATCTTTTAACTCACACGAATCTAAGAATTTCTTCTTCAATCGAGTTGTCAACTTATGGAATGGGCTTCCCCGAGACGCTATAGACTGCAGCACCGTTGATTAATTTAAAATTCGCATAGACAAATATCTCGCATCAAACCCGCGACTGACTGCGTTTGTAAATGAATAACTTTATTTTATCCTCCCCTCAGTTACTAACCCATCTGTCCCCTACTAACTTCCTAATCCTACCACGGACATTAGTTCCAGGGCAGTAGTTCACTTTCCAATGTTCCCTTACCCACTCCAAACCACTGTTTGGACACTTGATCCTCAGTGTTTTGGAGGACAAGCAGCCTAGAAGGGTCACTAGACCTGTTGTTGCTTGATTTCCTTTGTACTCTCCCACACTGTAACACACACTCTCTCTAGATACCTCTCTCCCACTCTCAAAATACCCCTCTCTCACACTCTCTCTCTAAACAGCTCTCTCCCTCTCTCTAAATACATCTCAAAATTTGCTGACGATACAAAAATTGCAAATAGCGTACTCTCAAAAGAACAAGTTGACGATATGCAACACAATCTAGATAAATTGTCATGTTGGGCCCAAATTTGGCAAATGAGTTTCAATGCGGATAAATGTAAAGTACTACATATCGGATACCTAAATGAGAAAGCAAACTATTCGATGAATGGCACTCAGCTTAAGAATGTAAACAGAGAAACCGATCTGGGAGTAACAATATCGAGTAACCTAAAACCGAGTCAACAATGTTCAGAAGTTGTTAAGAAGGCAAACAAAATAATTGGCTTTATAGGCAGGTCATTTGAGCATAAATCCAAAGAAGTTATCCTAACCCTTTACAATTCCTTAGTCCGCCCTCTTCTGGAATACTGCGTTCAATCCTGGTGCCCTTATTACCAAAAAGATATAAACAAGCTAGAACGAGTTCAACGTAGAGTTACCAAAATGATACCTAGCCTAAAGAACAAACCATACGAAGAGCGTCTTAGAGAATTAAATCTATTTCCTTTAACCCAGCGCAGATTAAGAGGTGACTTAATTCAAGTGTTCAAAATCATCAAAGGCATCGACAATATGCACTGTAGTAAGTACTTCACTATCGACCAATCTAATTACACGCGGGGAAACGGTTGCAAAATTATTGGTAAATCTTTTAACTCACACGAATCTAAGAATTTCTTCTTCAATCGAGTTGTCAACTTGTGGAATGGGCTTCCCCGAAACGTTATAGACTGCATCACCGTTGATTCATTTAAACTCCGTCTAGACAAATATCTCGCATCAAACCCGCGACTGACTGCGTTTGTAAATGAATAACTTTATTTTATCCCCCCTCAGTTACTAACCCATCTGTCCCCTACTAACTTCCTAATCCTGCCACGGACATTAGTTCCAGGGCAGTAATTCCCTTTCCGATGTTCCTTTGCCCACTCTACACCACTGTTTGGACACTTGATCCTCAGTGTTTTGGAGGACAAGCAACCTAGAAGGGTCACTAGATCTTTTGTTGCTTGATTTCCTTTGTACTCCTTTGTACATTCACATTCTCACTAAACACCTCTCCCTCTCTCTAACCCCCCCCCCCCCTCTCTCTGAAACACACACTCTCTCACATACCCACTGTCTCTCACACTCTTTAACACTCATATTATCTCTCTCTAAATAGCTCTCTCCTCTCTCTAAATAGGTCTCTCTCTCTCTCTAAATAACTCTCTCCCTCTCTCTCTCCTGCAGGTACCGGAGTGGTGATGCTACTGGCCCTGACGGTGGAGAGGTTCCTATCAGTGTGTTACCCCGCTCTGGCCCGTAACCTGTGTGGCACCGCTAGAGCCTACATCACCGTCACCGTCATTCCCGTCACTACCTTCCTTCTCTACAGCCCATATCTGTTCCTGGCCCATGTCATCAGTTGCAGGACAGAAGGAGGTGAGTACATTGATGGAGAAGCCAATTTATGTGGTCCCCCTAAGGCCTACAACACCACCTTACTTTTCTTCAGCCCGTTTCTGTTTCTGGCTCATGTCGTCAGTTGCAGGACAGAGGGAGGTGAGTAGATGAGATTAGAGTAGCATGATTGGATAAGGTTATTTGTGTGGTCCCCCTAAGGCCTAATCACCGTCATCCCCAACACCACCATACTTCTATCTAGACCCTATCTGTTCCTGGCTCATGTCGTCAGTTGCAGGACAGAAGGAGGTGAGTAGTATGATGGAGAAGGTAATTTGTGTGGTCCCCCCTAAGGCCTACATCACCGTCACCGTCATCCCCATCACCACCTTCCTTCTCTACAGCCCCTATCTGTTTCTGGCTCATGTCGTCAGTTGCAGGACAGAGGGAGGTGAGTAGCTTGATGGAGAAAACAATTTATGTGGTCCCTCTAAAGCTTCCATTACAGTCACCGTCATCCCCATCACTACCTTCCTACTCTACAGTCCCTATCTGTTTCTGGCTCATGTTGTCAGTTGTAGGACAGAGGGAGGTGAGTATCAGAAAGTTGAGTTAAGTAGCATATTGGAGAAGGCAATTTGTTTAGTAGCATATTGGAGAAGGTAATTTATGTGGTCCCTCTAAAGCCTACATCACCATTACCGCCATCCCCATCACTACCTTCGTGCTCTACAACCCCTATCTGTTCCTCGCTCATGTCGTCAGTTGCAGGACAAAGGGAGGTGAGTAGTATGATGGAGAAGGTTATTTGTGTGGTCCCCCTAAGGCCTACATCACCTCCTTTCTTCTCTACAGCCCGTCCCTCTTTCTAGCCCATGTCGTCAGTTGCAGGACAAAGGGAGGCGAGTACAGAATAGTTGAGTAGAGTAGTCTAGTGGAGAAGGTAATTTGCGTGGTCCCTCTAAAGCCTAAATCACCGTCACCGTTATTTCCATCACCACCTTCCTACTCTACAGTCCATATATCTTTCTGGCTCATGTCGTCAGTTGCAGGACAGAAGGAGGTGAGTATATTGAAGCTCTAGTAGAGTAGCATATTGGAGAAGGTAATTTGTGTGGTCCCCGTAAGGCCTACATCACCACCTTCCTTCTCTAAAGCCCATGTCTGTTTCTGGCCAATGTCGTCAGTTGCAGGACAGAAGGAGACGAGTAGAGGAGAGTTGAGTATAGTAGCATAATGGAAAGGTAATTTATGTGGTCCCCCCAAGGCCTACATCAGCGTTTTTTGTTTGTTGTGTGTGTGTGTTTTTTTTAAAGTAAATAAGGGCGTCCTGGTACGGTGAATGAGATAACAGAGTAGGGTACATAAGTGACCCAAGAGTAGGTGGACAAGGTAAAAATAAGGGATCATATTAAAAAAGAGTCTCCCACTCCAGCAGATTATATTGTCCACTTGACATTCCCTGGTGTCACTGGCAGGGTACGGGAGAGTTTGACACCATACATACACACACACACACACACACACACACACACACACACCATACAAACACACACCATACACACCGCACACACACACCATACACTTCCAATGCCCCTAACACAGGAATATATAACAGTATATACCTGTATAATTATATACAGTATATATATATATATATATATATATATATATATATATATATATATATATATATATGAAGAGGACAAAATATGTGAGGAGGACATGTGAGAGTAATATAAGTAACGATGGGTGAGGACAATAGAAGTGAGGACTAGTGAGGACAATAGAAGTGAGGACTAGTGAGGACTGGTGAGGACAATAGAAGAAGGGATGGCTGGAGGTATGAGGTTGGCTCCAGAATAACATACAGTATGTGTGTCCGATGATCAACTCAGGACCCCTCTCTCGTTCAATATACTTCACTCTTCTTCATCTCTAGGGATAATTCTCTCTCTCTCTCTCTCTCTCTCTCTCTCTGGCCTATCTGTGTTACTATAGGGTCTGTAGGGAGGGCTGGAGGTGGGTGTGGGGTAGGAGGCTCCAGGATAACATATTATGTGTGAACGATCATCAACTCAGGACCCCTCTCTCGTTCAATATACTTCACTCTTCTTCATCTCTAGGGATAATCTCTCTCTCTCTCTCTCTGGCCTATCTGTGTTACTATAGGGTCTGTAGGGAGGGCTGGAGGTGGTGTGGGGTAGGAGGCTCCAGGATAACATATTATGTGTGAACGATCATCAACTCAGGACCCCTCTCTCGTTCAATATACTTCACTCTTCTTCATCTCTAGGGATAATCTCTCTCTCTCTCTCTCTCTCTCTGGCCTATCTGTGTTACTATAGGGTCTGTAGGGAGGGCTGGAGGTGGTGTGGGGTAGGAGGCTCCAGGATAACATATGTGTGAACGATCATCAACACAGTACCCCTCTCTCATTCAATATACTTCACTCTTGTTCATCTCTAGGGATAACCTCTCTCTCTCTCTCTCTCTGGCCTATCTGTGTTACTATAGGGTCTGTAGGGAGGGTTGGAGGTGGTGTGGGGTAGGAGGCTCCAGGATAACATATGTGTGAACGATCATCAACACAGGACCCCTCTCTCATTCAATATACTTCACTCTTGTTCATCTCTAGGGATAACCTCTCTCTCTCTCTCTGTTACTATAGTGTTTGTAGGGAGGGCTTTAGATATATGGGGTAGGCTTCGGGATAACATATGTGTGACCGATCATAGGACCCCTCTCTCCTTCAATATATTTCACTCTTCTTCATCTCTAGGGATAACCTCTCTCCTTCTTTTCTCTCTCTCTCTCTCTCTCTCTCTCTCTCTCTCTCTCTCTCTCTCTCTCTCTCTCTCTCTCTCTCTCTTTCTCTTTCACATTAATTAGAAAGAAGTCATGCCTTGATGTAACAAACCATTTCTTCACATACAGTGTGGTTAAAAAGTTGAATAGTTTACCAAGGTAGGTGGTCGACAGTAATTCAGTTGAGACTGGACGATCATCTGATGGAGATTGGATTAATATGAATTAATCAGTAGGCATGTGTAATTTCTCTTTCAAACTAATTTCTTTCTATACTTCACTTCATATTTTCCGGTACGGCTTTTTAGCCAGGGGGAACGGAGGGTGGGGAGAGAGCCTTCTACTTTGCTATCCTATTCTTCTACTATAAACTGTCCCTGTCTAGTAGTATATTAAGGCCGGACCACCTAGTAGGGACCACAAGCTCTGTGTGATCTGAGTATCTGTGTAACTCTCACTCTCTCTCTCTCTCTCTCTCTTACTGTAACTTTCTATCTCCCTCTCCCTCTTTCCCACTCACTCTATCCAAATTATTCCCCCTTCTCTCTCTCTCTCTCTCTCTCTCGCTCTCACTCTCTCTCTCTCTCTCTCTCTCTCAATTAGTCGATGGACCAGATACATAACTCACAGGAATTGGTTCCGTCCATAGGGGTCAAAATCTCCAATAAAGTACTATTAACCCTTTCAAGCTCCAATACGCGTTTCTGTTCTGTTTCTGGCTACTATTAGACGATTTTATTCAAATTAGTAACGGTATATGGAAGTCAAAGGGTTGATTGAGATAGTATTTACCCTTTTAATACCCACAGATACTTCCTAAGCTGCATAAAATCGTCTAATGATTGCCAAAATAAACTTCTAAAACGCGTCAGAGCTTCAAAGGGTTAAAGGGGTAGTGGTGATTTATTGATCTATTGATTTATTATTGGTATATTTTATAGTTTCCTCGCTAGACCTCCATCAAGCTTAAAAAACACCCCCTAGACCCCCCTTCAAGATATATTTCTACATTTTTCGTGCCGGTTGCCCCTAGAAATACAGGCTTGCTATCGCTCGCCAGGACAAAATCGACACATTCATTGCACGAAGGGCATTTATATGCACAAAGAAATGGAGCGAAAGGTCTTAAAATCGTCAAACTAATGAAACGAACGTCTTAAAATTTCAAAGCTAATGGGACTAAACATAAGGGGAAACAAAAACGACAACGTCCCCCTTAAGTGACATGGGAGCCAATAAAACAATAAAATAATAATAAAATTCGGCCCCATTCAGTCTACTGTTTTAGGACGTTTATCCCCCACCTGGCAAGTGATAGTGAGCCACCATATTTTGGATAATGAGTTAGACAGCTGGATTTCTCCATAAAATGCTGGCTGGCGATACAGTCGACACCTGGATAGGGATAAATGTCTTCAAATAGTAGGCTGAATGAGGCTGCCAGATGTTAAATAGGGTGGGTAAGTGTAGGAAAATGTTTGTATATATCCCTCAAAATGAAGAAACCCTTTTTAGATAATATGACAGATACCAAATATTGAATATAGTTAATTGGTACCGAGACATGACTTATTTGGCCAACTGTACTTCCACACATAAAATGCCTTGGCATGTGTACCCTACCACCTGTGTATTTCTCAACTATTCGGTGTATGTTCATCAGGTTGAATGTACAGGCTCTATATATGTGTATATGTACAGTACAGTATACGGTATATGTGTATATGTACAGTACAGTATACGGTATATGTTTTTATTTTTTCCTAAGTTGCCGTAGTCTCTCTCCAGTGCCTCCGGGTGTTTTGTGTGGATTCATCTTGATGGTGTTTCTGCACCCTGGTTGGAGACTTCGGCATCTCATATAATAATAATAATAATAATATATATATATATATATATATTACTATAATTAGGTCAGAAATCTTGACCACTGATCCTATAAAAAACAGAAAAAAAATAAGAAAAAAGACTAGAGAGGTTGTGGGGCCCCGGTTAGTTGTGTGGGGGGGGCAGTGTACTGTTGTGGGAGGGGGGGCCAGTTGTTGTGGGGGTCCAGTCAGCTGTTGTGTGGGGTTTCAGCTGTTGTGGTGGTCCAGTCAACTGTTGTGGGGGGGGGGGGGGGTCAGCTGTTGTGGGGGTCAGTTGTTGTGGGGGTACAGTCAACTGTTGTGGAGGGGGATCAGCTGTTGTGGGGGTCAGTTGTTGTGGGGGCCCGGTCAGCTGTTGTGGGGGTCAGCCGTTGTGGGGGTCCAGTCAGCTGTTGTGGGGGTCCAGTCAGCTGTTGTGGGGGCCCGGTCAGTTGTTGTTGGGGTCCAGTCAGCTGTTGTGGGGGTCAGCTGTTGTGGGGGCCGGGTCACTGTTGGGGGGGGAGGGTGGGTGTCAGCTGTTGTGGGGGCCCGGTCAGCTGTTGTGGGGCCTGGTCAGCTGTTGTGTGGGCCCAATCAGCTGTTGTGGGGGTCCGATCAGCTGTTGTGGGGGCCCGGTCAGCTGTTGTAGGGGCCGATCAGCTGTTGTGGGGGCCCGGTCAGCTGTTGTGGAGGTCCGGTCAGCTGTTGTTGTTGTTGGGGGGGGGGAAGGGGTCATCTGTTACCTCCACCACCACCCTCATAACTCTCCTACTCCCAGGTTGACAGCTGGCTTAAGGGGAGATGGGTCGTTTTTCTAGCCCCTCTTCTCCCTCATGCTTAGCCCCATTAGTTTTCAGATTTTATGACGTTCGACCCATTAGTTTGGCGATTTTAAGACCTTTCACTCCTTTTCTTTGTCAATATTAAGACTTTTCGTGTCATCTACTGTAGGTGTCTTTTTCCTGGCGAGCGGTAGCGAGCCTGTAATTTAGGAGGAACCGGCCGAAAAATGTACAAATATATCTTGAAGGGGTATCCTGTGGTTTTATTTTGTTAAGTTTGATGGAGTTCTAGGGAGGAAACTAGAAAAAATAATACACAAATGAACAAAAATCAAGCAAAAAGTGAACCATCCCCCCATCACGGGAACCTTGATGTGTATCCCACCCACACCCACACCCACACTACCTTATAACAGCTAATGGGATCAAGGCGGTGTTACTTGAACCTTATTTCCGGCATTTTTTTTTGGGGGGGGGGGGGGGGCATTTATATTTCATGGTATTTTTAGCGTTTTTGGGGGGGACATATGTGATTTTATTTTATTTTCAAAAAAAATTGGCGGGATATTTGTGATTTTATTATATTTTTTATCAATTTCGGGGGGACATTTGTGAGTTTATTTTATTTAAAAAAAATGGGGGGGGGGGACATTTTGTGATTTTATTTTATTTTTTACAATTTTGGGGGACATTTGCGATTTTATTTTGTTTTTTTTAAATTTTTTGGGGACATTAGTGATTATATTTCATTTTTGACATCGTTCATAATACCCCTAATTAAATTAATGAAAATGTGTAATTCTTCCAGGATTCGAACCCAGGATATCACATACAGAACTTACACGCTCTAACCATTACATCAAGATAATTGGGAAATATATAATTAAATAAAGAAAAAAGAAAAAAAGAAATATATATATTTATATATATATAATATATATATATATATATATATATATATATATATATATATATATATATATATATATCTATATATATATATATATATTCTATCTATTCTATCGCTACTATAATAATCAGTGTTCCTCAGAGCTATCCCAGTGCATACCACCTCCTTTACGTAGGGCACGTGGTACCCGTCTTGCAACTCAATCCCACCCCTACTCTGTGCAACTCTCCAACCCAAGAGTGAAACGTTACTCTCAAACGTTCTTCTACTCAACAGCTGAGCTCTGGAACTCTCTCCCAGAATCAGTCTTTCCCTCTTCCTATGACTTAAATTGCTTCAAACTCCGTGTGTCCAGGCTTTTTGGCTCGAACGTCCCTTGATTTTGGCCTTGTCACTCTTTCAACTATGGGGGAGGCACTCGCTATAGGCAGTAATGCCTTTTGCCTCCCTCAATCACATAGAAAAAAAAAATATATATATATATACCGGTATATATATATATATATATATATATATATATATATATATATATATATATAACGTATATACTGTATATAATATATAGCCTATATATATATATATATATATATATAAAATGGTGTTATCAAAGCCACCACAATATACAGTAGGACGTCATTATATTGAGAGGGCTAAGTCTTGCTATCTTTGTTCCCATTTGTCCCCATCTCTCTCTCTCTCTCTCTCTCTCTCTCTCTCTCTCTCTCTCTCTCTCTCTCTCTCTCTCATAAGTCGTAACCTAACACACCTGAACGGACCTATTACATCAAACCATAAATTTTACAGGCGTTCCTACGAGAAGGTTCATATGATATAAAATGCTGAGTCACTAACACACACACACACACACACACACACACATGTGAAAGGAGTTGAAATTAAACTAGATATATGAAAAATATAGAGATACAGTCAAACACCAACCCCAAGGCAAAATAGAGAGGCGGATGGACTTCATCAGGCCACAGCCACCCGCCGCACACACACACACACACACACATACATACATACATACATACACACACACACACACACACATACATACATACATACATACATACATACACACACACACACACACACACACACACACACACACACACACACACACACACACATACATACATACATACATACATACACATTTGACCTAATAATTATATTGGAAAAAAAACAAGGAATGAAAAGCCAAGGGAATTTTTGAACACATGAGTAAACAAAAACATTAGATTAAAAACAAAAAGAAAGAAGAAATTATTGCGCTAGAAATATACTAGAAAAGTTAAAGGGAAAGACAGAGTAGAGGGTTGAGAAGAATGTATACAAGAAATGTTAAGGGGACACTGGTTATTTTGGGGGGTCTATTTATTTATATATTCATCTATTATTTAGTTTCCTCTTTAGACTTCCATCAAACTTAAAGAAATAAAACATCCATTAACTCCCCCTTCGAGATTAATTTGTACATTTGTCGATAGAAAAATGTCATGGCCGAAGGCCGATTCCTCCACAATTACAGGCTCACTATCGCTCGCCAGGAAAATCATCGACACCTAAACGGCACGAAAGGTCTAAATATTGACAAAGAAATGGGCCGAAAGGTTTTATAATCGACAAACTAATGGGGCAAACGTCTTAAAATTTCATAACTAATGGGTATAAGCATGAGGAAGAAAGGGGACCAGAAAAACGGCCTATCTCCCCTTAAAGTAAAAGATAGAGAGAGGGAATTTGGAACCCGGTCAAATTGAGGAGAATGAGTGAGAGAGTTCCAAGAATCCGAGATGACTGCAAAAGTTTGAAAGATATCTGCAAAAATACAAGCCAAATCCAACTAGTATTTTATCCTCTTTTCTTTTACACACTAAATTTTCACAAGGGACTGGAGTTTTCGCAGAGAGGCTCCAGTCCTGACGTTATTCTTGACTTACAGTGTGCTGGCTTAATAATCCAATAGGGTTCATAGCCTCTGAAGTCCTATTTTAACTAAATTAACTAACTTAACCCATACAGTATCGGTGACGTTCTTTTTATTATATTCTGGCAAGTATTAGACGGTTGTATTAAGATTAGGAAGGACTTCTACCAATTAATATTATTTTAGATTTTTTTTTATATTGCATACATAGCAGTCAAAACCAGCTTCATCCATAATTACACGATATAGTTAACCCTTTGAGTACCAGCGACGTCTGTTATACGTCAGTCTAGCTATATTTAGACGATGTTATGAAGCTTAGGAAGGATATATGGTAGCTACATGGATTATTATGAAGCTTAGGAAGAATATATGGTAGCTAAAGGGTTATTTTATGAAGCTTAGGAAGAATATATGGTAGCTACATGGATTATTATGAAGCTTAGGAAGGATATATGGTAGCTACATGGATTATTTTAGATAGTCGGCAGCCTTATATCATGATAATAATATAATATCTGATGGTACCGTCGGACTAATAAGTGATGTATGTTTTTTTTCTGTAATTGGTATCAGCAATATCTAAACATGATTTATTCATTTCGAGTGAGGTATACAAACATGTTCCTACACTATTCAACATCTGACAGACATTAATACAGCACAGAGCGAGCCAAATTTAATGACAGCTGAAACATGACTTATTAGCTCTACCGTATCATTAGTTGGATAAATGTTAATTGCTACACTAATGGTATTTACACAACATAATGATTAATATCAAACGGTTAACAATATGATTTTAGTATTAATGTTATTATTATATGATTAGCATTATTAAAATTATGATAATAATAATAGTAATACTAATAATAATGTTTATATTACTATAGGTAGCGCCAACGAACTTGACAATTTTCTTAATCTCTGACCTCTCTGTAACTAAAAAGGGTCTAGAGCAAACTGGCTGTAAATATCCACACCTATTTCCGGATGGACTCTTCCCAAATGATAGAAAGGTCAGCCCGATTACTTTCATTCATTTCGAGTTATGAGAAGTTATGGGGTCAAGAATAATGTCAAGTTCGCTAGCGCTACCTAAAGTAACATTATTAATAGTAGTATTATATCATTAGTATTAGTATTTTTTATGCCAGATTCTTTAGATGTGTGTGCATTTGTATTTTGTTTTTGTGTGTTCATTGTTTTCGGTTGTGTTGTCCCTATTCTGGCTCTGTCTTGAGTCGGCCACCCCCCAAAACGTAGAAAAAGAAGGAAAAGAGAGGGGAACAAAGAAAGAAATAGGAAAAGTGGGTATTGGGCCTGAGTATATAGAATAAAACAGAATGCCAGATTCCACAACTCAGGCCAACTAGCCAGTATTTTGGTGCGAAATATGGTATTGATTATGAAAACTTGGTGTGGTGGATTGTGTTCTTTTATTTCAAATTTGATTTTATTAAGCGTTATTTCCACATAGCGATTTTGATTAGTTCCTTTGCGTTTAGCTTGTGTCGTCCCAGTTTTGGTTTGTTTATTTTGCAAGTTTTACATTATAATAATATAATGCAACGGCAGAGTAATTTCGTGTGTTTTTGTTTGATGTCTAAATATCAGCTGATAAGGAATTGCATTTTCTGCCAGGTGAAATAGAATAGACTATAGTTTATTAACCCTTTCAGTACCGGTGCCGTCCTTTTAAGGGGGGATGGTTCACTTTCTGGTAGATTTTTTTGTTTTTGTTTTGTTTTTCCTCCCTAGACCTCCATCAAACTTAAAAAAACATCCATCAGATCCCCCTTCTAGATTAATTTGTACATTTTTCGGTAGAAAAATGTCCCGGCCGAAGGCCATTTGCTCTTAAGATTACAGGCTCGCTATCGCTCGCCAGAAAAAATCGACACTTAAATGGCACGAAAGGTCTTAAAATTGACAACGAAATGGGGCAAAAGGTATTAAAATCGCCAAACTAATGGGTCGAACGTCATAAAATCTGAAAAAAGAAGAAGGGTGACCAGAAAAACAGCCCATGTCCCCTTAACTTTATTTTGGCTAGTATTTGACGATTTCATTCAATTTAACAGGGGCCTCCAACAATTAATAAGCTTCGAACTATCTCACTTAACCCTTTTTACTACCACAGATCCTTTTTTTTTTTTTTTTTTTTCTATGTGATTGAGGGAGGCAAAAGGCATAACTGCCTATAGCGAGTGCCTCCCCCATAGTTGAAAGAGTGACAGGGCCAAAATCAAGGGACGTTCGAGCCAAAATGCCTGGACACACGGGGGATGGGCCAGTTTTCTGGACCACTTTCTCCCTCATGTTTAGCCCCATTAGTTTTCAGATGTTAAGATGTTTGCCCCATTAGTTAGTCGATTTTAAGACCTTTCGCCCCATTTCTTCGTCAATATTTAAACCTTTCGTGCTATTTAGGGGTCGATTTTTTCCCTGGCGAATGATACTGAGCCTGTAATGTTGGAAGAACCGGCCTTCGGCCGGGAATTTTGTTTTACCGAAAAATGTACAAATGAATCTAGAAAGGGGATCTAATGGATGTTTTTAAAAATATGATGGAGGTCTAGGGAGGAAACTAGAAAAATATGATGGAGGTCTAGGGAGGAAACTAGAAAAATATTGAATACATGCAAAAATATGATGGAGGTCTAGGGAGGAAACTAGAAAAATATTGAATACATGCAAAAATATGATGGAGGTCTAGGGAGGAAACTAGACAAATATTGAATACATGCAAAAATATGATGGAGGTCTAGGGAGGAAACTAGACAAATATTGAATACATGCAAAAATCGGCCAAAAAGTGAACCATCTGCACAAAGTCGTTAAAGTCGTTTATATACAGCTAGAAAAACATTAAATAGACGTCGCCGGTACAGAAGGGGTTAAAGTTTGGGCAGCTTTCACGATATTATAGAATTCATATTTGTTCATATATTTTCACCAACCAACTTTACTTCTAAACTCAATTAATGAAATCAACGAATACATGTGGCACTCCAAGGACTCGAACCTAGGATACTCACACCGAAATTCCGCTCATTTATGCATTACGCTACCAAGTTATAAATTATAGTATATTGATGCGATGTAAATAATGTACGACTCGTTTAATGTCGTAACTTATAATGGCTTCTGGTTTACAGGCAATAATTTGACAGAATCGAGAAGTAGTTTCCTCGCTAGACCTCCATCATGCTTAGAAAAACACCCCCTAGACCCCCCTTCAAGATATATTTGTAAATTTTTTAGTAGACAAAATTCTCGGCCGAAGGCAGGTTCCTCTTAAAACTGCAGGCTAGCTATCGCTCGCCAGGAAATAATCGACAGCTAAATGGAACGGAAGGTCTTAAAATTAACAACGAAATTGGGTGAAAGGTGTTAAAATCGCCAAACAAATGGGCCAAACGTCTTATAATCTCAAAACTAGTGGGGCTAAACATTAGGGAGAAGGGGATCCAGAACAACGGTCTTCCTCCCCTTAAACTGCACACAATTTAGACGATTTTGTATCTAGAGTAAAATTTAAAAGACGTCGCCGGTACATAAGAGGTTAATCATCATGAAGGGTTTTGATTGTTGACGATCGCACATACAACAGGCATTGACAATCAAAATCAATGAAACAGGGCTGAACATTTGAGGGGGATGGGCGTATTTATTGGCTCATTTATACATTTTTGTTTTTCATTTTTGTCTAGTTTCCTTCCTAGACCTTCAAAAAACTTAATAAACATCCTCCCAAGACCCATCTTCAAGATAAATTTGTAAAATTTTTGATAGAAAAATTACCCGGCCGATGGCCAGTTTATCTTAAATTACAGGCTCGCTATCGATCGCCAAGAAAACATCGAAAAAATGCGCACATTGATATCGAACAGGGTTCTCTCTGATTCTTATTCACATCCTAATTCTTACTTCTGTCTCTCCCATTCACTGTTTTCCTTCAATTTCAAGTATTAACCCTTTCAGTAACAGCGATGGGTTATATTTTAGTCTACCTATAATTAGACAATATTATGCAGCTTAGAAAGGATCTCTGGTAGTTAAAAGGGTTGATTGAGATAGTTCGAAGCCTTATTACTGCTAGAGGTCCTTCCTTAGCTGAATGAAATCGTTTAATAGCGTTGCCAGAATATGTTAAACAAGACGCCACTGGTACTCAAGGAGTTAAAGTCTTCATTCCATATCTTCTGTTTTTTCTTTCTTTTCCCAAATCATCCTATATATCTTACTACGTGGTGTCGTACAAGGCGACTAAATGGGTGGATGGCGTGAGTTCGGACCAACAGTCATCCTAAACAGTAAATTTATTATGGCACTCGTGTGGTTGCACATACTGAAAGTGCTGGGGACTTTGTTGAGTCTTGCTGTGGCACGGTTAGCACTAGAGGTGAACCGGATGTCGATTTTTCAATATTTGCGGATGCGGATGTGCATACGGATATTTATTTTCAATATTTGCTGTTACGGATGCGGATATTTATTTTCAATATTTGCGGATGCGGATGTGCATGCAGATATTTATTTTCAATATTTGCGGATGCGGATACATATGTGGATACCTATTTTCAATATTTGCGGATGTGCATGCGGATATTTATTTTCAATATTTGCGGATGCGGATACGGATGCGGATATTTTCAGCCAAGTTAAGAGTTTTAGCCACAGATGATTGAAATTTTAAGATAGTAAAAAATATATCATAAATATATTACGAAATAGGGGAACCAAGCATATATTAATCAGCCAGTAATAGTGTGGCTAGCTCAGTCAGTCCAGAAAGCGCAATACAAATGCCAAAAACGCACTAAATCATAGCAAAAAGCGCTGGACCAAATTTATATACCGAATCGAATCGGGGCTAAACAATGTTTAATTGTGAATGAATCATTAGTATGAGCATCATTTAACTTTAAAAATAAAAAGAGAAAACAAAAAGAGAGAGGAGGGGGAGAAAAACTGACTGATTGTTCATAGTAATTTAGGTCGCAGCCTATTGTACGATACATTTAACCTTATTTACAATAAATGTATTACAATGAGACACTGTTATGTAATTTATATTATTACATGAAAAACGCTACTAATCACGCCATACTTTCCAAGAAAAGCGCAAAAAAAATCGCTCGACACAGAATAATAAAAATCGAACAAATTCATTTACCAACGCGCTAGAATTTGCGTTTTTCTCACTAAAATAGCAACACTGGTGAGTGGTGACAGCTGCTGACACACTGTCCGCGTCCGACCCACCACCAATCGTTCAGTACGCGGGCGAGATAGTCTCTCTCTCTCTCCTACCGACATGTACAGTGTCTAGTTACATATTCAAGATATCCGCATTGCATTCGCAACCGTGGATGCGGATGCGGATGTTAAAAATTATGCAGATATCTGTAGATGCGGATTTGGATATCCAGTCCACCTCTAGTTAGCACTATACCAATATCTACCACAGTGATGACATAATGAGGCAGTGATAATGGTGTATTTTATTGCACTAAAGTCTAACTGCCGAAAGGTAAAACCTTCTGAGCCATTATGTATGTATGTATGTATGTATGTTTGTATGTATGTATGTTTGTATGTATGTATGTTTAAATTACCTAAACCATAAATGTTTCTCCTTTCCATTTCCAGGCTCCATCGTTTACTTGAAGCAGCCGAACTCCTGGCTGGTGGACTCCCTTTGGTTCCAGGCCTACAAGTGGCTGCTGGAGCTGGTGTTTAAGTTGATCCCGGCGCTGATCCTGGTGTACCTCAATCTCCGCATCATCCGGACATACAAGGCCGTGTGTGAGAAGCGACGCAAGATGACCAATAAGGTAAGTGAAGGTTAGGTTAGTTAACCCCTTCAACACAATGACATAATTTTCATCATACTCTGGTTACCATTAGATGATGTTTTAGCTTATAACCTACCTCTAGGACTCAAAAATGTATATACGATCTCAATAAACACTCTGAATAACATAGATCCTTCTTAAACTTCAAAAAATCATCTAATTTTAGCCAGAAAAGACTATAAAAAGGTGCCCTCATGTTGAAGGGGTTAATTTAAGATTATCGTTGCAAGTTTTATTTTATTTTTAAATTTATGTGTACTTCGGAAAATTTATTGAAGTTAGTCCTCTAAAATACGTTTTCTTATAACCACCATTGAAAGAAAACTGAAGTGGTTGGGGTAACTAAGCTAACATTTTCAAAGTGTATCGGGTATTTCAAGGTTTAAGATATGCTACAAATCACGCAAATTTTGTTCTGCGCCTTAGAGGGTTAAGTTAGTGAAGAGTAACAGCCAATGGAGTACAAGAGAATCAGAATACTGGCCAATGAGGTGAGAGAAATGTAGCAGAGTGACCAATGAGGTGCAATAACGGAAGAAGACTGACCAATAGTAAACGAGGGAAGTACAATAATGACCAAAGTGGTAAATTATTGTCTTCAAGGTAAGGTTAGAACTAAGTTAGGTTTTTGTTTTAATGGATTGTGTGTGTGTGTGTGTGTGTGTGTGTGTGTGTGTGTGTGTGTGTGTGTGTGTGTGTGTGTGTGTGTGTGTGTGTGAGACATAAAACAGGTTGTCTGTACGAGTGTCTCCCCCAAAGCCAGAAGAGTGACAGAGCCAAAATCAAGTGACGTTGAGGTCAAAATGCCTGGACACAAAGTTTATAGCAGTGTAAGTCATAGGATTAAGGAAAGATTGACTGAGGGAGACAGATCCAGAGTTTTAAAGTGTGCAGGCTAAATAACACCCCCTATATGGACGAAGTGGCTGCTAACGAAAGGATCGTACAAATCCGATGAATGAATTAGGGTCGCCGGGGTGATAGAGGTTCATTAGGCCGTATAACCCTCACTAATATATTAATCAAAGGGACAGTGGCTGTTATTTTGGTCTATTAATTCAGTTAGTTTTAGTTTCCTCACTAGACCTCCATCAAACTTAGAAAAACACCCCCTACACCCCCCTTCAAGAGAAATTTGTACATTTTTCGGGAGAAAATATCCCGACCGAAGGCCGGTTCCTCTTGTAATTACAGGCTCGCTGTCGCTCGCCAGGAAAAAATCGACTCCTAAATGGCACGATGGGTCTTAAAATTGACAATGAAATGGAGCTAAAGGTTTTAAAATCGCCAAATTAATGGGCCGAACGTCTGAAAATGTCAAAACTAATGGGGCTAAGCGACCCATCTCCCCTTAATTGAATTAGGGGCTCCGGGGCGATAGAGGTTCATTAGGCCTAATAATCACCATCACTAATATATTAATTAACGAGGTGGGAATGATGGGATGACTGTATGGGGTGGGGGGGGGGGGGGAGGGGGGGGATCCCTTTAACCCCTTCTGTACCGCAACGTCTTTTTAAGTTTATCCTGGCTATATCTAGACGATGTTGTGCAGTTTAACAAGGATCTGTGGTAATACAAATAACTAAGTGAGATAGTTCGAGCCCTGTTAATTGCTGGAGGCCCCTTTTAAACTGAATAAAATCGTCTAATAGTAGCCAGAGTATAGTTAAAAGGACGGCATCGGTACTGAAAGGGTTAACCCCTTGAGTACCAGCTAAAGTTAAAGGGTTGGTTGAGATAGTTTGAAGTGTTATTATTGCTAGAGGTCCTTCCTAAGCTGAATACAATTGTCTAATAGTTGCCACAATATATATAAAAGGACGTCATCGGTACTGAAAGGGTTAACCCCTTGAGTACCAGCTAAAGTTAAAGGGTTGGTTGAGATAGTTTGAAGTCTTATTATTGCTAGAGGTCCTTCCTAAGCTGAATACAATTGTCTAATAGTTGCCACAATATATATAAAAGGACGTCACCGGTACTGTAAGGGTTAACTCTCCCCCAAACTCCCCTAAAGCTAAAAGGTATACTCTCCCCAAACTTCCCTCAAGCTATATATATATATATGTGTTAAAGAGAGAGAGAGAGAGAGAGAGAGAGAGAGAGAGAGAGAGACCAAGAAATAACACTATCCCTTTAAATACGATTAATTATGGATTTACCGGGTTGATAGGGTTCATTTAGCCATTATGGTTGATCTGTCACGTGATAATTAACGAGGTGCTAATGGAGGGTTAAATATATGGGTCGCCGGGGGGCATCAATAGGGCCGATCACTCTAGAAGATATTTTGTACAACTCATTATTTTTAGCATCGTTCTTAAGGGGAGATGGGTCGTTTTTCTGGCCCACCTTCTTTCTCATGTTTAGCCCCATTAGTGTTCATATTTTAAGACGTTCGGCCCGTTAGTTTGGCGATTTTAAGACCTCTCGTCCCATTTTGTTGTCAATATTAAGACTTTTCGTGTCATTTAGGTGTCGATTTTTTTCTGGCGACCGATAGCGAGCCTGTAATTTAAGAGGAAGCGGCCTTCGGCCGGGACTATTTCTATCGAAAAATGTACAAATTTATCTTGAAGGAGGGTCTTGGACGGGTGTTTCCACAAGCTTGATGGAGGTCTAGGGAGGAAATTAAAACACTAGTAAGAATATACTTAAATGAGCAACTAAATACGCGCATCCCCCCTTAATGGAGGGGTGGATATATGGGTCACTGTGGGGGGGGGGGGAATAAATACGCCCATCCCCCCTTAATGGAGGGGTGGATATATGGGTCACTGTGGGGGGGGGGGGGAATAAATACGCCCATCCCCCCTTAATGGAGGGGTGGATATATGGGTTACTGTGGGGGGGTGGGGGGGATAAATACGCCCATCCCCCCTTAATGGAGGGGTGGATATATGGGTCACTGTGGGGGGGGGGGGGAATAAATACGCCCATCCCCCCTTAATGGAGGGGTGGATATATGGGCCACTGTGGGGGGGGGGGGGAATAAATACGCCCATCCCCCCTTAATGGAGGGGTGGATATATGGGTTACTGTGGGGGGGGGGGGATAAATACGCCCATCCCCCCTTAATGGAGGGGTGGATATATGGGTCACTGTGGGGGGGGGGGGATAAATACGCCCATCCCCCCTTAATGGAGGGGTGGATATATGGGTCACTGTGGGAGGGGGGGGGGGAATAAATACGCCCATTCCCCCTTAATGGAGGGGTGGATATATGGGCCACTGTGGGAGGGGGGGGGGGGAATAAATACGCCCATCCCCCCTTAATGGAGGGGTGGATATATGGGTCACTGTGGGAGGGGGGGGGGGAATAAATACGCCCATCCCCCCTTAATGTACGGGTGGATATATGGGTCACTGTGGGAGGGGGGGGGGGGGGGGGGAATAAATACGCCCATCCCCCCTTAATGGAGGGGTGGATATATGGGTCACTGTGGGAAGAGTGGGGGGGGGGGGGATCAATAGGGGGAAATCATGTGAAAAATGGGGTCCTAAATACCTTCTTCTGCCATCCAGCTTATCCTATGAGTGATATTCTCAATTATTTTCCTTCGCAGAGCCGTTAATGGACGAAATAACTTGAAAAATTACGTTACCTTGAGATATTGAAGTGATAATCTGTATATTCTCTGTAAACAACACTCATTCCCACAATATTCGTTCGACATTAGGCGCTGCGAAGAGAAAGAAATGTTTAAGAATACCACCCTATATCCCTTAATTACACAGTAGTGGACAGAGTTTAAGGGGGGTGACCTGCTTTTTGTTATGTCTGTCCTTTTCTCTCTTTCTCTGGCTTGTATCCATTTGGACCCATTCAGCCTACTGTTTTAAGACGTTTATCCCCATCCAGGTGTTAATTTTTTACTGGTGAGCGGTAGCGAGCCAGCATATTATTAATTTTTGTTTGACAGCAGGCTAAATTTGTACATTTTTCGACAGAAAAATTTCTCCGGCGAAGCCGGATTTCTTCATATAATGCTGGCTCGCTATTGCTCGCCAGGAAGAAATCGACACCTAGATGGGGATAAACGTCTTAAAATAGTTGGCTGAATGGGGCCGAATGGATACAAGCCAGAGAAAGAGAGAAAAAGACAGAAATAACAAAAAGCAGGTCACCCCCCTTAAGGAGACGCGGTTGATTTTTCTGTTGTGCGTCCTGGGAGATATACTATTGTGGTGTGTGTGTGTGTGTATCATTATATATCTACATCTCTTAACCCTTTGAAGCTCTGACGCGTTTTAGCAGTTTATTTTGGCTATCATTAGACGATTGTATGCAGCTTAGGAAGTATCTATGGGTATTAAAAGGGTAAATATCTCAATCAACCCTTTGACTTACAATATACCGTTACTAATCTGAATAAAATCGTCTAATAGTAGCCAGAAACAGAACAGAAACGCGTATTGGAGCTTGATAGGGTTAACACCATCTGATCCAATGTCTTTCCAGCAAGTCCAAAGTGAGCTAATATGTCAATAATAATTTTGCAACCCTGAAAGGGGCTGAAATAGGGGAGCTATCCCTCCGCCAAAGGCGGCTTTCTAGGGCCTTTCCTAGCTGATGCTGAGAGGATTGGGTTGTAGTCATGTGGTGATGGGCTGGTCTATCAGAGTGAGAGCTGAGCGTTCTCTGCCATACCCATAGCTTACTCTGACTGTTCCTTTTACTTATATATTTGTTTAAATATCAAATGTTTTGACCTCCCTACTGTCAACCTAGAGGTTGGCAAACTGGGATCCAAAGCGTCACATTTTTCCTTTGTTCCTCAACTTTCCCTTCATAATTGCTGAGGGGCACAGGGCCTTGGGTGGGGCTTCGGTGTCCCGGGCGTTTCTGCACCCTCCTCAGCTCATCGCCTGGAAATGGCTTCGGTCACCTGGGCTTTCTTAGTGGTAAGCAGGGAGAGTTCTGATGGGGCGCCCGGTTATGGCCTTGGCCTTGCTCGGGACCTTGGGGCTGTTCGGTCAGACAACCTGGGGAACAACAACCTGGTAAAATAATTGCAGTAAGATGGGGGTGTTGTAAGCTCAAGGACAGCTGGGCGCCAGCCTTACTTAAGAAAATGCCATTTTCAACAGGCAATATCTCTGTAACAAGTAAAATTTGGAATTTTGCTTATATAACATTTTATACTTAGAATATTTTTCCTAACCAAATCTTGAAGTTTGGCACGTCTATTTCGGGACACCCTGTATATGTTGATTAATGTATCCTTAAATCCACAACCTTCATTCATAATAACAACTGTCTTTCCTTTTCTCCGTTTCTAGAGTGGTGAACAGAGACGCCAATTTGCCGAGGAGTCTAGGCTAATGTTCCTCCTGGGCGGAACTTCGACCCTGTTCTTCGTGTGTATGACGCCCATGATCGTACTCTCCCTCACCATACATAAGGCTTGGAGGCACACGGTCGCTTTTGAGGTACAAGTCAGTTTTCCTTATTTTATATATATATATATATATATATATATATATATATATATATATATATATATATATATATATATATATATATAGAGAGAGAGAGAGAGAGAGAGATGCAATAATAATAATAATAAATAACGCCCCCTTTTTACTCCCCTCACAAACTAATATTCCTCCTTCTGTGCCTCCTTCAGGTGTTCCGCGCCACGGCCAACGTCCTGGAGGTGACCAACTTTGCTGTAACCTTCTACATCTATTGCGTGTTCTCCAAGGACTTCCGCGAGACCTTCCTGCGAACACTAAGGTCGGCCAAGGATACCTCGATGGGCGGCGCATCCTTCTTCGGGTCCGTGTCGGGGCTGAAGGAGGCTCTGAGGCCACCATAGGGGCACGCATCGGTTAGGGCCGCAACAACCACCACAACCGCTACTCCGACGCCGGTGCCCGTATGACCGTGATACGTATTCGTGAGACCGAGATCCGTGCTTGTACGAACATTGCCCGTGGCTGTGTGATCGATATTTCGAGCACGAATCGCATTCAGATGACAGTGCTTAGTGCCTGTATGATCACTGTCTCTGCGATTCGCGTTCCTATGACCGTGATCGTACGACCACCGTGATCAATGTTCGTATGACTATGATCCAAGTCCTTACAACAGAGGTCCATGGTGCACCCTGAGGGAATAGTGGTGGTGGGGTGATGAACCAGTATATTGTACACTCGATCAAATTAGTGGTATAAACAAGGTATAGAAAATCATTCGGTATATTGATAGTGATTTACCCTTCATTCCTTATAATAGATGGGTAAATTGCTACTAATACACCTTGATAAGGGTATACGCTATTATGAACACTTTAATTGCCCTTTTCATACCTTCTTTAAACCCTTAGTTTTTGACAGTGAAGGCATTATGTGTTGTGAATTGTGTTGAGACACTAATACGACATCACTATAGTCCATTCATTCTAGATTGGGCAGAAATCGTAACCTCTAACCTCTATAATTCAAAAAGGGCTAGAGCAAATGAGCTGGCATTGTCCACACCTATCCCCTAGCCAAGTATAAATATTTGGTAGAAATATTAGCTCGATTACTCTAGTCCTTTTTGAGTTATGAGAGGTTCGAGGTTACGATTTCTGCCCAACCTAAAATGAACAGCAATTTAATCTTGGCTAGTATTTAGTTGATCAGTCAAGCTCGTATTTTAATCATTAAGTATGTTTGCCAATGAATAATTAGCAAATCTAATATTCAGCTAAATATTAGTTCAGTTTATAAATTGCAAAACTTCACTCAACTATCAATTTATAATAGTTCCATGCAAGTATTGATCGTGGTTCCTTTGCCCTAACTGAGATAAACCAAAAATTGCTTCCAACGAATCCTATCATCAGCAGATCCGAAATATTTGTAATATATCCGAATGTGGGTCTACATTAAGCTGGTATCACACGAGCGCTTTTTCCCTCAACATGTATCCTCAACACTGGTCTGGCGACTTATGAAGTCAACATTTAAAATATTTCGGTTACCTGAATTCATCTACCATCAGTCCAGTTTCCGATACCAGCGCAAAATATTCCAGAAATGTTGCCAGAAAAATGTTGATCATCGAATGTTGACTATAAAAGCTCTCGTGTGATACCAGCTTTACTTATTTGGGAATTCCAATTGTTCCTAAGTTGATTCCAGCCATCCCAAAAAAAGTTCAGATTGATCCATGAATAAACTAGATAAAAGTGGTGGAAACAGAACACAATTAAAACTCTTATTCCTAAATTATCTTTTAACCCCTTCAGCACGATGACGTATTTTTCATCATATTCCGGTTACCATTAAACGATTTTCTTTACCTTATAATCGACCTCTAGGACTCAAACGGGTAAATGCAGTCTCAACAAACCCTCTGAAAAGCATAGGTCCTTTTATAATGTACAAGGAATCGTCTAACTTTAGCCACAATCAAAGAAAAAAAGACGTTATCGTGTTAAAGGGGTTAAAAGACGTCATCGTGTTAAAGGAGTTAAAAGACGTCATCGTGTTAAAGGGGTTAAAAGACGTCATCGTGTTAAAGGGGTTAAAAGGGATTGGAGTGATATGAAGTTAACACTGAATATAACAAGCTGCTTCAGTGATTCAAGATTAACTCGAGATAATAAACCACTTAAAGGATCTGTAAATGATCGATATACGGTTGAAATATAACAGCGGAAAATAATACCTAATTTCCGCTCCGGCAATGCGAGTTCATTTGTGCTTCTTAAGAGGGTTAAGGGGGTGACCTGCATTGTTTCTCTCTTTATCTGGCTTGTGTCCATTCGACCCCATTCAGCCTACTGTTTTAAGACGTTTATCCCTAACCAGGTGTCGATTTCTTCCTGGCGAGCTATAGCGAGCCAGCATTGTATAGAGAAATTCCGCTTCGCCGGAGACATTTTTCTATCGAAAAAATTTACAAATTTAGCCTTCTGTCAAAAACTGTTTTAACAATAGGAAAAAATCGACACCTGGATGGGAATAAACGTCTTAAAACAGTAGGTTGAATGGGACCGAATGAATACAACCCAGAGAGAGAGGAAAAAAACCGAGGTGGCCCCCCTAACAAGTGAAACATCAATGGCATCATATTTCCTTATGAGATAAAATCCTCATTGTTTCTTCCGTAATATATATAAGTGTACAGTAGTTTTCTAAGCCTCTGACTTTTAACCCCTTCTTTACCGGGGACGTCTTTTTAATATTATTCTTGCTATATTTAGACGATGTTGTGCAGTTTAAAAATAATCTGTGGTTGTAAAAAGGGTTAAGTGAGATCGTTCGAAGTCTGTTAATTGCTGGAGGCCTTGATGATCTTGATCTTGATTCTTGATTTTAGGGCTGTGAGGGCAGAGCCCTATTAACCCTGACACTGTGTTGGTCAAAGCCGCAGCGGCCTCCCAGTAAGGAGGCTCAAATGTCAGGGACCCATGGGGGCTGCAGAAGGGCAACAACACTCCCAGGACTCGAGGATGGAAATGGGAGATGACGTGATGAACGATGACACCCGGCAGGAAGAAGACACGTGGTGAACTGAAGAGGCGAGGACGAAGGGGCGAACACTAACCCCAGAAGCTGAAGGCGTTCCTGGCACACCGACGGGAAGGTGGGGCCCACTATGGAACCCCGAAGAAAGCCGAGGATGTGCCAATAACAGAGCCGACCACCGTGGGTGCCGCGTCCCTTCAGCGGGCAAGCCACTTGTCACAGGTCCAGGGAAGCGCCAGCTCTCACCAACCAGAAAGGAGTCAATATGGCGCAGAGTGAAGCCGGCCCAGTCAAATGATCAGAGGATGACGAAAGTAGAGCAGGGTAGCATGGTGGAAGGGGATGAAGCCGGGGGGAGAGGCCGCTGAACCACCGACGCGGCAGACAATCACCTGGACCGACTGAAGTTCCCCCAAATAAAGCCGCAGATTGCGTCAGGCACCGGGGACGTCCGACCGCGACTACGATCCAGCAGAAACTCCTGCTAGAGGCCCTTATTAAATTGAATAAAGTCGTCTAATACTAGCCAAAAAAAAGTGAAAAGGAGGGCGCCGGTACAGAAGGGGTTATGATAATATGCAGTATAGCTCTCTGGGTTTATTGTAAGTGTGCTTAAATAACCTCATACACTACGGATATAAATTGTAAGAGTATAATTAGCATGTTAAGTAGTCCAATTAATATAAGTGGGATCATTGAAAGTGAAGCCAATTATAAGTAAATTCTCAAGTGCTTCTACGTTGTGTTTGAGAGAGTATAAGAAACAAAAAAATATGTCCGATTTTCAGTCATGTAAATCTTGACCCTTTGAGTACCAGCGACGTGTTATATTTCACTCTAGCTATATTTAGACGAGATTATGCAGCTTGAGAAGGATCTGTGGTAGTGAAAAGGGTTAGTTGAGATCATTTGAAGCCTTAGTATTGCCACAGGTCCTTCCCAAGCTGAAGAAAATCGTCTAAACATTATCCGAATATAGTCAAAAGGATGTCACCGGTACTGAACGGCTGAAGGACAACTAGACTTGCAAATAATACTGACTGAAAAAATTGGACGAAATAGAATATACTAAGAAAATAGTCCTTGTGTGATTATTACTGAAAAGAAGAACATTTATTTTTTTGTTAATACATAGAAAAAAATAGGGTTCTTGCCATTTTCAAAGGAAACTAGATACGGCTTCTAAAAGTGCTCTTATTCATAGAATCTTAACCCTTTGAGTACCAGCGACGTGTTATATTTTATTCTAGCTATATTTAGACGATATTATGCAGTTTAAGAAGGATCTGTGGTAGTATAAAGGGTTAAGTGAGATAGTTCAAAGCCTGTTAAATGCTAGAGGCCCTTTTGAAACTGAATAACATCGTCTAATAGTAGCCATCATAAGTTAATAAGACGTCGCCGGTACAGTAGGGGTTGAGGGGGGTCACCGTTTTTTTTTTTATCTTTCTCTCCTTTTCTCTCTTTCCCTGGCTTGTATCCATTCGGCCCCATTCAGCCAACTGTTTTAAGACGTTTATCCTCATACAGGTGTCGATTTCTCATACACTATATATACAGTCATATTAACTCCTGGATGGGGGTAAACGTCTTCAAACAGTAGGCTAAATGGGGCCGAATGGATACAAGCCAAAGAGAGAGGGAGAAAATAAAAAGCGAGGTGGGCCCTCTTAAAAACAATGAAGTGCACTTATCACGGTACTCACCAAGAAAATACCTCTATTAATTAGCTCCAGTGAACGTTTTTAGCAGAGGAAACATTTAATAGAGCCCTAGTGTTAAAGAAAATACCTTAATTATTTACCTCCAGTGAACTTTTTAGCAACGTTTAATAGAGCCCTAGTATTAAAGAAAATTCCTTAATTAATTAGCTCCAGTGAACGTTCCAGCCAAGGAAACATTTAATAGGGCCCTAGTGTTAAAGAAAATACCTTAGGTAATCATCTTCAGAAAACGTTTAATAGGGCCCTAGTGTTAAAGAAAATACCTTAATTAATTAGCTCCAGTGAACATTCTAGCAAAGGAAACATTCAATCGAACCCTAGTGTTAAAGAAAATATCTTGACTATTTAGCTCCAGTGAACGTTCCAGCCTAGGAAACATTTAATAAAGCCCTAGTGTTAGAAGAATACCTAAATTAATCAGCTCCAATGAACGTTCGAGCCAAGGAAACATTTAATAGGGCACTAGTGTTAAAGAAAATACCTTAATTAATTAGCTCCAGTGAACATTCTAGCAAAGGAAACATTTAATAGATCCATTTTCCAAACCCTAGTGTGAACATTTGAAACCCATAACAAGAGAAGTAGATAATAGCCATTAAAATAATAATGGATATATATTTTTTTTCTTTTGAGCAACAATGAGAGAGCAGAATACAAGTGACCATACTGCACAAAAAGAATGGGTGTAAAAAACAAAACGTATGTACACTCGGTCAAAAAAGTATCTGCACCTCTACGCTGATCATCTGGTCTGTACAGCTTGGTAGGGTTGGCATCTCTGACTGCAGCTATATCCATCTATACTTACTACCAAGTTGTACACACCAAATAATCAGCTTAGGGATGCAGATACTTTTGTGACCAAGTGTACAATCATTGGGTATAATGAAATAATTTATCTTGCTATCCATAAAATTATTATCTAGGTTTATTACTACCGATATACCTTTCTAAGAGGTTTTTTTCTTCTATATTCCAACTACTCCCTCTCGGGCATAGGCTGAGAGGGTGTTAATTCTACCGCTGAACACGTGAAGCCTGTGAGGTCTCGTTCCAGTCTAGGGAGTGAGACACGCGACGCACCCACTCACGGCTCGAAGCAGCCCCATCTCTGAAGCCGCTTCGCCCCCATGCTTCACCATCTCACCCCCTAGAATCGGACCCTCACTCTCAGAACGCCACCTATTAAGGGGGGTCACCTGCTTTTTTATCTTTCTCTCTTTCTCTGACTTGTATCCATTTGGCCCCATTCAGCCAACAGTTTTAAGACGTTTATCCCCATTCAGGTGTCGATTTTTCCCTGGCGAGCGAAAGCGAGCCAGCATTATATGGAGAAATCCGGCTTCGCCGGAGACATTTCTCTATCGAAAAATTTACAAATTTAGGTTGCTGTCAAAACAAAATTACATATATGCTGGCTCGCTCCCGCTCGCCAGGAAAATATTGACACCTGGATGTGGGTTAACATCTTAAAACAGTAGGCTGAATTGGGCCGAATGGATACAAGCCAAAGAGAGAGGGAGAGAAATAGACAAAAAGCGAGGTGGGCTCCCTTAAGCAATCAACTCTTAGAAACTTATATACCTTTCTAAGGGTATATTATCATTAACACATTAATAACCCATTTCATACCTTCTTTTAACCCATACATTTTGACAGTGCAGAGTAATTCCCGAATTATTTACGTTAGCCTTATGTATAAAAATGTAACCAACAGAATTTTCCATAGGGGGTAATTTGCTATTCGTTAATGACGAAATAATGGATATACTAATATATGCACATATAATTTACATCCAAAAATTAGCTTCCACATTAATAATATGCATAATGAGTTATATGAGAAAATCAGGAATGATATATTTAATACTGCAGTACAAGGCAGAAGTACAGATATATAGGCATTGCTTTATTACATTAATATTTGCCTCACGTCAAACGATTTTAATAAGAATACAAAGGTCCTGTGGAAGCTAAAAAGGTAATTGAAAGTTCCTACCCGAATGATCTACAGTGATTTTTCCTATTCTGAATAAAATCGTTCAATATTAGCTATACCCTGTTCCAAATAGGAAGGCACAAAACCGTGAACCCTAACCTCTATAACTCAAAAAGGGCTAGGACAAATGGGCTGTGAATTTCCACACCTATTCCCTGGCTGACCCTTCCTAAATGGTAGAAGTATTAGCTTGGTTAGTCTAGTCGTTTGTGAGTTATAGAGGTTAACCCTCTCAGTTCTGCGTAAAGTTTTAAAGTTTCCATGGACAGGCAACACACAGTCTGGGGCTGCTAACGGTTTTTCATTGTTCCCGTTCACCCAGCTATGAATTTTTGCCAGATACCTCTACATATGGACTAGTAGACCAGATATATCAAGTCCTAAATGGACGCCACGGTGTTTTTCGTGTGGTTTTACCGAATTTCGTGCATGACTTAAGGATGCCATGGCGTCCATACGTGCACCAGGGTAAAAGTAGCTCAGGACGCAATGGCATCCATACGTGCGCGGGAGGGTTGTTCAAGATTTTTGGAGCCTACTTATTTGGAACACGGTATAGAATACAATTGATATATACCCGCACAGTCACGTCCAACAGTTGGTCCGACATTGATTAAACTTACCTTTACAGTCAACCAAATAAGAGATGTCTCGGCACCAAGTATATTTCGGTCAATAATTGGTAGCAGCAATATCTAAGCTTCAGTTTTACATTTCGAGTGAGATATATAGACATGTTCCTACACTTGCCCACCCAATTCAACATCTAACAGACATTAATACAGCAGAGAGCGAGCCAAAAGTAATGTCAGGTGAGACATAACTTATTAGCGCTACCGTACAGGCATAATTAATAGTTCATCGACAACCATCCTTATGAACTATAATTCTAAGTGGCCATCATTTGTATTTTTAACGTCATTCTTAACACCAATAACACTCCAAATGAAATTAATGAAAGCATATAATTCTCCCAGGATTCGAACCTAGGATATTACACACAAAACTTACACGCTCTAACCATTACACCATCAAGACAGCCATTGTGTGTTTCTGTTTGATTAGCGTCGTAGAAGTGTCATCCCTTTCTCTCAAATTCCACCAGAAGCAACGGATATAAAATCTTAGGAAAAACTTTTATTCCCACAAAGCAAAAACTTTTCCCTTTCAACAGAGTAGTTATCTTGCGGAACAATCTGCCGAACGATGTTGTAGACTCTTGCAAACTTTAAACTTTCAAGGGTCACATTGACAAATATCTCGCCTCGGAGTCTTACTGTCTTAAGGGGAGACAGACCGTTTTGCTGGACCCCCTTCTCCCTAATGTTTGATAAGAATACGGCAACATTGTAGAAATTATGGGCAGATGGTTGATTTTTCTGACCCTCCACCCCTCTCTCCCTCATGTTTGGCCTCATTAGTTTTCATATTCTAAGACGGCTGGCCCATAAGCTTGGCGATTTTAAGACTTTTCGCCCCATTTCATTGTCAACTTGTATACTATTCGCGACATTTGGGTGTTTAGGAATATGGGCCAATGTGTTTTCTTGAACGATCACCACCTGTACTTCTGCCTTGAGTCACTTGTATGCTGCGGGATCGTTAACCCTCTCAGTTTACTGGGACGCATTCATTCCTTATATTCCGGCTATTATTTAGATACGTTCATTATTCTCTTCTACTCATCCAGACAGTGAAAGGGGCGAGGGAACGTGAAAGTGGTTCCGGACCCTGAGAATTGGAACCCTTGAATGTTGTTTTTGTTCGAGCTCTGTCTCGAGTCGGCCACCCCCAGCAATGGGGTATGAGCCTGAGTATATAGATAGATAGATAGAAAGATCTGTGGGAGTTTAAGAATTAATTATATAGATGTTACAACTTTGATTGCCTGTATGCAATCGTAAAATATATATGAATAGCGTCGCAGTACTAAAAGAGTTAACAATCCCACTTGGGTATCACTCTGCAGCCTGAAGATTAGCTGCACGCCTCCAGGCCACCTACATTCTTAGATTGTGCCTAACATCTCATCCCTAGATCGCGCAAACTCCTCCCATTCATAGATTGCATATATGTTCTCATTCTTAGATCGCGCAAACTGTTTCCATTCCTAGATTGCGCACGTGTTTCGAATTCTTAGATCGCGCAAGCTCTTTTCCGGAATACACCATACCAGCTTGTCCAGATGACTCGGCACGATTCTCTTCCAGTATCAGAAACTCAACCCCATATCGCGCAACACCTCCAAGTGCATAACTTCAACCCTATATCGCGCAACACCTTCACGAACTTCAACCCTATATTGCGCCACATCTCCCAGCACCCGGAACTCGAATCCATATCACGCCAAATCTCCCATCACCCGGAACTCAACTTTATATTGCGCAACTCAACTCTATGTTACGCAACTCTCCCTCCAACTTGCGCCATCTGGAGGACGGATGAGGAGGAGCGCCAACAACAGATGGAAGGGGAACCATTGCACCGAACATCAGGCACCTTCACACAAGTGACTTTTCCTCAATTGTTTTTATTTATTTTTTTGGCAACTTTTGAAGGACGCTTGTATAAGACATTAGTCCTCTAAAATAATCTACCCCCAGTTAATACTTGATTTATCTCAAACAGCTTTTTTTTCTTCTATAATTAACCCTTTGTGTACCGGTGATGTATCTTTATTATATTCTAGCTATTTTAGACGATTCTGTATAGTTTGAGAAGGATATGTGGTAGTAAAAAGGGTTGTTGTTGTTGTTGTTGTTGTTGTTGTAAAAAGGGTTAAGTGAGATAGTTCGAAGCCTGTTAGTTGCTGGAAGCCCTATTAAACAGAATTATATCGTCTAATAGTGGGAATAATAACATTATAGAGACGTCGCTGGTACAGAAGGGGTTCAGGGAAATCTAAGACATGTTTTCATATTTAACAACATCATAATTTATCTCTAAACCTTTGTAACAGCTGAACAATTAAGATGAAACCATGACAATTTCCCTTCAGCTAAGAAAACACAGCTTATATACAATCTATGTTAGCCGATACCAGGGAAAAATGTCCCGAAATATTGCTAATTACAAATTTGCCGATCGAAAAAGTTGCCAAAAAATGCCCTTGTGTAACTCCTCTTTTAAACTCGAACCTCAACATTTTATTTTAACTCCGAGCGCCCTCAAAAATTTCAAGTTTTTATAATAGATTGTGTGCCTGTGAGGGAAATGGAAAGGGAATGAAGTACGCGTCGATTGAGAACTGTGGCAGCAATTAAATGTGGCGTGAGAGTTTGGAAAATAAATATACACAGAGAAGAAGTTCTGTGAGCGTGGGTGGAGGGTCTGGAGGGGAGATGGGTCATTTTTCTAGATCCCCCTTCTTCCTCATGTTTAGCTCCATTAGTTTGGCGATTTTAAGACCTTTCGCCTCATTTCTTAGTCAATATTAAGACCTTTCGTGCTATTTAGGTGTCAGTTTTTTTCCAGGCGAACGATAGTGAGCCTGTAATTTTGGAAGAACCGGCCTTCGGCCGGGAAAGTTTTCTACCGAAAAATTTACAAATTAATCTAGAAGGGGGATCTAATGGATGTTGTTTTAAGTTTGATGAAGGTCTAGGGAGGAAACTAGAAAAATAATAAAAAAGATACATAAATGAGCCAATAAAGAAGCTCATCTTCCCTTGACTCCTTGCCAAATGGAGTACTAGGGAGTCTATTCTTTCTGGCTATTACTAAAGACGGTATCACACGAGCGCTTTTTCCCTCAACATTTATCCTCAACACTGGTCTGGCAACTTATGAGGTCAATATTTACAATATTTCGGTTACCTGAATTCATCTATCATCAGTCTAGTTTCCGATACCAGTGGAAAATATTCCAGAAATGTTGCCAGAAAAATGTTGATCATGGAATGTTGACTATAAAAGCTCTCGTGTGATACCGGCTTAAAGGGGATGAAGGCTAAAATGTTGAAGTGGATTTAGGACGCAAGATAGAAACTTAAAATATGTACACCGAGTTCTATCTAGAGTATTTCCAAAGAAGGGTGATACCTAGAATGCTTAAATGGAAAGTTAGGATGCTATTTATGGAGTTCACTTTTCAGTATTCTCGAAGACGTTTTAAAGTCCGAATGATCAAGTAGATAGTCAATTCTACAGTGTATCCTAGAAAGGCTTGAGAATTAAGCCGGTATCACACAAGCACTTTTTTCCTCCAAAATGTATTCTCAACACTGGTCTGGCAGCTTATGAGGTCAACATTTCGGTCTCCTAAATTGATCTATCACCAGTCTAGTTTCCGATACCAGTGCAAAGTATTCCAGAACTGTTGCCAGAAAAATGTTGATCACCGAATGTTGATTATAAAAGCTCTCGTGTGATACCGGCTTTAGAATGGTCAGATAGATACGGAGCTCATTATATTTCTAAAGGGTTGAAAATATTAGAATGTTCATAATTATTAGGATGTTCAATGGGGCAGAATGTTCATATGGAGGACTTATATACTGAATGGGAGTCCCGAAGTATTGAGTATTATATTTTCCAAAAAGTTGTACATATACTGTATATTAGTGTTTTGCCATAAATGAATTAATATAGTGTTGTGTGAAGGGTGTGTGTGTGTGTGTGTGTGTGTGGGTGTGTGGGTGTGATATATATATATATATATATAGAGATTTACGTTAAAATTAATGTTAACATGCAAAGTAAGTAATATTTAGGGAATCTAATATGTAAAGTAAGGATTATTAAGGGGGGTTACACTTGTTTTTGTTTTTATTTCTTTTTTTCCCTGGCTTGTATCCATTCGGCCCAATTCAGCCAACTGTTTTAAGACGTTTATCCCCATCCAGGTGTCGATTTCTTCCTGGCGAGCGATAGCGAGCCAGCATTGTATGGAGAAATAAGCCGGAGACATTTTTATATCGAAAAATTTACATATTTAGCTTGCTGTCAAAACAAAAATATACATATGCTGGCTCGCTTCCGCTCGCCAGGAAAATATTGACACCTGGATGGGGGTAAGCGTCTTAAAACAGTAGGCTGAATGGGGCCGAATGGATACAAGCCAAAGAGAGAGGAAGAGAAAGAGAACAAAAAAGCGAGGTGTGCTCCCTTATGTATACAAATAAGAGAAAATCGATTAGAAACATGGTTCGCTACAATTAAATGTATAATTATGTAAGATGAAATTTATCAGAAACAATATTCCCTACAATTAAATATATAAGTAAGATAAAATCGATTAGAAATATGATTCCTTACAATGATATAATTATATGTAACATAACATTTATTAGACACATGATTCACTACATTTAAGTATATACATAAGATAAAATCGATTAGAAACATGATTCTCTATAATTAAGATAAAATCGATTAGAAACATGATTCTCTATAATTAAGATAAAATCGATTAGAAACATGATTCGCTACAATTAAGTATAAAAATAAGAGAACATTGATTAGAAATATTGATTCTCTATAATTATATAAATAAGATACAATGTATTAGAAACGATATTCCCTACAATTAAGATAACATTGATTAGAAACATGATTCGCTACAATTAAGTATATACAAGAGAACATTGATTAGAAACATAATTATCAATAATTATATAATTAAGATAAACTAATTAGAAACATAATTCGCTACACTTAAGTATTTATGTCATTCGTCTGTAGGTGTAAGAAGCCTTGGAACGATATTAAGGGGGCCAACCTCGTTTTTTGTTCTCTCTCCCTCTTTCTCTGAGTTGTATTCATTCGGCCCCATTCAGCCTACTGTTTTAAGACGTTTATCTCCATCCAGGTGTCATTTTTTTCCTAGCGAGCGGTAGCGAGCTAACACATTTAAAACAAAACAAATTGACAGTAGGCTAAATTTGTACATTTTTCGATAGAAAAATTTCACCGGCGAAGCCGGATTTCTTCATACAATGCTGGCTCGCTATCGCTCGCCAGGAAAAAATCGACACCTGGATGGGGATAAACGTCTTAAAACAGTAGGTTGAATGGGGCCGAATGGATACAAGGCAGAGAAAGAGAGAAAAGTAGGTAAAACAAAAAGCAGGTCACCCCCCTTAAATTGCAGAGGCTATTTCAATTGGCATGGTATCTCTGCAATGGGGGAGGAATTGTGGGGAATTATGCATTAGATAGCCTACACTGTTAATTAATCGTGTGCAATTGGCTCCAAGCAAGAATTAGATAGAGTTTGTGATAGTGTTAATGATAAGGTTAGAATTCGCTTGCAGTAAGTATTAAAGCCAAATATATTTACCTAGTCAATCAAAAAGTCAGCTTAGTTTAAATTGTAACGATAAGATTGAATCAGGCTTAAGGAAATTTAATTATTATTATTGTTTTAAATATATATGTTTGTCTATTAATTTTGTGTTATATTTCAATACATACTTTTATTTCCTCCGCTTCGCTACGCTGGCTCAAGCTTCAGTAATCATCAGAATTTAAACGAATATATATATATATATATATATATATATAGGCCTATAATATATACAGTATATATAATTGTTTTTATTAATTAATCAATTATTTAGCTTTGAGCACTTTTAATAATTAGGTGTATTAAAGGTAAATATAGCCATGTTGGGTATATTGATAATGCTTTACCTTTGATTACGATACACTGTTATATTCTTACATTAAAAAAAGGGTTCATCACTACCAATACGCATTTTATATATATGTAACCCCTTCTGTACCGGCTGTATCTTAGGACAGATCTTTGGGAAATAAATGGGTAAAGATTGTCTCAATTAACCCTCTGACTTCCACATAACCTTTCCAAATCTAAATAATATCGTCTAATGATCATCATCATTATCATTAATCTGATGCCCCGCTTCCAGAGGAAGCTCCCAAAAAAGGGATGGCCATGGCAGAAATTGCCTCCAGGCTCCCAGACATGCTTCCACTGACCCACTCCAAAGTGCCAATTCCACTAAGTGGATTATGACCCTTAGCACTGAAGGAGCAGACCCAGAGCAGTCCCTCACCCAGATGGCCTTTCCACCACTGTTTTGCTATTTTATTTACCCCAGTGGGACCCTGGCTGGAAGCATACCAAGCACAGGAGTTTTATGAAGATAGGAACCAGTAGTCCACTGCTCCAGAAGCTGATTGCACCACTAAAGTGGCGGGCGGTGGGGTCGCTGCATCCCTACGACAGAGAGACAGGCCGACTTGTGCCAGTGGGCTGTGAGAATATGACACTAGGGAACCATGGGGCACACCATTATGGCCCCACTGCCTTCACCACTCTCAGGAAAAAAAGTTAGAAATAAGAATGATGAAAAAAGGTAAAGCCAGAACCGGCTATGGGAAGTAGAGGACACCAACCCTCACTCTGACAGATCAAGCCCACCACAGAAGAAGCTGCTAAAACGCGTCATGATCTTCCAAGGGCTAAACGCAGATTGAAAGATAAATCACCATCAATATACCCAATGGTTTTATAAGCCTTTTGCATACCTTTTTTCCTAGCCTTGATTTTGACAGTGCTATAGGAAAGGGGAGACTTAGTTATAATAGTGTGTAATGTATTCTAGCCTGGCACGTGATTGGCTTTCGCTGTGGTTTAGACTTACTGTTCTATGTTAAGTCTGTCTCCAGTCAAATCGACCCTATGTCTTAAACTTGTACTATACTCTGTTTCTTTTCAGCTGACGATAAATTGAATCCCTTAACAGCTAACTTATCGATACTTAATGCAAACAAATATGAATTAATTTGTCTCTGCATCATATTTAGACCAAGCTTATATAATCACTACTAAATCTCAACAATAACTGTGTAATCTTGGTGGGAACTTTGCATTTTACCGTCCGTTGATAAGAAACAGACTATAACTAATTTATCTAATCTAAGATGATTGAACCTAATCTAACCTAAGTAACATTATCTAACTTAACCTTATCAAATGTACCAGACCCTAACCTATCCACACAAAATGTTAAATTAACCTATGCTACTGTAAGCTAGCCTTGCCTAGCAAAATAACAGTTGATTGACCTAATCGAATATAACCTACAACAATTTAACCTAACCTAACCTAACCTAACCTAACCTACAGTGGTGGCGGAAAGTCTTGTCGTGGGCCTCCTCACGACAACATTTTCCGCCACCACTGTAAACCAACAATATCGTCATCATGTTATGCCTATTCCAATCTACCCTACCCTAATTTCCGCCACCACTGTAAATCAACAATATCGTTATCATGTTATGCCTATTCCAATCTACCCTACCCTAATTTTACCAAACCTAATTTATTATCGCTCTTTCCACCCTAACCTAGTAGCTTAGGCAAAGCAAACTTAATCTGATCTAACACAATTTAGTATAGCCTACTTTACTCTAATCTAACTTGAGAACTGGACAAAGAGAATTAACTGGAGACATATTTAGCATCCACGTTTATAGATCTGTTATAGGGGGAATCCAATACGATTACTGTTCTGTGTAATTCATAAGGCCTAATCTAAATCTGCTAATTCTAAATGATGTACTTTATAAGGTCGTCTTAAGGCGGATAAACACGAGAGCCTTTTCCCGCCGTTTGTTTCCGCAACACTGACCTGGCAGCTGATGTACTATACTAATAACACACAACAAAGCCACTCCAACAGCTTCCTCTCTCTCCAACACCCCTTCTCCCCTCTCTACACTATTCAGAAATAGGAAAGTAGAAAGTAACTCCGAGGTACCGTTGTAAAGACTTATCCCTCAATACCTTCACCTTCACCTTCACCTGCGGATAATGGTCGCCAGAATATATTACGGATAAATAGTTGCAATAAAAAGCTCTCGTGTGGATCCGTCTATAGAAGTAGGCCTCCAAAGTCTACTCTAAAAAAATAGTGTTAATGCTGTTTTCTCCGCTTGTCTGTTCGTGTTCTTCAAGTTTACCATAAATTTTCCAAGTCAACCAATTAGGCTTGTCTGTTGAGAGGATGAACAATGTATAAATAAGAATAAAAAATCGTCCGACGTTCTTCCAGAAGGTAAATGATTTAATTAGCAAGTCATGTTAATTAGTGGGGATTGTTGTGAGATGCTATGAATTATATTTTTAGGCTCTTCCTAAAAAAAAGAAATCGAATATATTTTCGTAATTATCAACGAGATATAAAAATCCTAAATTAAATGCAACCATTAAGGGGAGGTATTTAGTTTGTTCCCTAGACCTCCGTCAACCTTAAAATTACACCCCCTCGAGTCCCTTTCAACATAAATTTGTACATTTTTCGGTAGAAAAATGTCCCGGCCGAAGGCCGGTTCCTCTTAAATTACAGGCTCGCTATCGCTCGCCAGGATAAAATAGACACCTGAATTGCACGAAAGGTCTTAATATGGGGTGAAAGTTCTTAAAATCGCTAAACTAATGGGGAAAACGTTTTATAATATCAAAAGCAATGGGGCTAAACATGAGGGAGAAAGGGGTCATGAAAAAAATCCCTCAAGTGGAGATCTCCCCTTAAGGGTTGTATAAAGAATGAAACCAAAATAAATCGCCTGAACTTATTCTAAACATACTAGACACGTTTCTGTTTAATACGTCTCTTCTCAGCTGGCCTGTTGGTCCTACTCTTACACTTTTACATTTTATGAAACATTTAAATATTCTAAATGCTTCACAATTTTCTGAAAGCTTTAAAATTGTCTAAATGCTCCAATATCCTGTACTTGGTCCACACTAATCAAAATGCTTTAACATATTCTAATAAAACTCCATGATTTTCTAAATGCTTCAAAATGATCTGAAAGCTCTAAAATCTAAATGCTTCAAAATCTTCTAAATGCTTCAAAATCTTCTAAATGTTTCAAAATCTTCTAAATGCTAGAACATTGTCTAAATGCTTCAAAATCATCTAAATGCTTCAAAATCATCTAAATGCTAGAACATTGTCTAAATGCTTCAAAATCATCTAAATGCTTCAAAATCTTCTATATGCTGATCGCTCGGCTATGACTTCAAACTCAAAGCTGAATCTGTACATCATAATATATAATGAATGTGTCTTCAACAAGGCTGCATGTGCTCGTCCATAGTGACAGTAAGGTACTAAATTATGATAAAATCCTAATGTTAAATCTATGTTAAATTTTATCTAACAGTTAAGGGCTATAGAGAGAAAGTAAAGTTACTCATAAAATATTGTGGACCTCTGAATCAAAGGTAGACAGCGAGATTGGTACCAAGGAAACCAAGCAACAACACATATTCTATCATGTGTTTGTATCGTCTTCAACTAATCACGTGAATTTTGGTATTTTGTTGTGGATTTTCTAGCCTTGTTTTCCAGCACGTTCTCAAACCCTACCAATGTGGCTTTGTTATTATTATTATTATTATTATTATTATTATTATTATTATCAAGCTTACGGCGGGGAACCCCTATTGAAATCGTTCAGATTATTATGTTTATACATTTATTTTCAATTTTCCAAATTATTCTTCCGCACTTGTTGTTACGCAACAACTCTAGAACCGTTTGTAGCATCGTGACCAAACTTTGACATAAGGTGCGTTGTCATAATGGGCACGTAACACAGCTTCAACCCCGGACAATGTTACTCGCAACTTTAACTAATATAAATATTATTATTATAATTATTACTATTATTATTATTATGATTATTATTATTTTTATTATTATAAATATTATCATTAGTTTTTTTTATATATATTTGTATAGTGAATAATGGTATGAGAGGTCCACAAATATTTATGAATATCTGTACTAATTAAAACCTCTTGATGGTAACCGCTTCGCTTACAAAATGCCTCAAAATTGGTAGACTAGAGAGATGAATGTGATACGGTTTACAAAAAGAATGTGAATTATTTTATCTAATTGGTTAAGGCTACAGCTCGTGCCATTAGAAGTAGACTTAAAGCGTATTATTATAATTAGAATATTATAATTAGAAGAATGACGCTTAGAATAGATTATAAAGTATTAGAATAAGATTATTTTATTTCGGGTGATGACTGATTAGGGTCGCGGTCTAAATCTATTAAGTTTACGGATACAACTTTTTAATAAAATATAAAAAATATACAAAATGTCGCGGTCTAAATCTATGCTATCAAGTTTACAAATACAACTTATTAATAAAATATAAAAAAAAATATACAAAATCAATCATCTAAAATTTATAAAAAATAATTAAATCTGCCCAACCACTAGATGTGATAAACGAATAGTAACAATAAACATGGTTAATGGGTTAATGAAAGGGTTAAGTTAGTTATTATTTTGTTTTTATTTGTCCTATCATGTGGGGAAAAATAAGAAAACAAAATCTTGAGCATTTAAGTAGATTCCATTCGGTATACTGTAGCTTCGAAAACTTAACCCGTCCAATCCCAGCGATGGCTGGCAGCCGTCAGTAGATAAGTCACTCCCCAATCCCAGCGACGGCTGGGAGCCGTCAGTAATGTACTTTCCTTGTAACTGCCTGTATCAGACTATGCCTGGTACCACGACCATTTGAGCACTGCTCTCGATATAGCAACATTTCTCAGCTTAATATCTAACCCTCTGAAGGCTGGGAGAGCCAGTATTCCTTCATCTCTTGAGGTGGAAGGTTGTTCTATCTTGCCATTTTGGCCACATTGCTTGGGACTGGGGGACTTTTATTACTGTATCCTCCAGTACAGTAGGGGTTAACATCACAACTAACTTCCCTGAGCTTTTTTATACTTCCAATAATGACAATAAACATTTTAATCTTAAGAAAAAATCCTCTTATTTATAAATGACCGCGCCCACAACATCAGCTCACCCCAAACAATATTTTAACTCTATCAGTATATCATGATGGTTTCGTTATTTTTATTCTGGCTACTATTAGACAATTTTAATCATATTTTAAAAGGATTTGTGAGAGTTAAAGATGACAATGGGATAAATTGTACCCCTTTGAGTATTGAAGGTCCTTTCGAAGCTGTAAAAAATCATCTATCAAAAGTAAAACATAAAATGCGGTCATATTACTGATAGCGTTAACTCTCAGTATGATTGCGTAGGTTTTGTTGTATTCTGGATAACAACAGATGCATTTATTCAGTTTAGGAAGGTCCTCTATAAATCAAAGCGGCAATTATACCTCAATATTTGATTTCTACAGGTCCTTCCAAAGCTGAATAAAATAACCTAATAATAACTGGACTATAATAATGAAAAGTTGTTGTACTGCAAGAGTTAAAATTATTCCAAAATTATGTATGCAAACTAATTTAATGTAGGTTCCTTGTACTAAAATTAGATTCCATGTTTTCATTATTTTTTACTAAATAGGCAACTTAGACAAAGCTAGAACATAAGCATTGTTTTAGAGCATGCTAGAATATAGAAAGCCTTAGTCTAAATTATAGTTAGAAAAGTAAGATTATAAATTACTATAGCGCTTTTATGTAAGATGAATATTAGGTAAGACTATCAAAACAGTTAATATTGCAGAGAAAAAAAAAAATAAAAAAAAATATAAAGACTGATATTGCAGAGATATTACAAAATTAGGAGAGAATATCTAAGTTAAACCTGAATCAGTGAGTGGATTTAAATAACGCTAATGTACAGTAAGAATAAACAAATCGAATGCAACCTTGAAACAAAAATTATGTTTCCTTGAGATGAATGTAGATTTTTTTTTTTCCCCAGACGATGTAATTCCCGAGAACGAGTGGTCATGAACATTAGGCGTTTGTCACGAATCGCAAGGTCAAGTTGCCCGGGCTTTAAATCCACCAATAACATTTTGACAGTGTGGGCTCGATCCGCCGACCCTTTGATCAGCAGCCGACCCTCTATTGACTATGCCACGGCTCGGGTCGCGATATTTCATGATCTATCTATCTATATGCTCAGGCCCAATCCCCATTTTGGGGGTAGCCGACTCAAGACAGAGCAAGAACAGGGAAAACACAAAAACAACATAAAACAAAAAATAAACACAGATAAAAAACACAAACTCTCACACATCCAGGTCACCCTGGAGAAGACCCAGAGACCAGGGTTACCAAGGTCGCTCCAGCACTCCCCCGGCCCCTGACCACCAGGAGAGGTTCCGATCTCGGCAGGCAGACATGCAGCGGAGCCAAAGCGACAAGCCATCCCACCACACTTCCAGGCACACCCTTCATATTAATCGTCTCCCCGGGCCAGGCGCCTGATGGACTATTATCTAGTCCAACTTGCGCCCGACCCCTTACTCCAAATGACCACGTGTTCACTCAACTATTCACAAGCATTCTCCATTCACTCCTGTCCACCACCACTTCCCCTGCCTGATCTATAGTCATTCCTCTATCATCCAAAGCCTTTCTTACACAGTCTCTCCATCTCAATGGGGGTCTTCCTGCCCTTCTATCTCCCCTTGTACCTGACTCACATATTCTCTTTGTAAGCCTTTCATCTCCCATTCGTTCAACATGACCATACCAGCTCAGCACCCTTCTGTCCACTCTGGCTGACAAATGTTCCTGCTGCCCCACTCTCCTACGTATCTCTTCATTTCTCAATCTGTCTCTACGAGTAACTCCACACATACTCCTCAAGCAGCTCATCTCCATCACATCCAGCCCTCTTTTCTCCTTTTTCTTCAGAGCCCATGTCTCAGCCCCATACATCACTGTTGGCACAACAATTCCTTGATACAGTGCACTTTTTACTTTCACTCCGAGATTTCTCGTCTTCCACATACTTCCCATTGCTCCGAAAACCTTCCTTCCTTCACACACTCTCTGTTTTACCTCCACTTCCATACCTCCACTCCTGCTTATTGTTCCTCCTAGATATTTAAAACACTCTACTTGTTCCAATATTTCCCCATCCAGCCTCACATCTAGATTCACCCTATGCTCTCCCCTATTACACACCATTACTTTACTTTTATTGACGTTCACCTTCAGTTTCCTCCTTCCACAAACCACACCATGATACTTGAAATAAACTAAACTATCTGATGCCTTTGTTATTTTGTATTTAATTTTATTCATGGCTTTTCCATATTATTTTTGGCTATACCAGTGTCAAACTGATATACTAGTTTACTACCAACCTAGAATCAGTCTAGTTTCCGATACCAGTGGAAAATACTCCAGAAATGTTGCCAGATAAATGTTGATCATCGAATGTTGACTATAAAAGCTCTTGTGTGATACCTACTTAAAAATCGTGTGTGTATCTCAAGTTTGTCAAATTCTAAACCTTCTAACCTCTAAGCCGCCACACCATTTATTTTCAAGGTTGTACTCGAACTTTTGATATCGACTGTACGCGCCAACGCAAAAAGATCTAAAAAGTATCAATCAAAAGAGTACCAAAAAGCAACCTGGATTTACCGATGTGGACAACCGATCAGCTGCTATGAATTGACTAAAGTGACTAAATGTATATGATACTAGTTGTGTATGTGGGATTCCCTTCATAATAAACTAAGAACACAAGTTAGTTTAAAGGGAGGTTTTAAGTGTGTTCCCTACCTTTTCATCAAGCTTAAAATTACACCCCCTAGACCCCCTTTCAAGATAAATTTGTAAATTTTTCGGTAGAAAAATTTCCCGGCCGGAGGCCGGTTGCTCTTAAATTACAGGCTCGCTATCGCTCGCCAGGAAAAAAATCGACACCTTAACGGCACGAAAGGGCTTAAAAGTGACATGAATGGGGCAAAACATCTTAAAATATCCAAACTACTAGACCGAAAGTCTTAAAATCTCAAAAGCAATGGGGCTAAACATGAGGGAGAAAGGGGTCCAGAAAAAAATCCCTCAAGTGGAATCTCCCCTTAACCCATTCTGTACCGGCGACGTCTTTTTCCTATTAGTCAAGCCACATTTAGACGATTTTGCGCAGCTTAAGAAGGATATGTAGTAATAAAAAGGGTTAGGTGAGATAGTTCGAAGCCTGTTAATTGCTGGAGGCCCATTTTAGACTGAATAAAATCGTCTAATAGTAGCCAGAATAAAGATAACTGAATTTTACCGGCACCGAAGGGGTTAATCATGAAAGGACAATGCAGTATGCAGGCGATCAGAATATGGGAATATATAATATGGGGTATAATTCCAAAAGAAGCCACTACTTTTAAGCTCCTCGGCTGGCCTGGGTGATGGGCTGGTCTATCAGAGTGAGAACTGAGCGATCTCTGCCATACCCATAGCTTACTCTGACTGTTCCTTTTACTTATATATTTTCTAGATCTCAAGTGACGGCGTCTCTTCCGTGGATTGACCTTCCAATCTACCAAGATTGGAAGCCAAAGCGTCACATATTTCCTTTGCCCCTCAGCTTTCTCTTCATAATTGCTGAGGGGCACAGGGCCCTGGGTGGGGCTTTGGTTTCCCGGGCGTTTCCTCACCCTCCCCAGCTCCCTGCCATGGAGTGGCTCCGGTCACCCAGGCTTTATTGTGGTCGGCAGGGAGGGTTCTGTGGGGGCGCTCGGTTATGGCCTTGGCCTTGCTCGGGGCCTTGGGGCTGTTCGGCCAGGCAGCTTGGGGAACAACAACAACAACAACAACAACTGGCCTGGGTTCGAACCCTGGCTGGGTCATGTCACAAAAATAGTAATATGCAGAAAGCTAATGGGCGGCAGTTTTCCTACCTGGTCTGGTCTTATGAGTATCAAAACATCCAAATAAAGAGTTGTTAATGTTCTACTAAATATATTGCCTGGGGTTAGTCATTTGCTCATATAAAACCTGCTACCTTACATAAATGGCCAAGTGGGATAGTGTTGACAGATAACATACATGTAGAGATGGAAGACTTCAGAGATATACATGTAGAGATGGAAGACTTCAGAGATACATGTAGAGATGGAAGACTTCAGAGATATACATGTAGAGATGGAAGACTTCAGAGATACATGTAGAGATGGAAGACTTCAGAGATACATGTAGAGATGGAAGACTTCAGAGATACATGTAGAGATGGAAGACTTCAGAGATATACATGTAGAGATGGAAGACTTCAGAGATACATGTAGAGATGGAAGACTTCAAAGATATGAAAGCAAATGAGCTTAAAAATACATATGGTAGATTTTTCGGTCAAATTCTTATACCGTTTTCAAAGTGAACCCAATGAAAAGAAAACAAAAATATCATTATTTGAAAGCAATGCATTTTTATAAGCACAATTATAAATGTCATTGGAAAGGAAATGGAATATCCCGCATACACAACAGTTATCAAAATCACTTAGACACTTAGAACAATTATTCTATCATAGGGAAATATAAAATGTATAACCTAATCACAAAAATAAGCACTACCTGTATATATGATTCGAACACAAAATATATATACAAAAACCAAACGAATGACGATAACAAAAGATAAATATAAAATCCTAGTTTGTATTTACAAATAGGTCAGACCATAGACTACAGTAGATCTGGACTTGACACGAAAATGGAACTTTGCAGTAAGGGACCCAAAATCGGAGAACGAGCCCCCAAGTTCGAACCTCGAAACCGCGAAAATATGATATTCCATGTGAAGTTCCATTTTCTTGTCTTGTCCAGATCTACTGTAGTCTATGGTGAGGCATATGAAATAGTTTAGTAGTTTAAATAAAGGATGAATCGATCTATATAAACACATTACAAAAAGGATGAATCGAGCTATATAAACACATTACAAAAAGCAAGAATATAATATCAAGTATTCCTATGAACGAATTAAGAAGATCATTTTGCTAGCATGTGTGACGTGTACAATATGGAATTCATACGCGTCCAAGATACATGCGTGTGAATGCCGATTATCCATATATGTATATGTATGAAGGTTACATGTTATTATGTATCTGGAGCATAGCTAATAATGTGTGAGAGCAAAGGAAATTACTTATATGAATACTAATTATAAAACCCCATGTATAAGTATATAAGTAAAACAAACTATATATCATAACCACGATTACGTCTTTTTACTCTTGATTCTGGCTAGTATTAAACGATTTTATGCATGTTAAGAAGGACCTATATCATTCAGAGGGCTTTATTTAGATCTTACTTACCCCTTTGAGTCCTAGAGGTACATTATAAGCTAAAGAAAATCATCTAGCGGTAACCAGAATATGATGAAAAATACGTCATCGTGCTGAAAAAATACATATGAGGGGTAAAATTGTGGATATTATATCATATGTGCTATAAAATCCTATACATTACAACTGCAGAATCCTATGTATGCATGAGCTAGCGTCTTTAGATCCTATGTATACTCGTGAATTGCAACATCCTATGAGTACCCTATGTATGTGAACTTTAAAGATCTATTTATGTACAATCAATTTATTTAATCCGCAGTCTCAGATTCTGTGTGTAGGCTTATTAGAAGCTTATAAGTAATGCATGACATAGATTTGCAATATGTAACATGAAAAAGGGATACATCAAAACATATATACGCAATAATGTTTCACACATGAATCTGAAACAAAAAACAATTGCATAACTACAATTTCTGAGACTGCGGATTAAACGTGTGAGATGTGGAAGCCTTGCATAAACCTGATGAATATGTTGTATGAGCCTGCTGTGCTAACGTCAAACCAACAGAAGCTGTATTTTATGCTACAGGTCGAGTTTTACACATTACTAGAGTTTGTTCATGACTTACTGACTCTTGTCCAGTCGCGTTCAAACGTATCATGAATTTGCAACTTTAACTACAGTATATTGTCCTCTTGTTATATAGATAAACATATAATACCAAAAAAGGAGCATATGTGATAAAGGCTGTTATATATATATATACCGGGTATATATATATATATATCTATATATATATATATATATATATATATATATATATATATATATCCTAGAGAGATAACAAGAGTTGAAATATGTGGAAGCATATATAGATATACAACATAATATCAAAAGTCGAACAAAGCGCATCAACGTTCGATATAAAATTTGTGAATGGGAATCACAGATGTAAACAAAGAGAGGTGTAACGCTCGATCAGGGGCCCAGGGGTATTACGCTCAGTCTAGGGCCTCGAGTCACTATGCTAAGTCATCATGGGCATATATAATTATAATAACGCTTGATGTACAGCGATAATAATAAGAGGGGTGACCTACTTTTCTCTCTTTGTTGGTTGTATCCATTCGGTCCCATTCAGCCTACTGTGTTAAGGGGAGGTTTCTAGTGGGTTGCTTAGACCTCCATCAAGCTTAAAACTACACCCCTTAGACCCCCTTTCAAGATAAATATGTACATTTTTCGGTAGAAAAATGTCCCGGCCAAAGGCCGATACCTCTTAAGTTACAGGCTCGCTTTCGCTCGCCAGGAAAAAATCGACACCTAAATGGCACGCAAGGTCTTAAAATTGACAGAAATGGGGCGAAAGTTATTAAAATCGCCAAACTAATGGTGCAAACGTCTTAAAATCTCAAAAACAATGGGGTTAAACATGAGGGAGAAGGAAGTTCGAAAAAAAATCCCTCAAGTGGAAACCTCCCCTTAAGACAGTTATCCCCATCCAGGTGTCGATTTTTTCCTGGTGAGCGACAGCGAGCCAGTATTTTATAGAGAAATCTGACTTCGCCGGAGAAATTTTTCTATTGAAAAATGTACAAATTTAACCAGCTGTCTAATTCATTATCGAAAATATGGTAGCTCGCTATTGCTCGCCAGGTATAAATCAACACCTGGATGGGGTTAAATGTCTTAAAACAGTAGGCTGAATGGGGCCAAATGGATACAAGCCAGAGAAAGATAGAAAAGGACAGCACAAAAACAGGTCACCCCCCTTAACCCCTTCTGTACCGCGACGTTTTATTAATTTTATTCTTGCTATATTTAGACTATTTTGTGCAGTTCAAGAAGGGTTGGTGGTAGTAAAATGGGCTAAGGGAGATAGTTACTAGAAGCCTGTTAATTGCAGGAGGCTCTTTTTAAACTGAATAAAATCGTCTAATACTAGCCAGAATAAAGTTAAAAGAAGTCTCCGGTACAGAAGGGGTTAATATAGATCAAAATATTGCACATATTATCAACAGCTCGGCGTGTGAATAACAAAACAAAAACAAAACAAATCTTGTCAGTTGAATACAATAGTAGAATTAGACCCATAAAAGCTCTATTGTTGAATAAGATTAATATATTGGAATATGTCAACTATCCAAAATGAATGAATACAATAATAATAATAATATTTTCACTTTAAATAATTGAACATGTACGTTATATATGAATTAATAATTGAACATGTACGTTATATATGAATTAATAATTGAACATGTACGTTATATATGAATTAATAATTGAACATGTACGTTATATATGAATTAATAATTGAACATGTACGTTATATATGAATTAATAATTGAACATGTACGTTATATATGAATTAATAATTGAACATGTACGTTATATATGAATTAATAATTGAACATGTACGTTATATATGAATTAATAATTGAACATGTACGTTATATATGAATTAATAATTGAACATGTACGTTATATATGAATTAATAATTGAACATGTACGTTATATATGAATTAATAATTTATATTGCAGAATCCTCTTTGGGCTCTGAATATCGCACCATACTGTATACTTGCTTTAGAAAAGATAATTGAAACGATCGAAAAACTATTTAACTGAAACTATTGAAATTGAAACTATTGGCTCGGTTCCAAGCAGAATATCATTCCATTCCATGATTTAACAGCGTGTGTTCTTAAATGATATGAAGAGTTTGCAATACTTTTTTCAATATACAGGATATACCGGTATATACTGTATATATATATATATATATATATATATATATATATATATATATACAGTATATATATATATATATATATATATACTGTATATATATATATATATATATATATATATATATATATTGCGAACATATTTGATGTTAACAACTGACGATATATTTTCCATTAACGTTTAGAGTAGAAACCAGATATATATGAACATTGATGGAGTTTTTATATTAGAGTTGGAGCCAAAATTTCATAAAATAAATTAAAGAGACTACCAAGTTAGCCAACACTAAAGCAAATCACGGTTTCCTCGTAATAATTCGAAGTGAGACTGGAAAAACGAAAAATGGTTCATGTCGAATATCGGGTCGGCCTTAAAGCGGAAACTGATAAACTGTTAACGAGTTTTTGGAGAGCGAAAGGCAATTGGAAAGCAAAGTGAAAATTGGTCACCAGATATATTATTACACAAGAATATATTGAAGGTTAAATGTAAAGGGTGAGGTTGATATTGACAACGTATTTGATTTTAGTTGAAGGTAATATCATAAAGCGAAAATTATGTTATATATATATATATATATATATATATATACTGTATATACAGGGTGTCCAGAAATAGACGTGTCAAACTTCAGGATTAGGTTAGGACAAATAATAATCTAAACATAAAATGTTCCATAAGCAAAACTCCAAATCTTCTATCTATCTATTACCGGACACCTTACTCCCCTTACGAGGGTGGCCATACACAGAATGCCCCCAAGCGGACCTATTCCCTGTGAGAGGGACAACCTGAGCCAGTTTAGTGAAGGACTTACAGGATTGACCACTCAATTTAGGATCCGTCCGACTCCGAGGCCCTCTGTGTATCTTGTTAGAACTATTTTTCTACAGTGGTGTTCGGCTAATCCATCCACTAACCTGCCTTACCCTTAGGTAAGCAGTACGGATTTGTATCAGGTTTACTCCCCTAGACAGGTTGCCAACCAAGGCTGACGAGTCCCATCCACCCGGATTTGTATAAGGTTGTCTCCCCCTAGATGAGTTGCCGACCAAGGCTAACGAGTCCCATCCACCCATACACTCGTTACATATTGATATATGGCCTGTTGAAAATAGCATTTTCTTCAGTAAATCCCCGTTAGGCTGGCCTAGCTATCCTAGAGCCTACCACACCCCCATCTAACTGCAATTATTTTACCATGTTATTATCTATCCATCTATCTATCTATTGCCTGACTCCGTGATCCCCGAAGGGGTGGCCACAAACGAAACGCCCCCATGCACTTCTGTCCCCAGTCAGTCGACGCCCCTCCTCCCAACCAGCACCGCCTTCATCCATATACTTCTTCACTCCATCCTTCCACCTCTCTTTTGGTGTACCATACTTTCCTTATGGCCGAACCATCTCAAGTTGTTCCTTTTCACACTTTCCAGCACATCTACCTCCACACCACACCTCCTTCTAACTTCCTCATTCGTCTGTCTATCCCTCCATGTAACTCCGCACGCACTTCTCAAGTAACTCATTTCCACCCCTCTCACTCTTGGTCCGAGTCTCTCCACCAACGTCCATGCTTTGCTTCCAAGTCAGTGTCGGGATTACCACACTGTCATGCAAGGACTTCTTCACTTCCATACTGACCACCCTATTTCTTGTTACTGCTTTCAGCATTCCTACAACCCTCTTCCCCTGTTGCACCCTCTCCCGCACTTCTTCATCCATAGTCCCATCTTTACTCAACACACTGCCCAGATACTTAAATGAGCTGACAATCTCCATAGCCTGACTGTTCAACTTCACCTCACACTCTGTGGCTTCACCCTTTTCGAAGACCGTAACCTTGCTCTTTCCTACATTTACTTTCAGATTCCGTTTTTCCCACACTGTTCCAAACATATTTACCAGACCCTGCAACTCCCATTCATTATCGCTCATCAGAACTGTATCATCAGCAAACAGCAGTACAGGTAGCTTCCACTCATTTCCCTCCCTTATCAGCGATACACCAACATCCTCTGCTTTTTCTTGTATTCCTTTCATGACTCCATCCATATATACAGTAAACAACCACGGGGACATCACACACCCCTGTTTCAACCCAACATGTTATTATCAAGATAATATATTTCTGTAAGTTGCAATATGATTATAGACATAGTAGCTCGCTTTGGACCTGCTGGAAACTATTTAACATGGATGAGTCCATTACAGCGATGCAGGGGAGGACACTATATAAAACCTTCAATACTTCTTAAACGGTTGAGATTTATAATTTTTGTTATAGAACATTTTATGCTTAGAATCAAATATATAATCATATCCTGAAGTTTGTCATGTCTATTTCGGGACACCCTGTATATATATAACAAGAAGCTAGATTATAATTATTAGATAATTGCATATTTTACAGAGATGACACTATACACCGTTTACGACGCTTATATTAAAGTCTTTTCCAACTCTAATACTGCACTATTCATAATACAGTTCTAGTACTTGTTCGGACTTCCTAACTATCATTCTTATCTATTGATTGTTGAACAAGAATATTTTTAGTTACACCAACGCTTATTTTTGTTATTCCTTTTCAATTATAATTTTATATCTATATTTTACATTGTGTTCACTGTGTTTAGTTTCAAATACTACATATATATTTTGCTATCAAGTTAATTATTAGCATAATTGTGACTGGCTTCCCACCTATAATCTCGGCTTACTATATATTTACTTTATAAATTCTTTCCTTTTACATTTTATCTCTGTACCACTAGAAAATATGTACTATTTCCTTTCCCTATACTTGATCGAACAACTTTTTCTTCATCTTTCTCTCTACGCGTGTCTCTTCCCAATTATACATTCTTTTTTAGTTAGTTACAATAGAACTTCAGAGGCTAATCAACCCTTCTGGATTATTAAGCCAGCACACTGTAATTCAAGAATAGCGTCAAAACTGGACCCTCTTTTCGAGAACTCCAGTCCCTTCCCTTTGTTTTATCTCTTTCTCTTTCTCTCGCTTTTTTTTTTTTTTTTCGTTTTTTTTTTTAAAAGTTACTTCATTTTCTGAAAGGTTTCGGATTTGTTGTTTCCGTTTCTCCAACGAAGCTTCGATACCTTAGAGGAAGTTTGTTAATTATTATAAGAGTCTATTCCAAGAGAGTTTATTGAGCGTGTTTTGCGCATTTTATCACAGAGTTTTCAGGGGGTAGTACTTGCATTTTCTGGACCCCCTTCTCCTTCATGTTTGGCATATTAGTTTTGAGGTTTTAAGACGTTCGTTCCGTTAGCTTGGCGATTTTTAGACCTTTCGCCTCATATATTTATCAATATTAAGACCTTTTGTGCCCTTTAGGTGTCGATTTTTTCCTGGCGAGCGAAAGCGAGCGTCTAATTTTAATAGGAACCGGCCTTTGGCCGGAAAATGTTTCTACTGAAAAATGCACACATTTATCCTGTAAGGGGGTCTAGGGGGTGTTTTTCTAAGCTTGATGGAGGTCTAACGAGGAAACTCAAAAATAAATAAATTAATAAATATATAGACCAAAATCAAGCATTACCCCCTTAAGAGCGTGTTCTGCGCATTACCCCCTTAAGAGCGTGTTCTGCGCATTACCCCCTTAAGAGCGTGTTCTGCGCATTACCTCCTTAAGAGCGTGTTCTGCTCATTTTATCACAGAGATGTTAAAGATGACACGCATGTTTATTGGTCGGCGAGATTAATTTACGGTTCACAGATAATCATACATACACATATACATAAACAACACACACACACACACACACACAGGAGTACAAAGGAAATCAAGCAACAACAGTCTAGTGACCGCTCTAGGCTGCTTGTCCTCCAAAACACTGAGGATCAAGTGTCCAAACAGTGGTTTAGAGTGGGTAAGGGAACATTGGATAGGGGACTAATGTCCGTGGCAGTATTAGGAAGTTAGTAGGGGACAGATACACACACGCACACACTACACCACACTCACATTATATATATATATATATATATATATATATATATATATATATATATATATATATATTGTTTTCTCTCTCTCTCTCTCTCTCTCGCTCTTACTTTTCATTTCTTTGTTATTCTTCCATTTTACGTCTTCTTCTACTCTTCTTCTTCTTCTTCTTCTTCTTCTCCTTCTTGCCACCGAACCTTGGACTCGTCGACCAAAACATACACCCCATTGTTTGAACCATTGAAATATATATGTCTTGTATATAGCGAATAAAAAAAAGCTTTAAATAAAAATCTGTTGTAAAGAATATATCTAAATCTATATAGTAGAGTCAATATATATATAAACGTACATGTGTCCACTTTCGTGTGTA
>CM064527.1:30104049-30194049 GCA_032716605.1 Paralithodes platypus
TTCTCCCTCATGTTTAGCCCCATTGCTTTGGAGATTTTAAGACGTTCACCCCATTACTTTGGCGTGTTTAAGAACTTTCTCCCCATTTCTGTCAATTTTAAGACCTTGCGTGCCATTTTGGTATCTTTTTTTTCCTGGCGAGCGATAGCGAGCCTGTAATTTAAGAGGAACTGGCCTTCGGCTAGGACATTTTTCTACCGAAAAATGTACAAATTAATCTTGAAAGGGGGTCTAGGGGGTGTAATCTTTAGCTTGATGGAGGTCTAGGGAGCAAACTATAAACCTCCCCTTAATTGACGTATTACTTACTCTTTAAAGGGGGATGGTCGCTTTTTCTGGCCCCTCTTCTCCCTCATGTTTAGCCCCATTATTTTCAGACGTTTGGCCCATTAGTTTGGCGATTTTTAGACCTTTCAATCCATTCTCTGTCAATATTAAGACCTTTCGTGCCACTTAGGTGTCGATTATTTCCTGGCGAGCGATAGCGAGCCTGTAATTTTAAGAGGAACCAGCCTTCGGCCAGGAAATTTTTCTACCGAAAAATGTACAAATTTATCTTGAAGGGGGGTCTTGGGTGTGTATTTTTAAGCTTGACGGAGGTCTAGCGAGGAAATACAATAAATACTAAATAAATATATATATATAAACCAACAAATATATATATATATAAACCAACAAATATATATATAAACCAACAAATATATATATAAACCAACAAATATATATATAAACCAACAAATATATATATATAAACCAACAAATATATATATAAACCAACAAATATATATATATAAACCAACAAATATATATATAAACCAACAAATATATATATATAAACCAACAAATAAATAAATAAACCAACAAATAAATAACCCAACACATTAATAAACCAACAAATAAATAAACCAACAAATAAATAAACCAACAAATAAATAAACCAACAAATAAATAAACCAACAAATATATATATATATAAACCAACAAATATATATATAAACCAACATATATATATATAAACCAACAAATATATATATATATAAACCAACATATATATATATAAACCAACAAATATATATATAAACCAACAAATATATATATAAACCAACAAATATACCCTTCCCCCTTAAGGGCAGATTTCCACTTGAGGGAGTTTTTTCTTGACTCCTTTCTCCCTCATGTTTAGCCCCATTGCTTTTCTAATTTTAAGACGTTCGCCCCATTATTTTGATGATTTTAAGAACTTTCAACCCATTTCTGTCAATTTTAAGACCTTTCGTGCAATTTAGGTGTCGATTTTATTCTGGCGAGCGATAGCGAGCCTGTAATTTAAGAGGAACCGGCTTTCAGCCGGGACATTTTTCTACCGAAAAATGTACAAATTTATCTTGAAAGGGGCTCAAGGGGTGTAATCTTAAGCTTGAAGGATATCTACGGACCAAACTAAAAACCTCCCCTTAAGTTCCAATGTGAATGCCTATAAATACACATACGTTTACACCCGTGTACACAAACGAACAGACACACTATCATGATCTCTCGTACACACACATACAACTCAAACGCACACACAACCTTAATTATATCTCCCTCACAGACACACACACGCGCATACACACACACACACACACAACTCAAACGCACACACAACCGTAATCATTTTATCTTCCCCACAGACCCCAAGAAAGACACATATATCAATATTTGGACACACACACACACACACACACACACACACACACACACACACTCGAAATAAACCGATTATTATTACTATTATTATTATTATTATACACACACACACACACACACACACACACACACACACACACACACACACACACACACACTATCTAAACTTGGGCCTGTTTGTTTGCCAACCAATCACAACTCGTCATCTCAATCTTCCAGGATAGTGCTTGGAGAAACGGTTATCACGGAAGCAAGAAGCGATCCACTAAGTTAATATTAATGATCATTATATACGATGATGATGATGATGACGATAATGATAATAATGATGATGATTCAAATATTGGAGTTGATATGATAATCGTGATGATGATGGTGACTGTAATTAAGGAACACCCCGATTTTAACATTAATCCTCCATTAGAAACCCTAATGAAAGCATATGAACCTCCCGGGATTCGAACTCGGGACACCACACTCAGAACATGGTAATAACAAAGGTTATATGATAATAGTGATAATGATAATGATGACAACTGCAATAACGAATATTTTATAGAGGATTATAATAACTCGGCTGAAATATAACGACGATGTTATATAGATGATGACAATTATGATAATAATGACTGATTTTTTTCTTTTTTCTTTTTAAAGAGAATGAATAGAGAAAGAAAAACAAAAGACAAAACAAAAAATCCATGTGCCTAAAGGTATCATCCATTAGCAAAATATTTGATGAGAACTGTTGTAGACTGCAAATTTGTGGAAGGCAACTCCAAGGAAGTGATTTCCAGAGAGTAGTAGTTCTGGGGATAAATAAGTTTTGATAAGCAGAAGTTCTACATTGTGAAGGAGAGAGTGTGAATTCGTGGGCATTTTCAGTAGCCCTAATTCTGCAGGGAAAGATGCAGAGAGGTGGCACAACTGAAGCAAGTTCCTCCGATCAGTTGCTGTGAAAATATCTATAGAGTTTTGCAAGGGATGCAACATCTCTTCACATGAATAATGGAGGAAGATCCTGCGGGATTCTAGGGTTATTGATTTAAAATCTAATGGCTTTATTTTTAATTTTGTCCAACTGCCTCAATACAACCACTCCCACATCCATTCCACAAGGGTGAACAGTATTTCATTTTTTTTTTTTTTTTTTTTTCTATATTCCAACTACTCCCTCTCGGGCATAGGCTGAGAGCCTGTACTGTACATTCCACCGCTCAAGACGGTGAGGCCCGTGAGGTCTTGTTCCAGTCTGGAGAGTGAGACATGTGAAGCATCCATCATGGCTCGAAGCAGCTCCATCTCTGAAGCGGCCGGTTGCTTCGCTCAAGTACTTCATCGTCTCACCCTCCAGACTCAGACCCTCACTCTCAGAACGCCACCTATTGAGCAGTGAACTCACATGCCTTTAACCCTTTCAAGATCCAATACGCATTTATTTTCTGTTTTCTGGTAATTATTAGACGATTTTATTCAGATTAGGAAGGGTAAATGGAAGTCAGAGGATTGATTGAGATAGTATTTACCCTTTAAATACTCACAGATCCTTCCAAACTGCATAAAATCGTCTAACGATAGCCAAAATAAACTGCAAAAAACGCGTCAGAGCTTCAAGGGGTTAATATATAATGGATAACTGCTCGCCAGTGAAGAATTCTCTAACTCTGTACAGTAGCCCCATTTTCTTGGAGGCATTTTTAGCAATGGATTTAACATGAGGTGTCCACATCAGGCTGGCATTCAATGTTACACCAAGGGTATCAACACTAGAGGATGTAGCAATGGATTTAACATGAGATGTCCACATCAGGCTGGCATTCAATGTTACACCAAGGGTATCAACACTAGAGGAGGTAGCAATGGATTTAACATGAGGTGTCCACATCAGGCTGGCATTCAATGTTACACCAAGGGTATCAACACTAGAGGAGGTAGCAATGGATTTAACATGAGGTGTCCACATCAGGCTGGCATTCAATGTTACACCAAGGGTATCAACACTAGAGGAGGTGGGGAGATTTACATAATTAAGGGGAGATTTCCACTTGAGGGATTATTTTCTCAACCCCTTTCTCCCTCATGTTTAACTCCACTGCTATTGAGATTTTAAGACGTTCACCCCATTAGTTTGGCGATTTTAAGAACTTTCGCCCCATTTCTGTAATTTTTTAGACATTTCGTACCATTTAGGCGTCGATTTTTTTCCTGGCGAGCGATAGCGAGCCTGTAATGTAAGAGAAAACGGCCTTCGGCCGGGACATTTTTCTACCGAAAAATTTACAAATTTATCTTGAAGGGGGTCAAGGGAGTGTAATTTTTAAGCTTGATGGAGGTCTAGGGTACAAACTAAATACCTCCCCTTAAAAGCTATGTAGGAGTCAAAAGATTATGCCTGTTTGAATACGGTATGTATTTGATTTTATGTGCATTAAGGAGAGATTTCCACTTGAGGGATTTTTTTCATGACTCCTTTTTCCCTCATGTTTAACCCCATTGCTTTTCAAATTTTAAGACGTTCGCCCCATTATTTTGACGATTTTAAGAACTTTCGACCCATTTCTGTCAAATTTAAGACCTTTGGTGCCATTTATGTGTCGATTTTATCCTGGCGAGCGATAGCGAGCCTGTAATTTAAGAGGAACCGGCTTCCAGCCGGGACATTTTTCTACCGAAAAATTTACACATTTATCTTGAAAGGGGCTCAAGGGGTGTAATCTTATGCTTGATGGATTTCTAGGGACCAAACTAAAAACCTCCCCTTAAAGGAAACTAGATTGTTTGTCCCCATTCATTAATTTTAGAAAGATTCTGGTTCAAAGAAATTGCAGTGTTTATCTTAATATTTATCATATCAGGGTGTGTGAAACAACTAAATGTAGAGGAGTTGTGGAGTGTTGAGTTATATGCGTAGGAATGCATTGGGTTGTGAGTGATAGATAGAAGATAATTTATATGAATAAGGAACAGAGTTGGGGCCAAAACTGATCCCTGAGGAACACCAGCATCTATTGAGTGACTCTGATTATAAAGACCATCCACCAGTAACACATATAAATGCGCGGAATTTCGGTGTGAGTATCCTAGGTTCGAGTCCTTGGAGTGCCACATGTATTTGTTGATTTCATTAATTGAGTTTAGAAGTAAAGTTGGTTGGTGAACAAATATGAATGAAGATATGAAGAAATTAGTGGAATTAGTGATGCAAGACCGTAGTGTAACATCTTCGACAATAAGGATTCATGCTCTCTCTCTCTCTCTCTCTGTGGGTGGGAAGAGAGCCTTCTTCTTTGCTATCCTTTCGTTCCACTATCCCTTACTGTCGAGTTAGCTATCTCTACTAGAATGAAGTCCTGACCACCTCGCTGGGATCGTAAGGTCTGTGTGGTCAGTGTATATATGTAAATCTCTCTCTCTCTCCCTCTCTCGCTCCGTCTTGTTTATCCCCTTTAATGCCACTTAATTTTTATAGCTTTATTTTCCTATTCCATCAGGTTTAGATGTTTTCTTTTCTTTTCTTCTATACAATTGCATCCTCTGATAATTTCCAAGACGCACATGGAAGAAAAATAGTATTTAAGACGTTTCATCGCACTAGTTTGGCGGTAATAAGACGCCTCGCCCCATCCAGGTGTTGATTTTTTCTGAGCGAGCAATAACGAGCCTGTACCTTATATTATAATTTATAAATCCGTAAACTTATGAATACCCACAACATATATTATAAACTGTTGTCATGACTTGACATTATTTGTTTAGTCTAGGTTGCACATTACGTTTTCTTTTATGTATATCGAACCAGTAGGACGATAATTTATCTTCTTAATATATAGTTTAAAGATAACATTCATACATTATAGTAGCATACTAAATTACTGGTATTGATCAATGTATATGTGAATGTATGAATGTGCCTTTGGAAGTAATACAATAAAGAGTAGTACACTGAGTTGCGCATCTGACCGTTCATTTGTCAGGGGTGTAAACAAACCTGCTCCCTACTTGCTAACAGCCATCAAAGTTGTCAATATCAATTTATAGTGATCGCCATATATCTGCTACATCCTTGTCGCTATACCACTCAGCTCTACTCTACAAACCAAATAAGTTTTAATTATAATCACTATTATATATTATGATATATTGAGTGTTTGTTTTATGTATATTCTACACTATATTAAGGAAATTTCTGTACTCATTTTTCTTTCTATATTCTTTGATAACGATGATGATGATTGTTGAATTTAGGGCTGTGTGGGCACTGGGCAGGCCCAATGAACCCTGCCACTTCTTTGATAGCAACAGTCACGATAATGATCCTTCAATCGTTAACTATATTGGTCATTCTTCCCTTTCCTTCTTACTCCTTCTGAAGTTTGCTCCTGTTTCCCTTTCCTTGAATTTTGTTCGGTTTTCCCTTTTCCCTATTCACTTGCCTATACCTCATTTACCCCCCTTTTTCATTTGCGGCGTTCCTAGGCTTCCTCCACGCTTTTGTTTTTTTTTCTTTGCCGGCGCCGGTTTTTGGCTTTATGTTTTTCAGGTGGCTGGGAGTGTTGCTGTACTATATTTGTGGATCCCTTATACATTGATCAGCCTAGTATTTTCTGTTGCTTTTGGCCTAAACATACAGTTGTGGGGGCTATGGGGTTCCACATGCAGGAAAGGCCGAGAAGGGGGAGGAGGTGGGGGGTATTGAAGGAAACTATTATGGACTACCGGTACTCTGCCAAATTTGGATTAAATTCTGCCATGGTACACTCGGATACCATAGTCTCTAACCCACTCATAAGAATTCGTGGACCCCCTATGTTTTTTCGGTATAATTCTAGCGGTGGCTGCAACTCTATTTAGGTATTAATATTCTTTCTGTTCATCTATATATATTATATCCTTACTTATTGATTTCAGGTATTATAAACTGGGGCATTTTCATTATAAAATTTCACTTGAATAAAAAACTTAATTGCACCAATTCTTAATATCACAAAACATGAGATATGAAGGAAAACTAGGGAATTAAAAATTAATCCATGCTAAAATCAATTTTCACGCCATTGCTAGAATTTTACCGTTTTTTTATGCAAATATAATTATCTGAATTTATTTTTGGACACAACTTGCTTCTCAATAAATAAATAGTATATATATATATATATATCTTTGCACTCGATGTATAGAAAAATATATTCATAAATTAATTTCCAGATATATACTTCCATAATTATACATAGGTGAAGTCCACGAATATTTATGAGTGGGCTAGAGACTATGGCATCCGAGTGTACACTAACATCTTTAGGCCTAACATGCAAGTAGGGTTAGTGGTGATATTTTGACTTGATTTGCAGTGTGCTTGGCTTAGCCTAGAATGATATCAACAAGCCTGCCACCATTTCTGGTTTAAAGAAAAAGAGAGGGAAAGCGAGGGGCTGTTTAACTAGGCTATAACCAAAGATCTGGAGGTATAATCCTGTGTAGCGGGGAAACCTGTACTTATATCTTAATGATTTGGTAATGTTACAATATATGTTTACATTTGACATTCATAAATAATCCACTAATATACTAGATTAGGTTAGGTTAGGTTTTGCTTAGGTTAGGTTAAAGATATTGTTCAATGTTTCTTAGTAAATAGGCATCTGAAAAACAGTTCTCCCCGCTACACAGGATCCTACCCATCAATGATCAATGTAACTATAGTCTATTCACTATGACGGGGCAAAATATTGTAACCACTAACCTCATATAACTCAAGAAGGGATGGAGTAAACGGGCTATAATTTTCCACACCTTTTTCCAGGTTGAATGATAAAATGTCAGCTCAATTGATCACTTGCAAATATTGGTCTATAAGGAAGTTGGACCTATCTATCTATCTATCTATTGCCTGACGCCGTGATCCCCGAAGGGGTGGACACGAACGAACCGCCCCATGCACCTCTGTCCCCAGTCAGTCGACGCCCCTCCCCCCAACCAGCACCGCCTTCGTTCATGTACTTCCTCACTCCATCCTTCCACCTCTCATTCGGTCTACCTCTCCCCCTCTGTCCCTGGACCTGTAACCATCAATATTTAGGAAAATTATCAGCTACAATACGGTCATAATACATTTCTATATACATACAAACCTAATTGATCATATTTACTAACCACCAGAAACCCACAGTATTATTGCATTTCTCTTTAATATCGATGTACACGGCTCCAACTTCCTTATAGCTTGAAACTTGCAAGTGGTCAATTACATCCTGCAGGACCAATACAAAATTCACCTATAATTTTCAAACAATGCTGTAAATAAAACTAAGGCTCCAAATTCAAACACCACGAAATGCTAAAACACTATTATAAATCGCAAACATGACAATAACATTCGGTAAGATCCTGTGTAGCGGGAGAACTGATTTTCAGATGCCTATTTACTAAGAACAATTTAACAATATCTTTAACCCTTTGAGTACCAGCGACGCGTTATATTTTATTTTAGCTATATATAGACGATATTATGCAGTTTAGGAAGGATCTGCGGTAGTTGTTGTTGTTGTTGTTGTTGTTCCCTAAGCTGCCTGGCCGAACAGCCCCGAGTCCCTGAGGAAGGCCATGGCCACGATCGGGCTTTCCCACAGAGCTCTCATTGAGTGTAGATTGTGTTGTTGGCGTAAGTGGTTGTGTGAAATGCAGTCTTCTATGATGTGTTTAATGGTATGGGGTGCTGTGTTACATCCCGGGCAGGCGTCGACAACGGAGTCATCCAGTCTCTTCTGATAGCTCAGGAGAGCTGGATGGTGTCCGCATCTCAGCCTGGCCAGGTGGACTCTGTCCTCGCGAGGAAGGGAGGATTCGGAAGGATGGATTTCGGGAGGTCGTGCATGCAGCTACGTGTTGTCTGTGAGTGAGTGGATGGATCGGCGAGAGATATGAGTATGGATGTGCTTCTGGAAGTTGGTTCAGGGTGGGCAGGGAGGGAGAGAGGACAATAATTGTGTGTGATACCGTGTGCTGGGTGTTGTTTTGATATTTCTTGGTGTCTGTGGGTGTGTTGCCATGTAGTTTAGTGGGTGGTCTTGGTTCGTGGAGGCTGCTGCCAGGAATTGAGTGCCTCTCATGTCCAGATGGTCTTTGACTTTGAGGATTTTGGTTTCTTGATGTAGGTGATCTGTGGGTGCAGTAGCTGTGCAGCCTGTAATGATCTTCAGGGCTTTGTTTTGAATAGTCTGTAAGGTCTTATGATGTGTTTCAGCTAGGTTAGAAGCCCAGGCTGGGCTTGCGTATTCCATCACTGATCTTATGTATTGTTTATATACTGTGGTGGTAGTTTCTTTGTTGTGTCCAAATTGTGTGTGAGCAACCTGAGGGCGTTAAGTCTGGGTGTAGCTTCTTTTTAATGTTTGTGGTGTGCTGTTTGAATGTCATATGAGTATCATATGTTACTCCTAGGATTTTGGGTGTGTGTGTATGTGTTAGGGGTGTGTTGTTTATGGTGAGTTGAGGGATGTATTCGTGTTCTCCTGTCCAGCTTGTGAGCAGGGTTGCGGTGGATTTGGCTGGGGCTAGATTAAGTCTGTCATGTAGTGTGTTAAGATAGGGTTGAAGGAGATCTGTTGCTCTTTTTGGGTCATGGTGTGTGCATGTGAGTGTTATGTCATCTGCATAGGAGGCTAAGTTTATTTGGGGCGTATTGGGTATAGTTATATCGTGCATGTACAGATTGAAGAGTGCGGGCGATAGGACGGATCCTTGTGGGACTCCGTTTGGAAAGTTTCTGATTTTAGATGACTGACCGGCAAAAGATACGTGTGCACATCTGCCTGCTAGGAAGTTGGCCACCCACCTTTTTGTGTTGTTGTGCATGTTTATGTTGTAGATTTTGTTTGTTAGGTTATGGCAGGGGATGGCATCGAAGGCTTTACTAATGTCGAGTGTGGCTAATAGTGATCTGTGTGGTGGTCTAGCTGAGTTGATGCTGTCAAAAGCTCTTTGTGTAAGGTCTGTGAGAAGAGTGTTTGTGGAGTGCAGTGGCCTAAAGCCATGTTGTGTTGGAGCTAGGGGTAGGTCAGGTGTAATTAGTTGTAATACTAGGCGTTCCATGACTTTGGAGGGGGAGCAAAGGAGTGTGATGGGGCGGTGCGAGGAGGGTAGCGTGGGGTCTTTGTTGGGTTTGGGGAATGTGATGATGATACCATGCTTCCAAATGTCTGGTAGTGTGTTGTGTGAATAGCTGTAGTTTGATATGTTAGTGAGTGCTTGTATGCCTTGTGGTCCCAGGTGTCAGAGGTGTATGTTGCTTATGTTGTCTAGGCCACAGGCGGGTGAGTGCTTGAGATTGTTGATGATATGCTTTGTCTGGTGATTGGTGAAGGGTGTATAGTCAGGGTCTGTGGGGAATTGTCTCTTACGTCGGATGACACGTCGGTCGTCTTTGTGAGGTTTTAGGTGGCTGACATGTGAGAAGTGATTGATGAGAGTGTTTGCTTGTTGTTTACATGAAGGAGTAGAGTCTGTTGTTGTGATTGCAGCATGTGATTGTGTTGTGTTGCTGTTGGAAAGTGTGATGCTGTTTAGTGTTTTGTAGAGTTTTTTGGGGTTTGGTTTGTGATCAAGTGTTTGTAGGAAGTTATTCCAATTTAGTTTTTGTTGTTCTTGTATTTTGTTGTTAGTTTGGGTGTTGAGTGCTTGAATTTGTTGTGTGATGTCTTGTGTGTGGGGTGCTGGGGAGTGTTTCAGTATGTCGCGTTGTCTGATGAGGTTTTGAATTTCTGGTGTGAAGTTAGGGTTGTGTCTTTTTCTGTTACCTCTTGGAATGTGTTTCTTGTCAGCGTTTTGGATAGTTTTATTGAGTATGTGTACAGCATTGTTGATGTTAGTGATGGGTGTACTGTTTAGAGTTGTGAAGTGTTGTTCTGTCTCATTTGTGAATGCTTCCCAGTTAGCTCTCTTATAATTGGTGTATGTGTGTTTGTGGCTAGCTGGGGTGAGTCTGGTTTTGGTGGTGATAATGATCGGGAGGTGGTCAGAGCCTAAGGTTCTGACCACCCTCCAGGTTGTTGTGGGGGCGAGTTCTGGGGAGCAAAAGGTGATGTCTGGAGATGATGGGTTATAGAGGGCTTGGTGAGGAATATGGGTATGTTGATGGATGTCGTTAAGGATGATGAGGTTATCAGTTTGGTTTTGTAGTACCAGCCCTCTGTCTGTGTCGGGGTTGTCGACAAACCAGGCCGACATCTTGGCGTTGAAGTCACCACCCAGGATGATGTGTGGGGTGTTTGTGATGTGTTGTAAGTGTGGTCTGTATTCATTTGGTACTGTAGGGGATGTATGTGTTTATGATAGTTATGTTGGAGTTGTTGCCAGTGCATATTTTAATTGATTGTATTTCTGTTGTGTTATCATTTGGGGGGAGGAGGGATTTGGTTTGTACACTGGTTACTATGTATGATATTTCTTTGTGTACCAGGGTGATGAGTCCACCGCCCCTGCCGACAGCCCGGTATTGTCTGATGGTGGTGAAATTATGAAATGTGGATGTTTTTTGTGTTGTGCGGAGTTTTGTTTCTTGTAAGATGGCAATGTGTATGTTGTGTTGTTTGATGAAGTGTGAGAGTTTGTGTTTCTTTGTGTTGATGCCATCTATGTTCAATTGAAGAATGTTAATGTTATGTGCACGATGTATGTTGGGTGCTGCTGCACGAGGATGGGGTGGGGGTGGGGGTGGGGGGGGGGCGGGGGGTTGGGATGGGTGAGGTAGGGGTGGGGATTGGGGAGCAGGAGATGGGGGTTAGAATGGATTAGGATGGGGTGTGGTGTGTTGAGTTGAGGATGTGGATGGTATGGGAAGGTTAGGTGGGTTAGGGAGGAGAGGTGGACGGGTTTTAGGGGGGGGGGGAGTGGATGATCTGGGAAGGCTAGGTGGGTTGGGGAGGAGAGGTGGACGGGTTTTAGGCAAGGGATTTGACTGGGAGAGGGAGGGGCATGAGGAACAGGTCCAGGTGTTCGTGTAGTGTTTCTTGGAGGCAAGTGTTGTACAGGTGAAGTGGGTCCAGTTCCTGCATGAATTGCAGAGAACTGAACCCTTAGTGTGGCGACTCGAAGTGATGGGTTTTGAGCAAGTTGGACATATGTATGTGTACATGGGTCCTGGGTTGCTCTCAATGTCTCCGGCTAGAAGAAGTCTTCGAGAAATGACAGCCGGAGAGTCATTTCTCGGTGTAGGAAAAACTGTGTGATGTGTGTTTGTGGTGTGAGAGATGTGGAAATTCCCAGCGCGACCGAAGCCGCTTCAAGGACCCGTGCCCCCAGGGAGGGGGCAGGGGATGGTTGTGACGGTTTGGCTCCCGAAACTGCTCCCCGCGGCCGGCATCCGGTTGTCCTCCACTGGTCGTTGATCTTGTCTCCGGCCGTGGAGGGTCGGCAGCCATCCGCGGTTGGCAGCTCCGTGAGGTGGTCCTACGGCATAGACGCCGCCACATCAGGACCTGCGGTAGTTAAGCGGTTTGGTTGAGATAATTTAAAGCCTTATTTTTTCTAGGAATCCTTCCTAATCTGAATAAAATCGTCTAATAGTTGCCACAATATAATTAAATGGACGTCACCGGTATTGTATGGGTTAACCTAACCTAACCTAACCTAGTATATTAGTGATTTTTTTTTTTATGCATATAAAATGTAAAATATATTGCAACATTACCAAATTGAGATATAAGTACATGTCTCCCCGCTACACAGGATTATACCTAAAAATTTTCTTGTCAAGGAATATATAATACGTGTATGCTAAATACAGTATACTGAAGTAATATTTACTGAACATTATGCAATATCATCCGATGCTAAATATGAGCTCCTGGGTAGCGCTGTAAAAATACTTGGTGTTTTATAAGCAGAGCAGAAATATTATTCATAAATCATATAATGTTTTAGTGCAGTGCTGGCTTCTCTCTCTCTCTCTCTCTCTCTCTCTCAAACACCCACCACACCTACACGCACACCCGCAAACGCAACAATAAAAAAGTATACGCGTTCACCACTCCTACACACATACAAACACACACATACTGTATATATATAGATATATATATATATATATATATATATATATATATATATATATATATATATATACACAGTATATCACCCCCCTCCCCAACACTTTTTTTTGTTTTTATTAAGGTGACAGTTACAATGTGGTGTACAATCTATCTTATTCTAGTTACATTATAGTGTATCTTATTGTACCAGTACCTCCCTACAATCAACCTAGTTGTTCCCCAATTCGGCCCTCCGCCACGACCATTTCAAAGTCTAAGTCTCTCACTCTTGTGACTTGTCCTCTGTAGCGGGGAGGACCCCCCCCCCCCCTCCCCAACACACATACACACACAATTTACTAAAGTAAGCGTGAGTTAGTGTGGCATCACTAAATGTATTTCTAACATTTAGCATGCTAATGTTTTGGCTGAAGTGGAACGTTTACTGTCTCTCTTTCTCTCTACGTCTCTCTTTCTCTTTCACTCTCTCTCTCTCTCTCTCATTGTATACCTTCTGTAGTTGATTAGTACAGTTGATCTACTAGTTCTACAGTTGATCTACAGTTGATTAGTACCCACTCTGTGATGTTATGTATGGAAGTAGGAATAGAATGTTTCCTTTAGTTAGTTAGTTAAAATAGGACTTCAGAGGCTATCAACCCTTCTGGATTATTAAGCCAGCACACTGTGAGTCAAGAATAGCGTCAGGACTGGAGCCCCTTTTCAGAAACGCCAGTACCTTGTTTGTTTTACTAAAATAATAGGTAAGATCCTGCGTAGCGGGGAGAACTGTTTTTCAGATGCCTATTTACTAAGAACCATTGAACAATATCTTTAACCTAACCTAACCAAAACCTAACCTAACCTAGTATATTAGTGGACTATTTATGAATGTAAAATGTAAAAAATATATTGTAACATTACCAAATTATTGAGATATAGGTACAGGAACAGAATATATTAGACCTACAGAGACATATGGCAAGGATTCAACACTTTTCGGTCTCTGTAGACCTAATATATTATGTTATATTCATCATATACACTTTGTATATTGGCCAATGTACTGAATATCATTTGAGAGTAATATATGTCTGTAACATTAATGAATATAGAAATGACTCAAATGAGTGATATTTTGATGACTTCGATTTATATATTTCGACTTACTGGATGGAAACTGATTACTATTGGGTGTACTGTAAAGAACAGCAGACGACGTATGCCTGTCCCCAATTTAGGAGGGACTGGCCTTCGGCCGAGTCAATTCTACAAAAAAAAATTAAGGCCTACACAATAATCTCAATGGGATAGAAGTCTTGAGAACATAATTATATTAGTAATAAGAGTCGGGCAGAACGGACGGGAAGATTGGAGGAGGGAGACGGACGTATATTTTAAAGCTTAATGGAGGCTGTGTATGTTTACTTTTATGTCAGGTTGGGCCTTCTCACGTACAGTCACAATCATTAAGCTTCATACATTTTGAAACCCCGAACTAAACAAACGAATATAAACAATGCAGTTAACCAGGTAAAAAAATAATATGGATATTCACTTCAGCCTGAAACAGTTTCGAATATATATGAATTTACATAAATAACCGCGACGGCAATTCATTAATTTTAAAGTTTATTCGCTATTTAAATTCCTTCTATATTCTATTTACCATAATTTGCTTCTCAAAATCAGAATATTTTATTATGTTTTTTTACACCAACCCACTTCACATCTAAACTCAATTAATGAAATCAACAAATACATGTGGCACTCCGAGGACTCGAACCTAGGATACTCTCATCGAAATTCCACGCACTATGCATTACGCTATCAAAACAGTTAATGTAAAGTCTCTGCTTCCTACTTCCCTTGCTTCCTTATTATATCTCATAGTTTATATATTTCCATCGCTGAAGTTCAACTTGTGGGTTCCTTAACACCTTATTGGCGGGCTAGGCGGTCTAGCGGACCGTAGCGCCCAGCGGGGTGTTTTTACCCTAAATAGGGTTGTTTACGTGATCATTTTCATGCCTAAATAAGACCCAGAGCGTAAAACAATTATCTATCCCTGAAAGGGCGTAAACAGAGCTTTCCAATGACACCCGAACCATCCTTGTACGACCGCTGGTTCTCTTGCAACGATCGTGCAACACGAGTGCAAAAACCCTGTAATTAGGTAATTTCCCTACATAATTCCCTGTGTACAAAGGAGTACAAAGGAGTACAAAGGAAATCAAGCAACAACAGATCTAGTGACCCTTCTAGGTTGCTTGTCCTCCAAAACACTGAGGATCAAGTGTCCAAACAGTGGTTTAGAGTGGGTAAGGGAACATTGGAAAGGGAAATACTGCCCTGGAACTAATGTCCGTGGCAGGATTAGGAAGTTAGTAGGGGACAGATGGGTTAGTAACTGAGGGGGGGATAAAATAAAGTTATTAATTTACAAACGCAGTCAGTCGCGGGTTTGATGCGAGATATTTGTCTAGGCGGAGTTTAAATGAATCAACGGTGATGCAGTCTATAACGTTTCGGGGAAGCCCATTCCACAAGTTGACAACTCGATTGAAGAAGAAATTCTTAGATTCGTGTAAGTTAAAAGATTTACCAATAATTTTGCAACCGTTTCCCCGCGTGTAATTAGATTGGTCGATAGTGAAGTACTTACTACAGTTCATATTGTCGATGCCTTTGATGATTTTGAACACTTGAATTAAGTCACCTCTTAATCTGCGCTGGGTTAAAGGAAATAGATTTAATTCTCTAAGACGCTCTTCGTATGGTTTGTTCTTTAGGCTAGGTATAATTTTGGTAACTCTACGTTGAACTCGTTCTAGCTTGTTTATATCTTTTTGGTAATAAGGGCACCAGGATTGAACGCAGTATTCCAGAAGAGGGCGGACTAATGAATTGTAAAGGGTTAGGATAACTTCTTTGGATTTATGCTCAAATGACCTGCCTATAAAGCCAATTATTTTGTTTGCCTTCTTAACAACTTCTGAACATTGTTGACTCGGTTTTAGGTTACTCGATATTGTTACTCCCAGATCGGTTTCTCTGTTTACATTCTTAAGCTGAGTGCCATTCATCGAATAGTTTGCTTTCTCATTTAGGTATCCGATATGTAGTACTTTACATTTATCCGCATTGAAACTCATTTGCCAAATTTGGGCCCAACATGACAATTTATCTAGATTGTGTTGCATATCGTCAACTTGTTCTTTTGAGAGTACGCTATTTGCAATTTTTGTATCGTCAGCAAATTTTGAGATTGTACAGGTGAGACCCTCATCTATGTCGTTGATGTAAATTAGAAAGAGAATTGGTCCTAGTACCGATCCCTGGGGTACCCCGCTACTTACATTGGTCCATTTTGATGCCTTACCGTTTATGACTACTCTTTGCTTTCTGTCGCTGAGCCAATTTTCTATCCATTTCAACACACCGTCTTGTATTCCATGCGCTTTTAGTTTTAGCAGTAAACGTTTGTGGGGAACTTTGTCAAAGGCCTTTTGAAAATCAAGGTATATAATATCTACAGCTTTACTCTCATCGTAGAGGTTGAGGATATCGTGGAAGAAGTCTAAGAGGTTTGTTAAACAGGAACGTTTTTTACGAAAGCCGTGTTGAGTATCTTTAAGTATGTTATTTTCCTCTAAGTGATTTACGAGTCTGTCTCGTATGACCGTTTCTAGCATTTTACATACAACTGAGGTTAAGCTAATTGGACGATAGTTACTGGGTAGGGATTTGCTGCCTTTTTTGAATATCGGTGTTACGTTGGCTAGCTTCCACTGATCGGGCATAGTTCCAGACTGCAAGGATTTATTGAATAGTAATGTCAGTGGTTTAGAGAGCTCATCCTTAGCTTCCTTTAGAACTCTAGGCGAGATTTTATCAGGTCCAGGCGTTTTATTTACCTTGAGTTTATCTAAACAATTCAATACTTCTCTCTCTGTAACGGTGATATTGCTTAGAACATCTGAATTATCAATCTGAATCGGCGATGGTGTAGGGATATCACTGAGGTCTTCTGTTGTAAAAACTGATGCAAAGAAGGTATTGAGGGCATTACTCATTTGTTCTTCGTCTTTGGTGTATTCTCCATTTTCATCGACTAACGGTCCAACAGTTGAAGTAACGACTTTTTTCTTTCTGATATAACTATAGAATTCTTTCGGGTTTGTTTTACTTTGATTCGCAATATGTAACTCTAAGGTCTTTTTACTTTGCTTAATTAACTTTTTGGCTTTGCGTCGTAGCTCTACAAATTTCAGCCGTTCTTCGTCATTTTGTGAGGATTTTAATCTATCATTAGCAAATTTTTTAGCAAGCAGGCAGTTTGAAATATCTTTATTCCACCATTTGGGCTTATTATTATGGCCTGGACGCCGAGTTTTTGATGGTATGCAGTCTTGCACTGCTTTTAGGTAAGTGGCTTCGAATAACTTCCAAGATGTAGCGAGTGAGAGAGGGGAGGGAAGGGTGGGAGTCACCTCAGTTGGTCCACCGTGGTGGTGGTGAGCGGTCATACAGTTGCTAGGCTCCTCATACCGCTCAGCTCTCTTTCTCAGCAACATTACGTGCTGAAAATGGCGCACGACATAAGTTGTGAACCGCCACTTAGTCCAAATTTATTTCACACGACATAAGTTGTGCGCGCCGACAGTTAGGGGTAAGGGGAGTCACCGGCTTTTTTGTTTATCTTTCTCTCCGTTTCTCTCTTTCCCTGGCTTGTATCCATTCGGCCCCATTCAGCCAACTGTTTGAAGACGTTCATCCCAATCCAAGTGTCGATTTCTTCCTGGCGAGCGATAGCGAGCCAGCATTGTGTGGAGAAATCCGGCTTCGCCTGAGACATTTTTCTATCGAAATATGTACAAATTTAGCTTGCTGTTAAAACAAAAAATATATATATACTGGCTCGCTACCGCTCGCCAGGAAAATATTGACACCTGGATGGGGGTAAATGTCTTAAAACAGTAGGCTGAATGGGGCCGAATGGATACAAGCCAAAGAGAGAGGGAGAGAAAGAAAAGAAAAAAAGCGAGGTGGGCTCCCTTAACTCTTCTTCCCTTTTTTCCACTTTGTATAATTATATTAATTACTATTTATTTTTGTATCAATCATCCATGATTTTAAGTTCTATTTATTTCCAATTAACTTTATTATTATTTGAGTTTTGTTCTCTCTTTCAATAATTATATTAAATATTATTGCATACTTTCCTTTCTTGCATACTTCACTATTACTGATATTTCATTATAATTGCATTTGTAATAATGTATTACTAAATTAAATTTATCTCTGAAATTTTGGACCCATTAAATAATTTGTATTATATAATATATTTTCAATTCAATATTGTTAATGCAATTTTATTTAATTAAATGTTACGTCTTCCCTATTGCATTTCCTTTTGTTTCATTCCTTGACTGAACCGATCTTTTTTCATTAAACTTTGATAAAAAAAAATCCTCCTTGATAGATTCTAAAGTGTTCTCGTTATTTGCTGCTCATTGTTCTCTCTCTCTCTCTCTCTATCTCCAAGATAAGACCAACTAATTGGCATTTATCCACTAAAGAGACAGTGAATTAAGGTCCCTCCCCCATTCTCTCTATCAATCTATCTATAACTATCCATCTCTCTCTCTCTCTCTCTCTCTCTCTCTATATATATATATATATATATATATATATATATATATATATATATATATATATATATATATATATATATATATATATATATATATATATATATACAGTATATGTATATATAATGTATAGGTATCGGTCTATCAGTCTACCGATCTTTCCTTCTATCTACCTATTTATTTATATTGTAAATATATTGTTTTCCTTGTATAAACATCATACTGTAATGGTAAAATATAGAGGTAGCCTACTCTGTCAAAACAGTGGACAATGAAACATTCAGTAATACATGGAGGACTGTTATCACCATTGTTTCATGCTATAAGGAAGTTAAACATTTAGACATTGATATTTAGCAGAAACAAAGGGACATTATAATTTGTGACGATAATAAACCATGTGATTAATACTCTAATATAGTTGTGCATACAAATTGAAAATTTATTTGTGCTAACAAAGTCGAAAACAATGACAATGCGATCTTCGAATGAATCATTTACTTGTAATATAATAATCATGACCCATAAAAACGAATGCATATTTTGTGCTTTAAATAGTTATACCCTATAATAGTCATCTTATGGAAGTTATTAACATAATATAATACCGGTAATCTCAGTTTTGTTTTGGAATAGTTCGCCTGTGCTCCTGCCAATGAGCGATGGGGTAGATACGTGGAGATGCTCGAGGAACTACAAAATAGGGTAGGAAGATTAGGATTGCTTGGGATGGACAGCAGTAGAGGAAATTGGCCACTTGCGAGTTTCAGGCTATAAGGAAGTTGGAACCATAAACATCGATATTAAACAGAAATACAATAATAATGTAGGTTTCTAATGGATAAAAAGTATGTTGAATTGGGTTTTCTGTATTTATATAAGCACTACAACCGCAATTTAGGTGATAATTCTGTTAATCACCGATGTCTACAGCTCCAACTTCCTTATAAGAACGAAACTCGTAAGTGGTCAAGAGGTGTGATGGGCTGGAGGACTTTGGAGGAAAGTGTGTCCAAAGCGAAGATCAAGTTTAGAATGAGACTGGAAGAAATGGTGGAAGAGACGTGGGCAAGGAGGGTATATGAGTGAATAAGGGAGAAGAGTAGAAGGGGAAGGGAATGTAGGAACAGACTGAAGAGGAATGGAATGAAAAGAGGAAGATACAGAGAATGGTTGTATTATACCGGGGAATGGGTCGATGCGAGAGGTAGAAGTCTTGAGCAGAGGTGGGCAGGTGCGCGCCATTTGGCGCTCTGCGCTCTGCGATCCGGTGCGCATTACCAATATAGAGGAGCGCGGAGCGAGGAGCGGCAAAATTCTGAAATCGGAGTGCAGGCGGGGAGCGCAGCTAGAAATTCGCGCTCCTTTCTGGCGCTCCGGAGGCGATTTTTCCTGTCAACAACAGGTACAAGAACGTCATTATCGTGTACAGTCATCGTACCGTTCGTACGGTGTTACCCACGGTGTTAGTGAACTGTGATACAGTGATACTATGATAGTGACAGACTGACAGTGTTACAGTTGTTAACTTGTTATTTTTTTTTTTGGGCTTTTGCTAACGCAAAGTAAACCTTACGGGCAAGTTACAGCTTACGAAGGGGCCTAAGGGTAAGTCTGGCAGTGGTATAGCCCGAGCCTGTCTGACTGTCTGAGTGTCTGTGGACAGCTTGGACGGGTCCAATAATCATAATATAATCAATTAATCATATATTAAATTATTAATGATATTACGATATTAAATTATTATTCATTTAATCATGTAATCAACTAAATAGTAAATACTAATCAATGTAATCATGTTGTATTGTTGTTATTGTGTTGTTAGGCTTGTTAGAATGTTAGCTTGATAAGTTTAACTGTTTAAGTTTCTCAGTTTGGACAGTTTCTGTAATTCTTTATGTCATATCATAGATATCAATGGACAGTCAGAATGTCACAAACTCACAATGATATCAATCATATCATATCATATCATTGACATTTGATTCATTGATATGACATAAAGAATAACAGAAACTGAGAAAGTGAGAAACTTAAACAGTTAAACTTCAGAAAGACACCATGACTTGAGGTTTTTTGAATGTTTTGAATTCTTGGAATTTAGTGAAGTGAAAGACAAAGGACAAAGTGAAGGACAAAGGTAAATAATTAAATAACTTCTAGAAGCTGTTTTGTTTGTTTTGTTTTTTATATACCTATTTTTGGGAGCGCGGAGCGGGAAGCAGATCGGGTCTGCTGACAAAAGGAGCGCGTGAGCACTGCCGCATTACCTTATGTCTGATGAGCGCGGAGCGCTGCCGCATTACCGGTCCCACCGGAGCGCGCCCACCTCTGGTCTTGAGAACATATATTAGTAAAAAGAGTCGAGCAGAAGGGACGGGAAGATTGGAGGAGGGAGACGGAAAAGAAAAAGATGCTGGAAAGGCTTAGGAAGAAAAAGAGACCAAGGAGAGAGTTTTTTTTTTTACGAGGGGATTGGGGTTCTCAATCATTGTTTCAATGCAGAGCAAAAACAGAAGAAGTGAATACAAAGGAGTACAAAGTACAAAGAATGGGAGAACATGGAGATGGAATGGAGGGGTGAAAGAATGTGAAGAATGTTTGGTGGTGGGTGAATGAGTTAAAGAGACATTAGAACATTTGCTGATAGTGTGATGTGTATGAGGGAGAAAGGGCATGTGGAAAGAAAAATGTGCTAGTGAATAGGGGATGAGGAGTGGCAGAAAATAAAGACAAATGAGGACATGGGTGTAGCGTACATATATCTTGGGCCTGGATGGCGCGGAAGAAAGGGATATAAGAGAGAGGATGGAATGTACTAAAGAGTATCTGAGGAGCATATGGAGGGTGAGGATGGAAAACAAAAGATAGAGAAAGGAGAGTATAAGGGATGAGAGGAGTTTCCTTTTAAGATTTTTCTTTGAATATAATTTTCTTCAATATCTCCTTTCTTTCTACTTGATGTCTTTCTTTCTATATTTTCCTAGCTTTCCCTGACGGGAGGAAGCTGTTACAAAGGCGTTGCTGAGGTGGGATTACCTAGAGATAGAGACCGTATAGTAAAAGGATCTTTAATTAAGAAGTAAATAAACCAGCCGTCACACGCCAGTCCCCTCCCCCCGTCCTGTTCTGCCGCCATTTACTGTATGTTGAACACCTCTCCCCTTGTCCGGCCTGGCGGCTGTCCGGTTTCCACTCAGTTCTTGCTTATAAATTGTTTGCTATCCTTCAAGCTTTGCATTTCATCCGCGATCCACCTCCTCCTCCGCTTGGTTCCTGACCCCTTCTGCTCGTGGTGCCGGACGGTGGACGAGATGGTAGAGCACTTAATTCCTTCTCCACTGCCCTCGCTTTTACTCCCATAGGACCCTCCTTCGCTGCAGCCTCCTCTCTTTTGGGGTCTCTACCTTCACCATCCCTGTCCTGTTGGGGGGGGCTGTGGCTGGGACCCGACCCTCTGTGATCGTGTTCTTCAGCACACAAAGGCCTTCCTGCGGCGTTCGGGTCGTCTCGGCCGCCTGTGAATGCTTCCCTGTGATTGTCTGTGGCAGGGTTAATTGGGCCTGTCCATACAGCGCTTCACTCAATAATCAAGATCAAGACACGCCAGTCCACACACCTTTCCTAACCCCTATTATACTAATACAAGTTTTCTTTTCACCCCTCTTATTAAAACGCCTGTGCAGTAATCTGGAGACTGCAATCCTCCAAGCAAACTACATATTTCATCACCAACACCTACCCTCTGAATATGGTCTATGGCAGGGTTAATTGGGCCTGCCCACAGTCCACAGCCCTTCAATCAACAACAAAGCACCGCCGCTCTCTGCCTCAGAACCGGACAGTGCGGACACACCAGACTGGGACAGGATGTTACACTTACACTTAGTTACACTTAGTTGTATTCCGTCCGTTAGTGACACAGTTGAGCTGGGGCTCCACTGCGACCAGGCAGCTCCCTTTCTTCCACTCTCCATTCCAGAAGTCGGTTGGAGTTGGTGCTGGGGTATCCTGGTGTTGGTGGCCGGTCCGGTATTTTGGCCAGCCACATGTCCAAGTGTTTCTTGAAGGTGTCTGGAGACACCCCGGTTATGTTCCTGAGAGGGGCTGGTATACAGTTGAACAGTCTGGTTCCATTGTATGTAAAGCTGTGATGGATCAGGGATTTGATTTGTTGTGTTGATCCCGGCGTAGTCCTCACATAGCACAGCCTCCCTCGCCTTTGGTGCTGAGTCTCTTGGATGTTTGGGTTTGGTACCTTTTTTTCCAAAATCTTCCAGACGTAGATGATGATGTATCTCTCCCTACGTCTTTGAAGTGAGTACAGCTGCAGCTCCTTAAGTCTCTCCCAGTAGTTAAAGTGTTGAAACCCATGGATTTTACTGGTGAATGTCCTCTGGGTGGCTTCAATTTCTGTTATTTCTCCTACTTTTTGGGGAGACCAGAGCTGGGAGCAGTACTCCAGTCGTGGTAGGACCAGTGACTTCCACAATGTTAGCATACACCTCTCATTTCTTGTGTGGAAGGTTCTCAGGATCCAGCCTGCTATTTGTTTTGCTGTTGTTGTGGCTTTGGTAATATGCTGGGAAAAAGTGGCGTCACTGCTCATATTTACTCCCAAGTCCTTCACTGTGTCCTTGGCGGTAATTTCTTGCTGTCCGCTTTTGTAGTTGGTGTCGTTTTGTAGTGCTCTCTTGTTCCCGTACCTTAGAAGCTCGAACTTGTCTCCGTTTAGGGCCATGTTGTTTTCTTCTGCCCACTTCAGGATTTTGTCCAAGTCTTGTTGTAGTAGCTGAGCATCATGTTGTGAGGTGATTTTCTTCATGAGTCTGGTGTCGTCTGCAAACGATGTGGCTGTTGAGTGTTCCAGGTCCCTGTCGATGTCTCCTATCATGATGAGGAATAGGAGAGGTCCCAGTACTGATCCTTGTGGTACTCCGCTGATGACCCCACCTGCTTCTGATAGGCTTCCTTGAACCGTGACTCTTTGTTTTCTGTTGGTGATGAAGCTATGGAGCCATCTTCCAAGGTCTCCCCCTATTCCCAGTGATTTGAGTTTATGTAGAAGGATCCCATGGTCCACCTTGTCAAAAGCTTTGGCGAAATCTAGATATATGACGTCTAAATTTTCTCCGTCTTGAATATCCTGTAGGATTTTGTCGTAGTGTGATAGTAGTTGTGAGAGGCAGGAGCGGCCTTTTCTAAAGCCATGTTGCCCCTCGTTGAACGCCTCATTATCTTCCAGGAAGCTGACCATCTTAGCTCTTATTGTTCTTTCTATGATTTTAATAAGGTGTGACGTCAGCACCACTGGTCTGTAATTTTTGGCTATGCCTTTACTACCCCCTTTGTGTATTGGTGTGACATTGCCTTCTTTTAGGGATTGTGGTACATATCCAGTTTGGAGGGACTTGCTCCACAGCAGTTTTAGAGGCAGGGCTAGCTGATGTTTGCAGTTTTTTAGCAGTTGGGCATGAAAGCCGTCTGGTCCTGCTGCAGAGTTTGGTCCAATCTTGTCGATGGCTGCTATTATGTCCTCTGTTGATACTGTTACCGAGGAGAGTTGATGTGGTGTCTCTGGAGCGTTGCCAAAGAAAGTCGTTGCATTCTCGATTTTCTTGTCTTCATTTGGCGGGCTGAAGACACTTTAGAACATAAGAACATAAGAAAATGGGAGTCTGCAGAAAGCCGATTGGCCTAAGCAAGGCAGATCCCTGTCCCACACAACCCCAATTACAAAGCCCAATTATAGGCTCAACACTCTAATACCCTTAGGATCATCTTACCAAACCGGTTAGAGATTAACGCAGGATTACGGGGTCTGCAGAGCGCTGATTGGCCCAACCCGGCTGATCCCCCTTCACACCCAACCCTTCTCGTCCATATGCTTATCCAATTTTTTCTTAAAGCTCCCTATCGTTCTTGATCCCACTATATCACTTGGTAGCCTATTCCACCCATCTACAACTCTGTTACCAAACCAATATTTGCCTATATCTTTTCTGAAACGAAATTTATCTAATTTGAAACCATTGGTACGAGTTCTTTCGCTATCACTGAGCTTTAGTACATTTGTCATGTCCCCTTTGTTAATCCCACTAACCCACTTGAACACCTCTATCATATCCCCTCTAACTCTGCGTCTCTCTAACGAATGTAAACCTAATTTCTTCAACCTTTCTTCATACGGAAAATTTCTAATATTATGGATCATTTTTGTCATTCTACGCTGAATTCTCTCCAATGAATCTATGTCCATTCTGTAATAAGGACACCAAAATTGGACAGCATAATCCATATGGGGTCTCACTAATGACAAGTAAAGTTTTAAGATAACATCAGCAGTTCTGTTACTCACACTCCTAGAGATGAACCCGAGAATCCTGTTTGCCTTATTACGAACGCTTATACACTGTTTTCTAGGCTTCAAATCATTGCTAACAAACACACCTAGATCTTTCTCGCAGTCTGAATTTTCTAATTCTAAATTAGCTAGTTTATATTTAACATTTGTTTGCATCTTCCCTATCTTTAATACCTTGCATTTGTCAATGTTAAACTTCATCTGCCAATTTACTGACCATTCATGTAAGGTATCTAGATCCCTTTGGAGGCACTCTATATCGCTATCTGAATCAATTGATCTCCCCAGTTTAGTATCGTCTGCGAATTTACTTATCCTACTAGTTATACCTAAATCTAGGTCATTTATGTATATAAGAAACAACAGGGGACCTAATACCGATCCCTGGGGGACACCACTTTTGACTGCTCCCCACTCTGACTTGGTACCATTTATGATGACTCTCTGTTTCCTACCAATTAGCCATGACCTAATCCATCCCAACAACGACCCTCCTATTCCATGTGCCTCAACCTTTCTCATCAATCTCTCATGAGGGACTCTGTCGAAAGCTTTACTGAAATCTAAATATATAATATCATATGACTTGTCACTATCTACTGCTTCATATACCTCTGAGAAAAAGCTAAGCAAATTAGTAAGGCACGAACGTCCCTGAGTGAATCCATGCTGAGAAGAATTTATTAAGTTAAATTTTACTAAGTGGCTTCTAATTTTCCTAGCAATAATAGACTCTAGCAACTTTCCTATGATTGATGTGAGACTAATGGGACGGTAATTGGATGCTATCGATTTATCACCTTTTTTGAAGATCGGAACTACATTTGCAAGCTTCCAAGCTTCTGGAACTAAACCTGTTTCTAATGACTTGTTAAATATAAATGCTAATGGACTACTTAACTCATCTCTGCATTCTTTTAATACTCTAGCATATACCTCGTCAGGACCAGGCGATTTTTGAGGTTTCAGTCTGTCAATTTCCTTAAGCACATCATTTCTACTTATACTAACTGTACTTAACATATTTTCTATACTATCACTATATACCATATTGACTTCTGGAATCTGTGCCAAATTTTCATTAGTGAAAACGGAAAGAAACTGACTATTTAATGTACTGCACATTTCTAAATCATTTTCTGTTATTTCTCCTATTGAAGTTTTTAGGGGGCCTATTACATCTCTAACTTTAGATTTATATAGTTGGTAAAAAGCTTTAGGGTTATTTTTTGAGTCGCTGGCTATCCTTATTTCATAATTTCTTTTTGCTTTCCTGATTTCCTTTTGACCTTTTTGACTTTCATACTGCTGTTTGAGTATCTTGGCCATTTTCGGATGGGACTCCGAGAAGATGAAAATTGTCCGCACTGCCTCACCCCAGAGACAGTGGAGCATTATCTACTCCATTGCCACAGACACTACAGTGCCCGCACCCACCTCAGAAGTGTAGTAGCCCAACAAGGAGTAACATTCAACATCAATCATATCCTAGGTCAGTGGTCAGCAACCCTTAAAGCTAGAAGAGCCATTTTGTAAAAGTTTCATAAAAATGTTGAGTAGCCTATAGCCTAACTCCATTTATTATAAATGTTTACCTATGGTTCCGTTAAAATATCCTCAAGTAGCCTAACCTATTAAAAACTGTTCAGGGGGACTGGTTAGAACTTGTAGGATGTTTAATTGAATGTCGGAAACCAGTATTTACTGAGAAATAACAGCCTTAAAATGCGCTATCTTACCTCGTGGGGCCGCGGTCTCCTGCTTGTGTCACATGACAATACTTACAGAGGGTCCGGGCCCAGTACAGGTATACGGATACTCCAGCTAGATTGTGTGATGATGTATAGGCTATGTACTGTAATATGTTTGTGTAACTGGTTGTTTGTATCTTCTTGGATTTGCTTTGGGTGTTGTTGTTGTTTTTCCCCAAGCTGCCTGGCCGAACAGCCCCAAGGCCCCGAGCAAGGCCAAGGCCACAACCGAGCGCCCCCACAGAACCCTCCCTGCCGACCACAATAAAGCCTGGGTGACCGAAGCCACTCCATGGCGGGGAGCTGAGGAGGGCGCGGAAACGCCCGGGAAACCAAAGCCCCACTCAGGGCCCTGTGCCCCTCAGCAATTATGAAGAGAAAGTTGAGGGGCAAAGGAAAGATGTGACGCTTTGGCTTCCAATCTTGGTAGATTTTAATTTTTATTTTAGATTAGGAGGTCAATCCACGCAAGAGACGCCGTCACTTGAGATCTAGAAAATATATAGTATAACTAAATAAGTTGGTCACCAATTATTTTGCAATATTTGAACACACATATGGACTTTATATGCTCTAAACATAATATGAAAATGTGTTTTAAGCCTCGGCAAAACCTAATAAAAGTATATGGTACTAAAATGGAATTTTGTCGAAACATGGTTGTCAATATCTTCCTATAGACGGCACCGATTCGTACACACGCTATTTTCACCTGTCTCCCGAGGTCTGTCCACCAGCTTTTTAGTCCACTCCACCTGCCCATCTCTGTCGATAGGTTGGGTTGTTTGGTTAGGTTAATATACTAGGTTTCAGAAACAAGATTCGTAGTTGCGGTAGTATTTAGTATTTACGGTATCTGGACACTTCGAGCGAATTCATATTCGAGCGGAGGTGCATTTAGGTTAGGTTAGGTAAAGTAAAGTAAAGTTAGGTTAGGTTAGGTTAGGTTAATTTAATTAGATTGAAGTTCCTCGCATTCGTATTTACAGATACGGCCGAATACCGGTAGGCTACTAAATGGGCGCCGGCCCAACCACCATGTTGTATCCCACGTAGGCCTACTAGGTACTACGGACACATTGTAGGCGTTAGGTGTGGATTAGGCTTGTATCCAATGTACTAGGTCTATGTTACTGGATATTTATGATTTAAATAAGTGCTACGTTTTCGATAATCTGGTTATATGGCTTTGCAATTAGGGAAACCATGAGCCAATTTCCGACATTTAGTTAGTCTTTTTCGATTCTCAAAATACGATCCAAGTTTTGCCAAAAATTGGCTCGGGTTTTCCAAAATTATGCTTTTTGGGGTTTGCAATTTAGGGAAACATGAGCCAAAATTCTAAATTAGCTTACTGTAGGCCTAATTGGTTTACTCTTAAAACTCGCAAAATCCGAGCCAAGTTTTGCCAAAACTTGGCTCGGGTTTTCCAAAATTCGGGTTTTATGGCTTTGCAATTTCGGGAAACCTGAGCCAAATTTCTAAATGAGGTTACTGTAATTTTGTTGTCTACAAACTCTCCGAGCCAGCTTTGGCCAAAACTTGGCTCGGGTTTTCGAAATATTGGGTTTTAGGCCTTTGAAATACCTTAAAACCCGAGCCAAGTTTGGCTAAAATACGTTTTAATCGCCGTTTTACGCATTTAACCCCTCATTTTCCCTGTACTTCATAGCCCTCCCCACTATCGGGCGGCGTGTCTTAAGATCGTTGTATAATGGGGAAAACGGTTTCGCCGAGGGCTGTAATTATTTCCAAACACTATATATTGATGAAAACTAACAGGGAAAAATAAAAAAATCCATGGGAAAATTGGTGACCATCTTATTTAGTTTTTCCAAATATATAAGTAAAAGGAACAGTCAGAGTAAGCTATGGGTATGGCAGAGATCGCTCAGTTCTCACTCTGATAGACCAGCCCATCACCACATGACTAGAACCCAATCCTCTCAGCATCAGCTAGGAAAGGCCCTAGAAAGCCGCCTTTGGCGGGGGGATAGCTCCCCTATTTCAACCCTTTTCGGGGTTGGGCACCCGCCCTGCTTTGGGTGTTGGTCTATGACATGTGTGTTGTTCTACAAGATGATGGAATTTCTTTGTTTATTTTGATATGGGTGTGAAGTGGGGAGTTGGGCATGTGAAATTTGTAGGGAGGAAGGTCTGTTTAGGCTATTGTATATAGCTTTGGAGGGTTTCTGGGAGAGTTTGGGCAAGGAGTCTCTTGAAGGCAGTGGTATTTGGGGCCATAGCAGTTTCTTCGGAGAGGGAGTTCCAGAGCTCTGCTATTCTACAAGAGAAGAAGTGTTTTTGGGCTTCTACTGATACATGTTGGATCTGTATCTTGTACCTGTGGCCCCTGGTGCCTACTCTCGGTGCTAGTGTGAAGAGGTCGGTGGTTGCGATAGGTGAATTGCCATGGAAGATGTTGTGGCAGAGTATGAGGTCGCTCCTTATCAGTCGGCCCTGTACAGAGAAGAGGTTTAGACTTTGTAGTCTCTCATTGTAGGGAAGACCTTCCAGTCCGTGTATTTGTTTGGTCCATCTTCTCTGAACGGACTCCAGGCGTTTGAGGTCCATGGAGTAACCCAGGTTCCAGACAGGGGATCCGAACTCTATTATGGGGCGGATGTCGGTGGTGAGGAGGTTCATCATGAAGTCTGGAGTTCGGCACACTGTACTTTTAAGAAGAGTGGAGGCAATTCCTCCTGCTTTCTGGGTAGTTTCCTGGATATGTTGGTGGAACTTTAGGTCTGTGGAGATTTTTACACCTAGATCGGAGTGGGCTTGCGAGGGTCTTATGGGGTTACCTTGAAGAAGGTATGTGGGCTGGTCAGTTCTGAGGGCAGGTGATCTGGTGAAGTGTAGGTGGGCACACTTCCCTGGGGAAAACTCTAAGCCCCAGGAGGCTGCAGTTGCAGCTAGGGTATTTATGTCCTCCTGAAGTTGTTCTTGGGTTAGGCGCGGGCGGCGGGGATGAGGATTGCAGGTATAGCTTCAGGTCGTCAGCGAATATCTTGAACTTGCTGTGCAGTCTTGAGCCAATGTAGTTGACAAAGAGGAGGAATAGTAGGGGTCCTAGGACAGATCCCTGGGGGACTCCACTTAGCACTGGTCTTGAAGAGCTTGTGGTTCCGCTCACACGGACTTTCATGGTCCGACCACACAGGAAGCTGATGATCCAGTTGAGTAAGTGACCTGAAATACCAATACTCTGCAACTTGTCAATGAGCGTTTGGTGGTGGACTCAGTCGAAGGCCTTCGTGAAGTCGAACAGAATTAGGTCTACCAGCTCCCCACGGTCGTACCAGTAGGTGATGTAGTTGTAGGTAAGTAGGAGCTGGTCGGTAACTGATCTGTTCTCCCTAAACCCAAACTGGTTGTTGGTGAGGACCATGTGATCATGGAAGAATCTGTAGAGTTCTTTGGTGACAATTCTCTCCATGATTTTGCATGCTACAGATGTGAGGCTGATGGGTCTGTAGTTCAGGGGGTTTGTCCTTGGTCCTTTCTTGTATATTGGGGATATATGGGAGGTTTTCCATAGGGAGGGAAGTTGTTCAGAGGTTGAATAGTAGGGTGAAGGGTACTGCTAGTTCGGCGGCACATTCTTCCAGTAGTCTGGGGTGTATGGCGTCCGGGCCCATTGCACTGTCTGGTTTGAGTTGCTTTAGTTTTTCTTCAATTTCCTGTGTGTTGAAGTGTATGGATTCAAGACTACCAGGACAGGTTTGGTGAGGTGCGGGAGCTTGGAGGTGGACGGTAAGAAAGACGCTTGCAAAGGCATCAGCAAAGGATTCTGCCATGGCTATGGGAGAGTCGGTTAGGTGGCCATTTAGGGTCAATGGTCCTACCTTCGGGCGGTCAGATTTTTGTTGCCTTATGTAGGAGTAGAAGAGTTTGGGTTTTGTTGTGCGGTTTTGAATTAGCTGTTTTTCGTAGGAGATCTGGAGATTTAGGTTTTGTGAGCGGTACATGTCACTGAGCTCCCTAAAGCGGGAGAGGGATTGGAGTGCTTGGGAGGGTGGGGGGTACCATCAGAGGTGAATGGGAATGGTAGTGCACTTGTGGACGTATGTGTGGGGAGGAGGCTGTGGATAGCCAACACCTTCTTCCGACACAGAATGATCCACAGGTACACGTGGAAACGGATGTTGACGATGAAGGATAAGACAGTGGTGGAACGAAAGTCATTGATTGATTATGTATGTGTGGATGAACGAATGAAGAAATCTGTGATGGATGCTAGGGTGTATAGGGGTATTGGAGGGGGTCTGTCTGATCATTATGTAGTGGTAGCTAAGGTTAGGATACAAAAGAAGTGGTTGAGGAGAGCGGGAGGGAGGCGAGAGGAGGGTGGAATGGTGAGGAGGGTGGAGAGGTTGCAGGAGGAGGAAGTCAGGGAGGAGTACAGGAGAGCAGTGGAAAGACGACTAGGTGGGTTCGACCTGGAAGTTATGGAGGAAGTGGAGGAGATGAGCAAGGTGTTTAAGGATGAGATCTGTGCAGCATGTGAGGAGGTGTGTGGAGTGAGGAGAAGAGGGAGGGGAGTGAAAGGTACAGCATGGTGGACAGAAGAGGTAAGAATAGCTGTGGAAGAAAAGAAGAAAGCATATAGAGAGTGGTTGGGTAGTAGAGGGAATGAAGATTCCGAGAGGCAGAAACGAGCGAGGTACGTGGAGAGTAAGAGGGTGGTGAAGAGAGTAGTGAAGGAAAGTAAGAGAAGAGTAGATGAGGAATTTGGAAGGAATCTGAGTGTAAAATGGAGGGAGAGTAAGAAACTGTTCTGGAAAGAAGTCAAGAAAGTTAGGGAAGGTAGCAAGGGAAACAGTAAGGGTGTGAAAGATAAGAATGGGAGAATGCTAGCCGAGAAGCAAGAGAGAGTCGAAAGATGGAGGGAGTACTTCAGTGAGTTGCTAAATGAAAGGAATGAAGAGCCAGCAAACATAGCTGGATATGGTATGGGAGGGAGAAGAAGAGAAGTAGTGGAGGAGGAGGTGGGGATCAGGAGGTCAGAAGTGTGGGAAGCCATGAAAAGAGTGAAGTTGGGGAAAGCACCAGGAACAGATGGAGTGTGTGGGGAAATGTTGAGGTATGGTGGTGAGATAGTGATAGAATGGGTATGGAAAATGTGCAAACTAGCATGGGAGAAGGGGAGTGCACCCGATGACTGGAAGACTGGCATAATAGTCCCCCTATATAAGGGCAAAGGGGAAAGAGGAGTGTGTGGTAACCACCGAGGAATATGTCTAAGCGTAGTAGGGAAGGTATACAGTAGGGTAGTGATTGAGAGAGTGAGAGTGAGAACGGAGAAATGGATAGGCGACGAGCAGGGAGGTTTTAGGAAGGGAAGAGGATGTGTAGATCAGATTTTTACCCTGAATTGTGTTGTGGAGAAGTATCTGGAGAAGAAACAAAAGGTGTATGTTGCCTTTATGGACTTAGAGAAGGCCTATGACAGAGTGGATAGAGAAGGTTTGTGGAAAGTACTTAGAATATACGGAGTAGAGGGCAAGTTGCTGAAAGCAGTGAAGAGCATGTATGAGGGTGCAAAGGCGGCAGTACGTGTGGAGAGTGAGCAGAGCGAGTTCTTTGACCTGAATGTTGGTTTGAAACAGGGGTGTGTGATGTCCCCGTGGTTGTTTACTGTATATATGGATGGAGTTATGAAAGAAATACTATCAAGAGCAGTGGATGTTGGTGTATCGCTGAAAAGGGAGGGAATTGAGTGGAAGCTACCTATACTGCTGTTTGCGGATGATACAGTTCTGATGAGTGATAATGAATGGGAGTTGCAGGGTCTGGTAAATGAGTTTGGAACAGTGTGCGAAAAACGGAATTTGAAGGTAAATATGGGGAAGAGCAAGGTTATGGTCTTCGAAAGGGGTGAAGTCACAGAGTGTGAGGTGAAGCTGAACGGTCAGGCTATGGAGATCGTCAACTCTTTTAAGTATCTGGGCAGTGTGTTGAGTAAAGATGGGACTATGGATGAAGAGGTGCGGGAGAGGGTACAACAGGGGAAGAGGGTTGTAGGAACGCTAAAAGCAGTAACAAGAAATAGGGTGGTCAGTATGGATCAGACCAAGAGTGAGAGCAGTGGAAATGAATTACTTAAGGATAGACTAATGAGGAAGTAAGGAGGTGTGGTGTGGAGGTAGATGTGCTGGAAAGTGTGAAAAGGAACAACTTGAGATGGTTCGGCCATATGGAAAGGCAATAGATAGATAGATAGATAGATGGACCTCTGTTGCTTGTACTCCCTCCATGTGGCACTGCGGAGCTTGGACAGAGGTTTCGATTGTAGTTTGGTCCACGGAGGGGGCATTTCAGTTTTGGGCAGTTTTTTGACTGGGATGAATTGACTGACTAGGTTGTTGAGAGTGTCAGTGATGTATACGTAGAAGTTGTCCACATCCCTCGAGTCAATCTCAAAGTCCCAGTCAACCCTGTGGAGTGCTTCTCTAATTCTCTTGTAGTTTCCTTTGGGCCAGTCATGGATTTCGGTGGGAGGGGTGCAGGCGGTGGTGGTGTCTGCTTGGAAGAGATAGTTGAGTCCTACTAAAGCATGGCCGCAGCGGGGAAATGGAGGGTAAGTTGTCACATTTAGTATCCTGTCATCCTCTGACGTTAGCACCAGGTCCAAGGTGTTTCCCGAGCTTAGGAAGGTAGGTTCTTTTACCCACTGGTGTAGTCCAAGGGTGTTGAACGTGTCAAGGAAAAGTGCATCAGTGTGGGGAAGGTGGTCATTTGTTGTCTCATTATCCCAGTTTATGGCAGGGAGGTTTAGGTCACCAATGATGAGGAGTTCTTTCCCTATGCTAAATTCCTGGATGTAGTTGTTTAGTGCCATGTTCTCTTCTTGTGTGTAGGAGGGCGGGCGGTAGACTGTTAGAATGTGCAGATTGTATTGATGTATGAGGACTGCAATGGTGTTTGGGTGTTGGGTCGGTGAGGGGCATGTGGCTTTTACATCTTTATGGACATAAGTGCAGACTCCATGTTTTGGTTTGTTGGATTGACAGTCATTTCTGAAGATGGTGAAGTTGGGTACTTTTATGCTGCCATTTGAGATGTGGGGTTGGAGCCAAGTTTCCGTGACTGAGAATATGTCAGTGCTGTGTTGGGTACAGAAGTCATTTACAAAGTTTACTTTGTTTGAAAGACAGTTTACATTGGCGAAGGCTATTTTAAGGAATGAGAAGGATGGGTTTGTATTGGGCTGGTTTTTGCAGTAGGCGGGGTTTGCTGGGTTGTTCCGGATTAGTTTTTTGTCTCTAAAGGGAGTGGGGCTGTTGCTCCAAGGGCATCTTCTGGGGTGCTGCTCTCGTGGATCTGAGGTGTGGTGGACAGTTGTCTACAGGGTGTTGGGACCCTGTTGCCTTCGGCAGTTTTGGGGGTTGTGGTGCTGTTCGGGGTGGTGGGGCGAGCTTGTAGAGTTGGATCGTGGTTGGATAGGTATGGGGGAGGTGGGTGGAAGGAGGGGTAGTGGTAGGGGGGGTGGTCCTGGTGGTGGTAGTGGTCCTGGTGTTGGTATCCTCGCGCGGCTCATATTGGTGGCGAGTTCTTTGTGTACCGGTACCATTTTCGGACCTCCTTTTCTTGATTTCTTCTCTTTGTTTGAAGGTCAAGTCTCTCGTAATGTAGACTCTGTGGTACACTGAGGATCGGAGAGACTTCTGCTTCAAGGAGCTTTTGCCGTTGTTCCTCATTTGTGATGCTTGCTCTGACTAGGTTTGATTTTATGGGGATGATGTTGTTTAGTTGGATCCTGTCATTGCCTATCAGGTGGCAGGCAACTTCCCTGAATTTTTCTGTCACTTCCCGTGTGCTTTCACCAAGTCCTCTGAGTATTATGAATTTGGCTCTTTTTTTTCTCTTTCCCGTTGCTCAACGGCTTCCTGGTGTACAAGTTTTCGGAGCTCTTCTGTCAGTTGTTCATTGTTTGGGGGTTGTGGTGCGGGAGTTGGGGGTGCGCGGGTCGGGGGTTTGGAGAGGGAGGCTTTTTAGGTTTTGCATTTCCACCATCAGTTGGGCTACTGGGTCACCCAGGGTCCCTGCCCTCTCTTTGCCAGGTAATGTTATGTTATGTTAGGCCTATATTATATTATATTATATTATATTATATTATATTATATTAGGGTTAGGTTAGGTTAATCTAATTTAATATAATATTTATACATTATGGGCAGTGGGCGGGGTCCCCGGCCGCGCGTATGTGGCGGCGTACAGACCCTCCCGTAAAACATAGCGCATTTTAAGACTTTTATTTCTCAGTAAATACTGATTTCCGACCTTCAATTAAACATCCTACAAGTTCTAACCAGTCCCCTGAACAGTTTTTAATAGGTTACTTGAGGATATTTTAACGGGACCATAGGTAAATTTTTACTCTATTTATTTGTCACCAATTATTTTGACATATTTGAAGACAGATAGGCTATGGAATCTATAGCCTAGGCTATGCTCTAAGCATCATATTAAAATTAGTTTCAACCCTCGGCAAAACCTAATAGGCCTAAAAATATATGGTACTAGGCTAAAAATTGAATTTTTTCGTTACATTCTTACCTGGTATTCTTACCTGGTGGGCTTCCCAGACCCCAGAGCTAAGTGGTAGGTCAGGGTCCACGGAAGCCACACACTGCTGATGCGCCAGCCCAAAGATAATTTAAAATTTGTAGTAAAAACAGGGAGTATAGAAATCTATGGACTGGAAAGTGCATCATAAGCAGCTACGTTAACAAACAAGGTACAAGTATAAGTGGTTGAGGAGGCCAGAAGGTGTGACATCGAGAACAAAATCATGAATATTCATATAAAATGACAACATGGTTGTCAATACCTTCCTATAGCCTAGACGGCACCGATTCGTACACACGCCATTTAGAACATGGGTGCTTGACTACTGATGTGACGTGTAAGAGGTAGGCTAAGAGTTTTACGCATAGGTTTAAACTTCCGGAAATTAGGCCTAATGGGTAATAAATACCACGTACTGAGTACTATGAATCTGCTGCCTGTACCTGGCATGCAAGGGCTAGTTTAGTATGCCACGTACTGAGTACTATGAATCCGCTCTACCTGGCATGCAAGGGCTAGTTTAGTATGCCACGTACTGAGTACTATGAATCCGCTCTACCTGGCATGCAAGGGCTAGTTTAGTATGCCACGTACTGAGTACTATGAATCCGCTCTACCTGGCATGCAAGGGCTAGTTTAGTATGCCACATACTGAGTACTATGAATCCGCTCTACCTGGCATGCAAGGGCTAGTTTAGTATGCCACGTACTGAGTACGGTACTATGAATCCGCTCTACCTGGCATGCAAGGGCTAGTTTAGTATGCCACATACCGAGTACTATGAATCCGCTGTACCTGGCATGCAAGGGCTAGTTTAGTATCCCACGTACTGGGTCTAGGTTAGGTTAGGTTGGGTTGTTTGGTTAGGTTGTTAATATACTAGGTCTCAGAAACAAGGTTTGTAGTTGCGGTAGTATTTACAGATACGCCCGAATACTAAATGGGCGGCGTCCCAACCGCCATGGCACCGGTAAGGGTTCGTGTTGTATCTCACGTAGGCCTACTAGGTACCGTACTACGGACACATTGTAGGAGTTAGGTGTGGATTAGGCTTGTATCCAATGTACGGTACCGTACTAGGTCTATGTTACTGGATATTTAAGATTTAAATAAGTGCTACGTTTTCGATAAATGGTTATTTGGCTTTGCAATTAGGGAAATCATGAGCCGATTTCCGACATTTCGTTAGTCTTTTTCGATTCTCAAAATACGATCCAAGTTTTGCCAAAAATTGGCTCGGGTTTTGCAAAATTATGCTTGTTGGGGTTTGCAATTTAGGGAAACATGAGCCAAAATTCTAAATTAGGTTACTGTAATTTGTTTACTATTAAAACTCGCAAAATCCGAGCCAAGTTTTGCCAAAACTTGGCTCGGGTTTTATGGCTTTGCAATTTCGGGAAAGAACTCATTTTGTGTAGAGTGGTAAATGAGTGGAACGCACTGCCCCAGTATGTAGTAGATTCCGAATCAATAAGGAAGTTTGAAAGTAATCTTGATAAAGCATGGGGAAGACAAGATTTGTAGTTTGATTATAAAGCAAAAATACAGAATAGTAAAAATGTTGCGTCTGCTGCCGCCGCCGCCAACACAGTGAACGACCGCAGTAGTGCAAGTACTGGCGCTGAGCTGGATACACAGGCCTAGTTTGCCTTTTTCCAGAGGATCTACTGTAAGTAACCTGAGCCATATTTCTAAATTAGGTTACTGTAATTTTTTTGTCTACAAACTCGCAAAATCCGAGCCAGCTTTGGCCAATACTTGGCTCGGGTTTTCGAAATACCTGTATTGGGTTTTAGGCCTTTGAAATACCTTAAAATCCGAGCCAAGTTTTGCTAAAATACGTTTTTATCGCCGTTTTACGCATTTAACCCCTCATTTTCCCAGTACTTCATAGCCCTCCCCACTATCGGGCGGTGTGTCTTAACCCTCTCACCACGGAAGGGCTCTTGAACGCCCATAAAAAAGCATATAACAGGTACCCGGAAGGGCTCTTGAACGCCCAGTGGTTGAAAGCCTGTGAGCTTCGTGTGCGAGGCGTCGGTCCGACGCATGTAAACAACAGCTGGCTGGACCGACGCCCCGCATCTCTGGCCACAAGAAGGAGAGCGTCGCTTGTTCGTGTGTGCCTGTATGTTGTTGTTAAGTATCGAAAAGTAGTGTAAAGTGGCTGTTTTGGCCATAAAGTTATCTCCAATGAAATCATCATCACAACTCAACCAGTTGACTTAGAGAGCTCTACTTAATGCCATTCTACAGGTAAATAACACAGCTACGCTTGGGGATGCGCGGGAATGCGGGAAGCAGTCTGATTAACGAATATACGGTAGCCTAGCCTAGACATTTTTCGGCCAAAACACCCGGGTTTCGAGGAATATATATACTGTATAATACATAGCCGGGGCTGGAGGGTTAAGATCGTTGTATAATGGGGAAAACGGTTTCTCCGAGGGTTGTAATTATTTCCAAACACTACCCGGTATATATTGATGAAAACTAACAGGGAAAAATAAAAAAATCCATGGGAAAATTTGTGACATAAAAATGGAGTTTTTCCAAATTTTGGGTTTAAATTGAAGGCAACCCGGATACGAGCCCCATCGATAATTATCATTGTTTTATAAGTTTCATGGACGATACTTGGTTGGTGTATATGTAATTACCGTCGCAAATTCATTATAAGTAAAATACAAAACACTGTAAAAAAACTTCCCTCTGTATGCCAGCGTGCCGATAATACAAATGGCGGTCCAGGAGGCACCCCCATGTTAACACCAACCTGTCAGTCGAACGCCACTAGGCTACATCTGGCGATCTTTTTATGCATGTGTGAACCAATTACAATGGTTTACTTCACATCTCGCCACTCACGGAACCAACCACAGCCTTACATCATCATAGTAACCAATCACAGTCCATCAATATGTCACGTCACGTCCGACAAACCTGAATGCGCCGGCTTTTTTGTCTACATTTGGAGGATGGGTCCCGTGTGTAAAGGTTGTGCTCTGGTTCCACATTCGATTATTAAGAAAACCTTTGAAGAAAATGAGCCTTCATTAACCCTTCAACCCCGGGTGGTACACGTGTGTACCATTATGTTTTGACCCGAGGAACCCGGGTGGTACAACATTGTACCATTGCTTGCGTATGTGCTTTCGAATGGCGCGCGTAAACATTTCGTTCCGTAGTCGCTAGGCGACGCCACCAGACACCATGTACGCCACCAAAACAGTCTCTACCCTGCCGCCAACATGGATACTAGCCCAAAAAGTGATTCCCCTGTGTCCGATTCCATGCTCCCTTCGACGCCTGCCCATGTTCGTCGCGCCCTAACGCAAAGGCACGTACAAGATGCGTTGACTCCCGGAGGTATTGAAATAGCTTTGAGGAGTTATGAACGTGGTGAAGGACAAAATAGTGTTGATGACTTGGGCAGTGATAGCTCCGAGTCTTATCAGTCTCACTATAGTGAAGATTTAGACGATCTAGACGAAATTCATCAAAGAGACGTGCAATTTGTTGGATTTGAGCATGACGATGAAAGTGATGATAGTACTGAACGTGATATAGTTGTGCAAGGTGATGAGAGTGTAGTGAGAGTGAGCGAATGGGACAGCACTAGGTCGACTGCCAAGTTTAGGTTGAGTGACACGACACCTAGCCCTTCGCCAGCTAAATCCCCATTCAAGATACGTTTTTATAAGAAGCAAGTTCTTGAGAAGGCGGCCGTGGCAGCCAGGAAAGAGGCCCTAAAACTTGGTGAGGGAGCAGTGCGTGAGGGTGCCAGTGAGGCTGAGCGTGAGGGTGAGGTTGACCCGCCATTGTCTTCCTTATCTACCCACGCCACCCCAGTTGCCCCAGGCGCCCGCCATTCTTCCCCACCACCACCAGCACTGCCTAGGGTTGAGGACCCCCCACTTTCGGCCTATTTACCCCCTATTTCCCCCGAGAGGAGACATACTACTACAGAAAAGGGAAAAGGGAGAAAATATGTGAAAAAAGGAGCTACAAGTAGGCGCTCTTTGTTCGAGGCTCCCGCGGCTTCCACCCCTGCCGGTCCCAGCCATACGCCCCCGCAACTTTCCCCACCTCTCCAGCCTACAACAGAGGTTCCTGACGATGTATTTGACCTCGCATCCATACCTGCACCTACAGACACTGAACCAGTGCTGTCTACGACTCGTCGTAGGCCAAGGAGCCCCGAACCTCTGCATGAAGATGACAGAGCCTCACCTGCCACTCCTTCCCCACCTCGCCGACCTACACGCCGCCCACGCATCATTCGTTCCCCAAGTTCTTGAGAAGGCGGCCGTGGCAGCCAGGAAAGAGGCCCTAAAACTTGGTGAGGGTGCCAGTGAGGGTGAGGTTGACCCGCCATTGTCTTCCTTATCTACCCACGCCACCCAAGTTGCCCCAGGCGCCCGCCATTCTTCCCGACCACCACCAGCACTGCCTAGGGTTGAGGACCCCCCACTTTCGGCCTATTTACCCCCTATTTCCCCCGAGAGGAGACATACTACTACAGAAAAGGGAAAAGGGAGAAAATATGTGAAAAAAGGAGCTACAAGTAGGCGCTCTTTGTTCGAGGCTCCCGCGGCTTCCACCCCTGCCGGTCCCAGCCATACGCCCCCACAACTTTCCCCACCTCTCCAGCCTACAACAGAGGTTCCTGACGATGTATTTGACCTCGCATCCATACCTGCACCTACAGACACTGAACCAGTGCTGTCTACGACTCGTCGTAGGCCAAGGAGCCCCGAACCTCTGCATGAAGATGACAGAGCCTCACCTGCCACTCCTTCCCCACCTCGCCGACCTACACGCCGCCCACGCATCATTCGTTCCCCGCGAGATTATGAGGGGGGTCTGAAGATGAAGGGCACCTCACAGATGACTCTGGCCATGATTACCTGGGTCCAACGTCAGGGCAAGATGACGGCTCTGACGACAACGACGATGACTTTATGGACATCGACGACCCTCAACCCAGACGCTTTGCCCAGGGCCGTCGTGCTCCTGGCCGCCCTGGCCGCCGGGCTGGGCCTGGGCGCCGTCGCGCTCCTGGCCGCCCTAGGGTGCGCGCCGCCAAAGTTCGTGGGCGTGCTGCCCCAGCTGCAGCTCCTCGTCAGCGTCGCCAGCAGGACCCATTTTATATTTTCAACTGGCAGGATGTGGCTGCTGATGAAGTGAATGACCCTGATGTAACCCCTTTTGATGAGGTACAGGAGGGTTCAGGAGTTACCCCAAGTTTTCCCGCAGGCCCCAATGCTCCACCACATGAGCTTTTTGAGGCATTTTTTGATAAGGAGGTTACTGAGTTTGTCATAGAAGAGACAAACAAGCACCACCAAATCCAGGTGAACTTTTTTGGCAAGGTGACCAAGGGCCACATGAAGCGGTGGACCCCAGTGACTCATCCCGACTTCATGGTGTTCCTGGCAATCACCATGCTAATGCCTCATGTAAAGAAGCACAGGTTGGCTGACTATTGGATCACCAAAGATCTGATATCCACCCCTGCCTTCGGGAAATACATCTCTCGGGACCGGTACCTCGACATCCTCGGAGCGCTCCATCTTGTCACCAACACCGATATGCATCTCTCTGACAAGCTGTGGAAGATTAGGACGTTGTACGAGATGATGCGAGAACGTTTCACGTCATACTTCACGCCCTTCTGCAACGTCTGTATTGACGAGTCTCTTGTGCTGTTCCGGGGAAAGCTGAGCTTCAGGCAGTACATCCCCTCAAAGAGACATTGCTTTGGTATAAAGTTCTTTGTGCTGTGCGATTGCCAAACTGGCTATGTCCTGGACTTCCTGGTCTACAGCGGGAAGGAAGGGGACGTGGAAATAGACCCCCTCATTGGCTTTGGCGGAGCAGTGGTTCAAGCCATGATGAACCGGTACTTCGAGAAGAATCACGTCCTCTACACGGACAACTACTACACGTCCCCCACTCTCTCAAAGTACCTCCATCAGCGCAAGACGGGGACTGTAGGCACAGTTAGAGCGAAAAGGAAGGGCATGCCAACTTTCCCTCCTAAAACCAAGAAAGGCGATGTCTTCAAGAAGAAGTCGGGACCCATTCTGGCTATCCACTGGCACGACCAGCGGAAGGTCAACCTCCTGAGCACCGTCCACAAGGGGGAAATGGTTGAGACTGGCAAGGTGGATCGCCGCACCCAAGTCAGGGTGACCAAGCCCGATGCTGTAATGGACTACAACATAAATATGAGGCTGGTGGACAAGTCCGACATGCAGATAGGCTTCATCGACTGTCTGCGTACCTCGTGCAGATGGTACAAAAAGTTCTTTCTGCACATGGTGGACATGTCAATGCTGAATGCCTACAATATCTACAGGCTTCGGAATCCGCGCACACCCAGGAAGTTCAGTAGCCTGCGGAGGTTCCAAAAACAGGTGTTGGTGGAGCTCCTGGACAGGTATGCTACGCCACAGAGGGCAGTGGCACAACCTGGGCGCCCCGTTCAGGACCGCATGCAGTGTGCACAGTATCTAAATGTGCACAAGCTCGGTTACCTGCCTCTGGAACGAGATGGAGTCACCATTAGCAGAAGGCGGTGCCATGTCTGCTGGAACAGCCAGGTGAGGCCGAGGAAGCAGAAAAAGACCACCATGCAGTGTGTGGAGTGCCAGGTGTCACTATGTGCTATACCGTGCTTTGCTGAATACCACACCAAGCAGGAGTACTAACTAATAATCATAGTGAAAGTACCAAAGACTGACAATATGTATGTATATAGGCAACAAGTGGAAATAAAACAATGTATTGTGATAAAAAAGTCATGTATTATGAAAACATATATAAATAAGTGAAAAAAGACACAATAAATTGTATATAAAACGTTTACAAAGCATATAACTAAGTGAAAGTGACACATGACATAATATTAGATGGCCAAAGTATAATAAACACCTGTGATAACGAATAATCAGTGCCTAATATAACAATAACCTACCTCAATTACTAATAAAATGTACCGTATCAAGTGAAAATGAGCATTATCAGTGACAGTGACACTCTCTCAAGCATATTTACCAAAGTGAAAGTGACACACGAAGTAATATTAGATGGCCAAAGTATAATAAACACCTGTGATAACGAATAATCACTGGCTAATATAACAATAACCTACCTCAATTACTAATAAAATGTACCGTATCAAGTGAAAATGAGCATTATCAGTGACAGTGACACTCTCTCAAGCATATTTACCAAAGTGAAAGTGACACACGAAGTAATATTTGATGGCCAAAGTATAATAAACACCTGTGATAACGAATAATCACTGCCTAATATAACAATAACCTACCTCAATTACTAATAAAATGTACCGTATCAAGTGAAAATTAGCATTATCAGTGACACTCTCTCAAGCATATTTACCAAAGTGAAAGTGACACACGAACTAATTAAAATTAAAATGTAAAACTTGCAAACTAAACAAACCAAAATTGGGACAAGGACAATATAAAGTCAAATTAAATTATCAATATTAGATGGCCAAAGTATAATAAACACCTGTGATAACGAATAATCAGTGCGTAATATAACAATAACCAGCCTCAATTACTCATAAAAACTACGGTATCGAGTGACAATGATAGCCTAATACACATATTTTATATAATTGGACTCCAAATAACTATAATAACATCACTATCAATAAATAAAATCGCCTACGGGAGGTAAAAACTCTGGCGCGACGAGTGGCTAAGTGCGCAGTAGGTTAGCTAAGCCGGGGCCTGGGCCAAGGCGACGCATCCGAACGCGGGAAGATTTTCCCGCATAAAAATCACTCCACTTCCCGCGCTCGCCATTATGCAATCACTTGGGCTAGAGACCTCTACTCAACGGCATTCTACACATGAAGGTTTGTGCAACATTTTTATATTTTTTTTATAACTTTGTGCCATGTATTTCAGGAGTAACAGGTGAATCAACATGGACCAAAATTCCTCAAAACCCCCGGTCACAGAGTACAGTCACGATCTACCCTAGCCGGGGTTGGAGGGTTAAAGCTGTTAGTGGACCACGGAGTACTACATCTGTGAATTGTGCGACGTGTGGGACTGTGTGCTCATATAGACAAAAAAGGAGAGAATGGGTGTGTAACCACAATAAGGTTAGTACTAGGGACATATACTTGGTGTTGCTAGGTTAATGATTGTTGTCAACCTCTCGCTGCCGTCGGACGAGTGTGGCAGAGAGCAACGGCTAGTTTTGTAGCCCACGTACTGAGTAGAATTTCATTTCTTACAGTTGATCCTCTGGAAAAAGGCAAACTAGGCCTGTGTATCCAGCTCAGTGCCAGTACTTGCACTACTGCGGTCGTTCACTGTGTTGGCGGCGGCGGCAGCAGACGCAACATTTTTACTATTCTGTATTTTTGCTTTATAATCAAACTTCAAATCTTGTCTTCCCCATGCTTTATCAAGACTACTTTCAAACCGCCTTATTGATTCGGAATCGACTACATACTGGGGCAGCGCGTTCCACTCATTTACCACTCTATCACAAAATGAGTTCTTTGCCTTTTCAAGCCTATTTCTTTGTAAATTTTCTTAGAGTGTCCTCTCGTTCTTGTTCCCTCCCGCATCAAGAAGATACCTTCACACACATCCTCATCATACTTTCCTGACACTATCTTAAAAGTCTCTATCATATCCCCTCTCTTTCTCCTATATGCCAGTGTCGGAAGTCCCAGTGTCCTCAACCTCTGCTCATAACCCGCGTTCTTCAACGTTGGTACTAGCTTGCTAGCTCTCCTCTGCTTCTATATCCTTTACCATATATGGAGCCCACACCTGGTTCGCATATTCCAGGTGCGGCCTAACCAGCGCTGTATAGAGATTCCTGAATATTTCTTTGTCAAGTGACACAAATGTCCTCCTTATCAGCCCTACAATTCTATTGGCTTTGTTTATCTTTTCCGCTAAATGTTCTGAGAAATTTAACTTATTGTCTATCACTACTCCTATATCCTTTTCTGCATTCACTTCCTCCATCGCTTCATACATACTGTATCCTACCTTGCCTATCTTGCTAGTCCCAATCCGCATGTACAGTACTTGCATTTTTTTGGATGAAAAGGCATTAACCAATGGTCAGACCATCCCTTCATGCCCTCCACATCTTGAAGCAAACCCACATCTTCCTTACTCCTCACTCTTCTATACAGCTTAGTGTCATCCGCATACAGGTATATCTCACTTCCATTGGTTATAACTTAAGGTAAGTTGTTGATAAATATAACGAACAGTAGTGGTCCCAACACAGATCCCTGAGGTACCCCACTTGTAATTTCCCTCCACCCCGAGCCTATTCCATTCACCAGTACCCTCTGTCTCCGATCTTTCAGGAAGGCTTCTATCCTTTTCACACATTTGTCCCAGGCTATACTATAGCTTCTAACTTTCTCTATTAACCTTTTATGTGGGACCTTATCGAAGGCCTTCATAAAATCGCAATATACCACGTCTATTACATCACCATCCTCCAGAGTTTGCATCCAATCATCTACCACCTTAATTAGCTGTAGTACCGTCGACCTCCCCGGCAAGAATCCGAACTGTCTCCCACTGAAAAGTTGGTTTGATTTAATATGCTCCATTATTCCTTCTCTAATTACCGTTTCCATTAGTTTACACACAACACTTGTCAAACTGACTGGTCTATAATTTCCTGGGTCATTTCTCTTTCCCTTCTTAAATATAGCTGTTATGTTCGCCTCTCTCCAGTCCGTCGGGATTTGTCCTGTATTAAAAAATACCTCAAATAACATTTGTAATGGCTCTACTAACATCTCACCTCCTTCCTTTATGATTCTTGGATGTATCCCATCCGGTCCCGGGGACTTACTTCTGTTCATTTTTTCTATAGCCCTCCTTATTCTTGCATGGGAAAACTATTAGTTCTAGTGCTGGTGCCTGTTTGATGGGAATAGTAGGCACTGCATCAACCGACTTCACTGTTAGTACCTCCCCAAAGTATTTCCCCAGCACCTCTGCTTTCTCCTTATCAGTTTCTGCTCTATTCCTATCAGCCAAGTCTCCTATCAGTTCTGGGATACCTACTCTTCTTGTTAACTTTTCCTGAATATACTTCCAGAATATTTTTGGATTATCCTTCACATTTCTAGCAATCTCTCTCTCCCTCTCCTTCACCCCCCTCCTTGTCTCCCACCTTATTTTATTGTTTATTTGTCTGCATTCCAGATCCACTTCTTTAGCTTCTATACTAGACCCCCTGTTCTTTTTTAACAATTTTAGTCTTTCCCACAATCGTTTCTTTCTTCTAATGAATGTCCAAAGCTTTCTTTTCATTGGCATGTGTGTTTTAACTTTTTACTGTACTGTATACAGTAAATCCACTCTGCACTTATTTACACTTCATCCAAATTACAGGGTTCATCAAATTTTCAGGGTTTTGTGTACAATACTGTATATTGAGCTGGGCCCACTCGTGTCACACTGACATACAAAATTCCGTACACAGCAGTTATAGAAATCTCAAAAACTTATTTTACAGTACCAGCCTATTGTATATAAATATGAAATGTTGGAAAACATTAATTAACCCGGCATCTGTAATATGCCTTTAGGAAAGTTATGTTGGGGCACTGCGACCTGCATTCAGGAAAGTGCGATTAGAGTTGGCAACGTATTTATCTAAGAAGCATGATTATTAATACCAGATACAAGGGCAGTTGAATATTGCTGGTGTCAGTGAATGCATTTTATTAGTGTTTGTTGTACCCCTTGATCTCATATAAATTTTGCTAGAGAAACAAAAGATTGTTTTTTTTGTAAATAAGATGCTCCGTAAGCTCTCAGAAGTATATTTTCTAAAGTTGCCACCAAATGTCTTCAAAGCCAAGATTGTTTACAAAATAAGATAGGCTACAGTAACTATCATAGAACAAAAGCTACTGTATGCTGTGTATTTCTGCTGTAAGATGGCTATGGCAGAAATATTTATGGGCTATTTTGTCAACATCCTCCTTTTGACCACACCACATTGCTTTTACCACTACAGGTCTCCTTCACTATCCGATGCCCCAATTTATGATAATATTATGGGTTTTTAGGTGTGTGTGTTTGTGTTTTGGCTGGTAAGAGAATGCATCCCCATTTATCGCATTAATTTTAGGGTTCGCTATATGATTTTTCTATTTAAGATTGGGTTTTCAGGAACGTAACCCAATCATAAATCGAGGGAGACCTGTTCATGGAGACTTTTTGTCAATACAGTTCATGTTTCCACTTTCTTTTTCCAAACTGTTAGTTTTATTCCACCACCAGCTGGCCCTTTGACTTAGACCCTCATGTATCTTGCTTGCATCCAATCTCTCCATATGCCTGTACCACTGCAAAGCACTTCTCTCTGTTTTTTTTAAAACCCTCTCGCTATCCTGTGGACGCGGGGGTTGCCGATTAGCATTCAGAAATAGAGTTCTCTCAATCTTATAATTACCTCTCCAAAATTGGTTTTCTGCCCATAGCTAACTCAAAGACAACTGCAGAGGTTGAAGTAACTAAACTAAAGGTTTCTAAACACCCCTGATGGTCACAAAGGCTTTAAAGTATCACAGAATAGGCTCAAATCGCATCCTGTTCGTGGAAGGGTTTAAAACTCTGTACTCAATGCCCAACACTTGCTCTTTTATTCCTATATACAGTAAACCCCCGATATTTAGGACGCTTTTTACTCGGAAACCCGCACTTCTCGGAATGGCATAGGCCTCTCGGAGATGTCCCTGTATATCTCTGCAATTTCCGAGTTGGACGGGATTTGTGTCCGGTTTACAATGTTCTCTCACTCGGTTTTAAGTGATTTTAGGATGAATTGAAGCCTGTGCCTTTTAATTATTGTGTTAATATTAATTACTATGTACAGTACTGTACTGTACTGTCCCTGAAAACATAATAAGGTTCGTATTTGTCATTAACCCGGGAACTGCGGGGAGACTCTTAAGAGTTCCCCCGGCGGACTGCGGGGAGACTCTTATGAGTGAGTGAAAAAAAAAATCAACTTTTGACATCGAATTTTTTTTATTTTTTACTTTTTATTTTTTTATTTTTATTTTTATTTTTATTTATTTTTTTGGCCCCTGGGCCATGCAAAATCTCAGTCCTCTACCTCCCCTCCTTCCCCACTTTCCTCCTCTCCTTCAGTTATCACCTATTTTCCCTGTTATTCCCTTATTCTGAGGTATATTTTCGTGCTAACATTAGCGAGTTGCAAGCAGGGTGTTGTCATCACTGATGGCAAGCGAGTGCAAGAGAGAGAGAGAGAGAGAGAGAGTATCGATCGACTGTGTCTCAGTGGCCTTGGGGGAAATTGTCGGGAAAGCAGTTTGCCTCACCCATACATTATACAACTCGCGGGCTATATCTCCGATTTTGACCATCCAAACGCTGTTTTCACTCGTTTTATTGTTGTTTCAGGTTAATACCTTTATAATCAACCCATAATAGGCGCATATGGATAAGTATTAATGCTATTAATGGCACAATGAATATTTTAGTGACGGAAACACCTCAAATACGTCAGCACAGGGGGACGTTTCCAATTACCCCCATGCGCACTTCAGAGGTTAATATGATGAATTTCACTTGTTAACCCGGAAACTGCGGGGGAGACTCTTAAGAGTAAGGGGAAAAAATCCATTTAAAACACCCCAAAAAAAAAAAAAAAAAAAAAAAAAAAATCCCCTGGGCCATGCCAAATATCACTCCTCCACCTCTCCTCCTTCAGTTATCACCTATTTTCCCTGTTATTCCCTTATTCTGTGGTCTATTTTCGTGCTAACATTAGCGAGTTAGTAGCAGGGCGTTGTCATCACTGTTACCAAGCGTGGGAAAGAGCGAGAGAGAGACTATTGCGTAACAGTGTCTCTCCAGACAAGGGGAGGGGAGGAGGGCAGGGAGGTTGCCTCAGCCATACATTATGTAACTCCCGGCCTGTATCGCCGATTTTGACCATCCAAACACTGTTTCCACTTGTTTTATTGTTGTAACAGGTTAATACCTTTATAATCAACCTATAATAGGCGCATATGGATAAGTATTAATGCTATTTATGGTAAAATAACTATGTTAGTGAAGGGACCAGCTCAAATACGTCAGCACAGGAGTGTGGTGTCTCATACCCCCCATGCGCACTTCTTAGGTTAAAAAACAAAACAAAATTATCTTGATTTTCTCCGGTGACGCGGACTTTCCTCTTCTAATTCGGAATTTTCCCTCTTAAGTCGGACTTCGGACATCTCGGAAAATCGGGCTTCTCGGAAGTGGTCTCCCCCCCCCAATTAGTCCGAGATAGCGAGGTCCCTATTACTCAGTTCATCCAGCTTGTTCACACCAGATGCCATTCTGAAATACAGTGCACTCCCCGTATCCGCGCCTAAAGGCGCGGTTACACATGCCCGAGTTGCCCGAATCGGTGACAAAAGTTGCTCCGTGGAGCAACTTTTGCGCCCCAAGCAACTTTTTCGGGACCCTTTTGTCACCCGAATAGGGCAACTTTTGCGTCCCGAACGTACGGGACGCATCGCCTGTTGCGGCAACTATAAATATGGGTTGCATGCAATAGTAGTAATGTGATAACTATATATATGATGTGCAAGCATTAATATACTATAATAATGCTCAATCCTTAAATATATATGTCATCACAGTATAATATTCAATAGATTGGGATGAGAAAACGGTTTAATCAAGAAGTAGGCTACGGTATGAATGCGAAATTTCAAGTTTGTACAAATAGCCTACAATATCTTTAGGCAAGAATGGGAAGAATATTCTCTCAAGGGATTAAATGTGTCATATATCCGTTATCATAATCAACTTACAATTATAATTGGAGTGAGGAACTACATGAACGAAGGCGGTGCTGGTTGGGGGGAGGGGCGTCGACTGACTGGGGACAGAGGTGCATGGGGGCGGTTCGTTCGTGGCCACCCCTTCGGGGATCACGGCGTCAGGCAATAGATAGATAGATAGAATTATAATTTGCAACAGTAAACGATTTGTTATAACTAAATATGAATAATAGCTTCGTTACTGCAATGGTTAGCCTAATACTTCCTTCAGTATTACAAATTATGTATTCTGTATGCTTTGTAATCTTGATTAAATACCGTATTTATGCATTATAGGTTCGGTTAATGCGACGTGCTAAATAGACGTAGGCTACTCTTTACATAACTTAGTAGCCTACATGTACAGTATACGGTAATAGTGTTTGGCGTGAATTAATAGGCTATGTCGTGGACATATATTCCATATGTAGCGTATAGCCTAAATAGGCCTATATATATATATATATATATATAATCCATATACAGTAGGCTAGGCCTATATTAATTAATATAAATAAGTTTTAATACTTCTCATGATAATGTGACAGGTGATATCCGAACCTTAAGAGCTATAAAATACCACATGGAACACATAAAATCGTACATATAATACAGTAAACACAAGCAAGGAAAGAAATACTGTTACTGCCTACTTTAAATGTGTAATACGTAAAGCAAGGCCTGTGATTGGCTAAACCGGGTGAGCCCGGGCCAGTCAGTCTTCTCTCTCGCTTACTTCTTTGGTTGATCATATCTTTATCTTGCTTGTGTTTACTTTATGATATAGCCTATACGTTATTATTGTGTTTCCTGTGTTCTTTAAGAGCTCTTTAGATTCGGATAGTACTGTAATTTATTAAGTAGGCCTAATCATTAAAATTACTTAAACATATCTAGTTAATGAATAAATAAGGAACAATACAGATGATAAATAAATGATCAGGGTAATAATAAGATAGCCAATCATGAGCGTGCTGCTGTTTCAACTGAATTGCACTTTTACCGACAGACGTGGATTCATGTCGCTTGTTTTATGTAATGGCGAGTAATATAGTGATACATACCTTGGTTTTTATATATGCTCAGCTTTATCATAGGGATTGTGATGTATTAATAGCGTGACGGGAAGCTAAAACGGCCGAATTAAGACCAATTAATTTCGAAGTGAAAACGAAAGAGTGTAGGCTACGGGAGATAGTGCTACGAGCAACTCTCTTCCTGCATGTGTAACCACTTGTTTTTGGGTCTCAGAAAAGTTGCCCGTATCGGTGACAAAAGTTGCTTGGGTGGCAAAAATTCGGGCATCTGTAACCGCGCCTTAAGTCATACCGCGTATCAGTGTTTAACATAGGTTTCAATGGGAAATAGACTTAGGTCGTACCAAGCTTACCCATTTTGAAACCCTCAAATACACTAGTTTGACCTACGTAATGACATTAATATGTACCAAATAATTAAAGGGTACTCACTTTGATCCACAATGACTGTTCCATTGCTCCACTAAGCTCCAGGTACAGTCCAAGGCCGTGGACATCAGGTACAATCCAATGGTAAATCCACAGTAGACTTAAGGTACTGTATACTGTACAGGTATAATCCAAAGGTAAATCCAGGTGTCACTTGTGCCATATCCTCAACCCCTCCCCTATGAACCATTCTTCGAACCCCTTTTAGAACCACTTAGAACACATTAAGCAAGATTATCTACACTTTTATCTAAAAAAAAAAAAAAAAAATATTAAACATAATTTTGTTCACTTTATCCTCAACCAATGAATCATTCTTAGAACACATTAAGCAAGATGAATATGTGAAGGAAAAGAAGATGACATGAAATACAGTACAGTAGCATTGTTTTTGGCCAATTTATTTCCTACAAAGGCATACAGTAGCAGAAATTTGAACTAAAAATCTTAATTTTATCTTATGCACAATAATAAACACTAACAATAATGGCATCGGGTTTCTTTTGACTCCCTGTAAAACATAATTTTTTTCACTTCCTCATTAAAATTCCATTATTAATACATTTTCATTTGTTTTTCTTTAATTCTCACTGTCCCTCCCAAGTCCCAACACATTCACTGTCTCTCCTCTGCTGCCTCGAAGGCTGCATTAAAGCCCTCAGTCATATTCATCATCATCATCCTCAGGCACATTATTAGCTTGGTCATCTGCATCATCTGAAGAGTCACTATCCTGCTGGTGGTCTGCTGCATGTTGTTGGCGGTTGCGGAGATAGTCAGTGATCAGATCCTGCCTCCGTTCATTGACTCTCGTATTGTAGGTGTCTTGGTGAAAACTGAAAGCTCTCTCCAAGCTTTGATTTATCTCCAGAATTCTGTCGGGGTCTATGTCATTATCCTGGAGGCACTCTTTCAGGACTGCAACCTGGGCTAGAATGATAAAGAGTTTCTGGGTTGAGACTGCACCGGGTGGTAAATCTTCTTGTTCGTCATTCGCCTCTTCTTGTTCATCTTCCTCCTCTTGGATCATGGCCTGGTTCATCACATTATCAGTGGTTACTTCGGGAGCAGATATTAACTCGTTCATATCTTCTGGTTGAACGTCTGCAAACCCGGGGCTGGCACACGTCTGGCTGCTTCCACTGTTCGTTGGCGAATGGCTTCCACTGTCTCGGTCACCCTCACCTCCCTCAATCATAAGTTTTTTCCACTCATGTCTAAGCGTGGCTTCATTCACTTCATCCCAGGCTTCAATGAGAGTATCGCAGGCATTCTTGATATTAAAAGCTTTCCAAAATTTGCAAACGGTGATTTTCACTTCTGGTTCTGGGGCTGCAACTGGTGTTTCTGGGGCTGCAACTGGTGGTTCTAGGGCTGGTACTGGTGGTTCTGGGGCTGCAACAGGCGGTTCTGGAAACACTTCTCTTTCAATTTGCCTCATTTCTTCTCCGGTGTCAGTTGCTGCTTGTAACATATCAAATGTTCGCCTGAAATAATGCAGCTTGGTCACTTGGATTATCTCCTGATCTAATGGCTGCAGAAGCGAGGTGGTATTAGGCGGGAGCAAGAGGACTTTGATGGCCGGATGTCTGGACTCGAGAATACGTGGATGACTGGGAGAGTTATCCATCAGAAGGAGGATTTTAAAGGCCAAGTTCTTGGATTTACAAAATTGTTCTGCATCCTTGACGAACTTGTCATCGAACCACACATTATTGACAGCTGAAATCATCCATCCTTTCGAGTTGTGTGCCCAGTACACACCATAGTTGTTCATGTCCACATTTTTAAATGCCCTCGGTTTCTTAAACCTGTGTATCACTAGCGGTTTCATCTTGCAAGATCCGTCAGCGTTGGTTGTTAAAAGCACGGAGAATCTATCTTTCGCCATTTTGTAGCCCCTAGCTTGCTTGTCCTCGGCTGCGATGAAAGTTGTTCTTGGTGATTTGCGCCAGTAGAGAGCTGTTTCATCACAATTAAATATTTGTGCTGGTGTGTAACCACCATCTTCAATTACTTTCTTCAGTAACTGAGGAAATTCTGTGGCGGCTACATGGTCTGCTGACGCAATTTCCCCCTGTACCTTAACATGTCTTACTTTAAATCGTCGCTTAAAACGAGTCAACCACCTATTTTAAGCCACAAATTTGTGGGGATTTGGGATTCCCTTCCTCTCAGCAACAAGTTTGTACATTTTCTGAGCCTTCTCTTGTATCATAGGGCCTGAAATACTCTCGTCATGTCCTTTATGACGAATAAAATCATCCAAGTACTTTTCTGTGAGCACAATTAGTGGGCTCTGGCACACCTTCATGGCCTCTTCTATACCTGGTTGCTTCGAAACATCCTTCAGTGCTCTGTGGATCGTGGATCGTTGACCACAAATTGATCGGACTGTAGATTCATTTATCCCAAACATACGAGCGATGGCACTAAGTTTTTCTCCCTTATCCAACCGCTGTATTATTTCACCTTTCTTGGTTAGTGGCAGCACTGCTTTCTTTCTACGAGAACCTCCAGGTCCACCAGGTACATGAGGAGGGGAAGGGGCACTGCGAGGCATGGTTGGGGGGGGGTAAGGTACAAGGTAGGAAAAAAAAAATCACAATGGCAGAGAGGCGACGCTGGTTGGCGGTAAAGCTCTGACGTCATCAACATGGCCGACCAAACCTAGAATCGAGAGATGCGCATCGGACCCCTCGATTGAAAACGTGCGTATAACACGTACATTTTGCGCGGATAACAAGTAATAGTAAATTTAGGGGTGTGCGGGATATTTGGAGCGCGAATAACGTGAGTGCACTGTAAGTCATCTTCACAGCTCTCACACTGGAGAGGCTCTGATCACTTGCTCTTCATATCTCACTTTCATATAAGAGTATTATAGATAGCACCAGCGAACTTGACAATAATCTTGACCCCTTAAATTCTTATAACTCAAAATTAATGGAAGCAATCGGGCTGACATTTCTATCATTTGGGAAGAGTTCACCAGGAAATAGGTGTGGATATTTACAGCCAGTTTGCTCTAGGCCCTTTTGAATTACAGAGAGGTCAGGGATCAAGATTATTGTCAAGTTCGTTGGCACTACCTATAGGAGCAGCACACTCTTCCTTAGCTAATTTTCACTAATTGGCTGACCATTCATCCTTTCAGAATACAATAAAGTTCTCCAGTCACTCTTCTCCCATATTTCTCTGTACAGTAATGTATATAGTACACCTCCCAAAAAATTTAAACTTTCAACATCTTCCAATTCCTTGCCTCAATTTGCTTCTATGTATCTTTATAGCACTAGTTTTCTACAGTGTTGTGTCTTACAGTATCTTACAGTCTTACAGTAGATCCACTGGAAAAAGGCAAACTAGGCCTGTGTATCCAGCTCAGTGCCAGTACTTGCACTGCCGCGGTCGTTCACGGTGTTGGCGACGGCGGTAGCAGACGCAACATTTTTACTATTCTGTATTCTTGCTTTGTAATCAAACTTCAAATCTTGTCTTCCCCATGCTTTATCAGGATTACTTTCAAACTTCCTTACTGATTCGGAATCGACTACATACTGGGGCAGTGCGTTCCACTCATTTACCACTCTATCACAAAATGAGTTCTTTGCCTTTTCAAGCCTATTTCTTTCCTTGTAAATTTTCTTAGAGTGTCCTCTCGTTCTTGTTCCCTCCCGCATCAAGAAGATGCCTTCACACACATCCTCATCATACTTTCCTGACACTATGTTAAAAGTCTCTTATCATATCCCCTCTCTTTCTCCTACTGTATATGCCAGTGTCGGAAGTCCCAGTGTCCTCAACCTCTGCTCATAGTCCGCGTTCTTGAACGTTGGTACCAGCTTCCTAGCTCTCCTCTGCACTTTCTCCACTGCTTCTATATCCTTTACCATATATTGAGCCCACACCTGGTTCGCATATTCCAGGTGCGGCCTAACCAGCGCTGTATAGAGATTCCTGAAGATTTCTTCATCCATTGACACGAATGTCCTTATCAGCCCTACAATTCTATTGGCATTATTTATCTTGTCCGCTAATGTTCTGAGAAATTTAACTTATTGTCTCTCACTACTCCTATATCCTTTTCTGCATTCACTTCCTCCATCGCTTCATACATACTGTATCCCACCTTGTCTGTCTTGCTTGTCCCAATCCGCATGTACAGTAATTGCATTTTTATGGAACAACAACAACAGCAACGACAACAACAACCAATGTTCAGACCATCCCTTCATTCCCTCCACATCTCCTTGAAGCAAATCCACATCTTCCTTACTCCTCACTCTTCTATACAGCTTGGTGTCATCCGCATAAAGGTATATCTCACTTCCATTAGTTATAACTTCAGGCAAGTCGTTGATGAACATTACGAACACTAGTGGTCCCAACACAGATTCCTGAGGTACCCCACTTGTAACTTCCCTCCACCCCGAGCCTATTCCATTCACCAGTACCCTCTGTCTCCGATCTTTCAGGAAGGCATCTATCCATTTCACACATTTCTCTCCTATACTATAGCTCCTAATTTTCTCTATTAGCCTTTTATGTGGGACCTTATCGAAGGCCTTCATAAAATCGCAATATACCACATCTATAACATCCCCATCCTCCAGAATTTTCATCCAATCATCTACCACCTTAATTAGCTGTATTACCGTCGACCTCCCTGGCAAGAATCCGAACTGTCTCTCACTGAAAAGTTGGTTTGATTTCATATGTTCCATTATTCCTTCTCTAATTACAGTTTCCATTAGTTTACACACAACACTTGTCAAACTGACTGGTCTATAGTTTCCTGGGTAATTTATCTTTCCCTTCTTAAAAATAGCTGTTATATTTGCCTCTCTCCAGTCCATCGGGATTTGTCCTGTATTAAAAGATACCTCAAATAAAAAATTTAATGGTTCTACTAACATCTCACCTCCTTCCTTTATGATTCTTGGATTCCCGGGGACTTACTTCTGTTCATTTTCCCTATAGTACTCCTAATTCTAGCATGGGAAAACTCTTATTAGTTCTAGTGCTGGTACCTGTTTGGTGGGAATGTAGGCACTGCATCATCCGACTCCTCTGTAAGTACCTCCCCAAAGTATTTCCCCAGCACCTCTGCTTTCTCCTTATCAGTTTCTGCTCTATTCTTATTGTCCAAGTCTCCTATCAGTTCTGGGCTTCTAACCTAGCTGAAACACATCATAAGACCTTACAGACTATCCAAAACAAAGCCCTGAAGATCATTACAGGCTGCACAGCTACTGCACCCACAGATCATCTACATCAAGAAACCAAAATCCTCAAAGTCAAAGACCATCTGGACATGAGAGGCACTCAATTCCTGGCAGCAGCCTCCACGAACCAAGAACACCCACTAAACTACATGGCAACACACCCACAGACACCAAGAAATATCAAAACAACACCCAGCACACAGTATCACACAGTTATTGTCCTCTCTCCCTCCCTGCCCACCCCGAACCAACTTCCAGAAGCACATCCATACTCATATCTCTCGCCAATCCATCCACTCACTCACAGACAACACGCAGCTGCATGCACGACCTCCCGAAATCCATCCTTCCGAATCCTCCCTCCCTCGCGAGGACAGAGTCCACCTGGCCAGGCTGAGATGCGGACACCATCCAGCTCTCCTGAGCTATCAGAAGAGACTGGATGACTCCGTTGTCGACGCCTGCCCGGGATGTAACACAGCACCCCATACCATTAAACACATCATAGAAGACTGCATTTCACACAACCACTTACGCCAACAACACAACCTACACTCAATGAGAGCTCTGTGGGAAAGCCCGATCGTGGCCATGGCCTTCCTCAGGGACTCGGGGCTGTTCGGCCAGGCAGCTTAGGGAACAACAACAACAACAACAACTTTTCCTGAATATACTTCCAGAATATTTTTGGATTATCCTTCACAGTTCTTGCTATCTCTCTTTCCCTCTCCTTCACCCCCCTCCTTGTCTCCCACCTTATTTTATTGTTTATTTGTCTGCGTTCCAAATCCACTTCTTTAGTTCCTATACTAGACCCATTATTCTTTTTTAACAATTTTAGTCTTTCCCACAAACGTTTCTTCCTTCTTATCAATGTCCAAAGCTTTCTTTTCATTGGCAATTCTGGGTTCGTTCTTTTCCTTAATTTTGTTTTATCCTGATACTGTATTCTCTTACTGGTACACATTTGGATATAGCATTCTCCAGTTTGACTCTAATCTTCCTCCACATTACTTCAGTGTCTTCCCCGTTCAAGTACTCCCGCCAGTCAATGTCCAAACACCTCAGCAGCTCATAATCTGCTCTATCATACATGTATATATATTGTTTTGCTTCTATTATCCCTCTCCATTTTAATATTGCAACTAAAACTTATACAGGCATGGTCACTACGACCTATAGGGCTATCCACATTAACATCTTCCACTATATCCATAATATCCTCTTCACTACTAAATATCAAATCTAGTACACTCCCCTGCGTCCCATCTCTGTATCTTGTCATCTCCGTAATATGTTGCGTTAAAAAACAATCTCTCACTCTCTCTATGAACTTGTATTCTAGGCTACTCTGTCCCACTGGAGTAGTATAATTTGCCCAGTTGATCCTTGGCAAATTGAAATCTCCTATCAATATCTTATGAGGCTAGTCCTTCCACTACCCTGCTTCACACTTAGGTGAGGTGAGTACAGTACTGTACAAATTTGTATAAGGTTTACTCCCCTAGACGGGTTGCTGACCAAGGATGACGAGTCCCTCCTATTCAAAATAAATACATATAATCTAATTCAGCAAACTTACTATCCATCGCAAACTCACACAATATTTGTCTATCTATCTATCTATCTATTGGCTGACGCCGTGTGGCCACGAACGAACCGCCCCTATGCATCTCTGTCCCCAGTCAGTCGACGCTCCTCCCCCCAACCAGCACCGCCTTCGTTCATGTACTTCCTCACTCCATCCTTCCACCTCTCATTCGGTCTACCTCTCCCTGTCTGTCCCTCCACCTCGCTCTCGTACACCCTCTTAGTCATTCTCTCGCTTTCCATACGTTCCATATGGCCGAACCATCTCAAGTTGTTCCTTTTCACACTTTCCAGCACATCTACCTCCACACCACACCTCCTTCTTACTTCCTCATTAGTCTGTCTATCCCTCCATGTAACTGACCACCCTATTTCTTGTTACTGCTTTTTGCGTTCCTACAACCCTCTTCCCCTGTTGTACCCTCTCCCGCACTTCTTCATCCATAGTCCCATCTTTACTCAACACACTGCCCAGATACTTAAAAGAGTTGACGATCTCCATAGCCTGACCGTTCAGCTTCACCTCACACTCTGTGACTTCACCCCTTTCGAAGACCATAACCTTGCTCTTCCCCGCATTTACCTTCAAATTCCGTTTTTCGCACACTGTTCCAAACTCATTTACCAGACCCTGCAACTCCCATTCATTATCACTCATAAGAACTGTATCATCCGCAAACAGCAGTATAGGTAGCTTCCACTCAATTCCCTCCCTTTTCAGCGGTACACCAACATCCACTGCTCTTGATAGTATTTCTTTCATGACTCCATCCATATACAGTATACAGTAAACAACCACGGGGACACACCCCTGTTTCAAACCAACATTCAGGTCAAAGAACTCGCTCTGCTCACTCTCCACACGTACTGCCGCCTTTGCACCCTCATACATGCTCTTCACTGCTTTCAGCAACTTGCCCTCTACTCCGTATATTCTAAGTACTTTCCGCAAACCTTCTCTATCCACTCTGTCATAGGCCTTCTCCAAGTCCATAAAGGCAACATACACCTTTTGTTTCTTCTCCATATATTTCTCCAAAACACAATTCAGGGTAAAAATCTGATCTACACATCCTCTTCCCTTCCTAAAACCTCCCTGCTCGTCGCCTATCCATTTCTCCGTTCTCACTCTCACTCTCTCAATCACTACCCTACTGTATACCTTCCCTACTACGCTTAGAAGACACATTCCTCGGTGGTTACCACACACTCCTCTTTCCCCTTTGCCCTTATATAGGGGGACTATTATGCTAGTCTTCCAGTCATCGGGTGCACTCCCCTTCTCCCATGCTAGTTTGCACATTTTCCATACCCATTCTATCACTATCTCACCACCATACCTCAACATTTCCCCACACACTCCATCTGTTCCTGGTGCTTTCCCCAACTTCACTCTTTTCATGGCTTCCCACACTTCTGACCTCCTGATCCCCACCTCCTCCTCCACTACTTCTCTTCTTCTCCCTCCCATACCATATCTAGCTATGTTTGCTGGCACTTCATTCCTTACATTTAGCAACTCATTGAAGTACAGTAGGGGCTCACATAGAACGTGTTCGCATAGAACGACCGACTTAAAATATTGTTCCAAATTTTTTCGTTAGGAACGAATGTGATCATATACTGTAGAACGATTTCGCCATCAAAGTAGGGCAAATCCGAGGAGTTCTCATATAGAGCGCCGAAATATCGTACAAAACGTACAAAATATCGTACGCTCTTGACGGAAATTTACGCTTACAGTGAACATTGACCATATTGGGCCACCAAAATGCCGCGATCACATAGAACGGCCTCGTTTATCGACCAATTTCTCGTTCTATGTGAGACCCTACTGTACTCCCTCCATCTTTCGACTCTCTCTTGCTTCTCGGCTAGCATTCTCCCATTCTTATCTTTCACACCCTTACTGTTTCCCTTGCTACCTTCCCTAACTTTCTTGACTTCTTTCCAGAACAGTTTCTTACTCTCACTCCATTTTACACTCAGATTCCTTCCAAATTCCTCATCTACTCTTCTCGTACTTTCCTTCACCACCCTCTTATTCTCCACGTACCTCGCTCGTTTCTGTCTCTCAAAATCTTCATTCCCTCTATTACCCAACCACTCTCTATATGCTTCTTCTTTTCTTCCACAGCTATTCATACCTCTTCTGTCCACCATGCTGTACCTTTCACTCCCCTCCCTCTTCTCCTCACTCCACACACCTCTTCACATGCTGCACAGATCTCATCCTTAAACACCTTGCTCATCTCCTCCACTTCCTCCATAACTTCCAGGTCGAACCCACCTAGTCGTCTTTCCACTGTACTCCCTGACTTCCTCCTCCTGCAACCTCTCCACCCTCCTCACCATTCCACCCTCCTCTCGCCTCCCTCCAGCTCTCCTCACCCACTTCTTTTGTATCCTAACCTTAGCTACCACTACATAATGATCAGACAGACCCCCTCCAATACCCCTATACACCCTAGCATCCATCACAGATTTCTTCATTCGTTCATCCACACATACATAATCAATCAATGACTTTCATTCCACCATTGTCTTATCCTTCATCGTCAACATCCTTTTCCATGTGTACCTGTGGATCATTCTGTGTCGGAAGAAGGTATTGGCTATCCACAGCCTCCTCCCCACACATACGTCCACAAGTGCACTACCAATCCCATTCACCTCTGATGGTACCCCCCACCCTCCCACCACTCCCTTAACTTTCCTATCACCCACCTTACCATTCATATCCCCAATCAGAAATATTCTTTCGTTCTTGTCAAACTTCTCCAGGCACGCCTCCACATTCATCCAGAACTCCTCTTTCTTTCTTTCAAGTACAGTATATCCTCTGTCGGGGCATACACGCATACGATCACCCACGTTTGTATTCCTACTTTCATTCTCACCCACACAATCCTTGAACCCACAGACCCATACTCTCTTACACATTCCTTCCATTTGCTACTTACAAACAAACATGCACCTTTTCTCGCTGTTCCTTCACTCACTCCAGCACACACACCCATTCCACACTCCCACTCTCTCACATCTGAACCTTTCCATTTGGTCTCTGTCATTCCACATACATCCAGCCTGGCATTCACTAACACTTCCAGAACCTCTCTCTCTTTTGTGCCATCATTCATGCCACTAACATTCCACGTAGCCATTCTCAAAATGTCCGAAGGAATGTCCTTAGTCAGTCGTGGTTCGTCAACGTAGGTTCTGTCCGCATCCGAGGCTGTTCGTTCGTTTTTCCTTGCTTAGATATTTTTTCCGGGTGGGGGTCGCAAGCCCACCGACCCAACCTCTTTAGTCGCCTCTTACGACACGCAGAAGGCACGTGGGGCATATTCTATGTTTGTATTTCTGCTAAATATCGATGTTTAAACCCTTTCAGTGCGGTTGCTGTACAGGTACGTCCTGTAAATATCCTGGAATTTATAGCCCATTAAAGCCTGTAAAGACGAGTGCGAGTGATCAGGAGCTCGGCAGGCCCCCGTCCGCTCTCCGTCACATTTTCCGCGGCACTGAGGGTCTATGGTGGGGTCTCGCGAGATATATTCAGTGTTGCCAAAAGCAGTCTTGCCACCCCTTCGGGGATCACGGCGTCAGGCAATAGATAGATAGATAGATAGCCAAAAGCAAATGTAGCGGAGCATTGCTAATTATTGCCGATGTCTATAGTAACTCTGCAGGTGAACCCTAGGGGCAACATAGCTCGTTCTGGTATCCTTTGAAAGCTCTTTTCTTCTAGTGTTTTTGCTGCGAACATTTCATTTCATTCAGGCACTTGCTTAAGCTATCAGGAGTGACTGAATGATCCCTATTATATTGGAAAATCGCCCGCACTGATTGGGTTAAGGCTCCAACTTCCTTATAGCCCAGAACTCGCAAGTGATCAGTTTACTGTGTTCGAATAATCTGCTGTGTCTGACCATAAATTTGCCAAGCCCCCTTGGTCAAGCGCTTTGTAGTGTAACTGTAGCCTACATACATGTACATGTAGTGTAACTACACACTAACATACACATAATCAACTGGAAATAGATCAACTGTATAATACCAGTACAGTACTATATAGCATAATGTGTTGATTGATTAAAATACTGGTAACTATCTACACACAAAATTATACTGATCTGCTTCTTGATTACCGGGTACTTAATGTTGGTTAAGGCAAGGTTATTAAGCTTTGGGATAATTATGTGTGTAATAATATGGTTACAAGTATAAAACAAACAAAAATCATACTTAAGTACAATACACTGCAGTAACTTCAGATAGTTTTAGAGGATTTATAGAGCTTTAATATATATATTATTTTTTGTCCGAAGTCACCCCACTTCATGAATTGTTATTACATTATATCTATTCAAGTGACATTTTGAGGTGTGCAAGATATGTTAAACATCTCAAATTGCTTATACATTTCCTGGAATGACATGAAGCAAATATTTTTTCATTAGTTAGCTATACTTTTGCATTTAGCATAACAATGATTTATATTTTTTCTATCTATCTATCTATTGCCTGACGCCGTGATCCCCGAAGGGGTGGCCACGAACGAACCGCCCCCATGCACCTCTGTCCCCAGTCATTCGACGCCCCTCCCCCCAACCAGCACCGCCTTCGTTCATGTACTTCCTCACTCCATCCTTCCACCTCTCATTCGGTCTACCTCTCCCTGTCTGTCCCTCCACCTCGCTCTCGTACACCCTCTTAGTCATTCTCTCGCTTTCCATACGTTCCATATGGCCGAACCATCTCAACTTGTTCCTTTTCACACTTTCCAGCACATCTACCTCCACACCACACCTCCTTCTTACTTCCTCATTAGTCTGTCTATCCCTCCATGTAACTGACCACCCTATTTCTTGTTACTGCTTTTTGCGTTCCTACAACCCTCTTCCCCTGTTGTACCCTCTCCCGCACTTCTTCATCCATAGTCCCATCTTTACTCAACACACTGCCCAGATACTTAAAAGAGTTGACGATCTCCATAGCCTGACCGTTCAGCTTCACCTCACACTCTGTGACTTCACCCCTTTCGAAGACCATAACCTTGCTCTTCCCCGCATTTACCTTCAAATTCCGTTTTTCGCACACTGTTCCAAACTCATTTACCAGACCCTGCAACTCCCATTCATTATCACTCATAAGAACTGTATCATCCGCAAACAACAGTATAGGTAGCTTCCACTCAATTCCCTCCCTTTTCAGCGGTACACCAACATCCACTGCTCTTGATAGTATTTCTTTCATGACTCCATCCATATATACAGTAAACAACCACGGGGACACACCCCTGTTTCAAACCAACATTCAGGTCAAAGAACTCGCTCTGCTCACTCTCCCCACGTACTGCCGCCTTTGCACCCTCATACATGCTCTTCACTGCTTTCAGCAACTTGCCCTCTACTCCGTATATTCTAAGTACTTTCCGCAAACCTTCTCTATCCACTCTGTCATAGGCCTTCTCCAAGTCCATAAAGGCAACATACACCTTTTGTTTCTTCTCCATATATTTCTCCAAAACACAATTCAGGGTAAAAATCTGATCTACACATCCTCTTCCCTTCCTAAAACCTCCCTGCTCGTCGCCTATCCATTTCTCCGTTCTCACTCTCACTCTCTCAATCACTACCCTACTGTATACCTTCCCTACTACGCTTAGAAGACATATTCCTCGGTGGTTACCACACACTCCTCTTTCCCCTTTGCCCTTATTTAGGGGGACTATTATGCTAGTCTTCCAGTCATCGGGTGCACTCCCCTTCTCCCATGCTAGTTTGCACATTTTCCATACCCATTCTATCACTATCTCACCACCATACCTCAACATTTCCCCACACACTCCATCTGTTCCTGGTGCTTTCCCCAACTTCACTCTTTTCATGGCTTCCCACACTTCTGACCTCCTGATCCCCACCTCCTCCTCCACTACTTCTCTTCTTCTCCCTCCCATACCATATCTAGCTATGTTTGCTGGCACTTCATTCCTTACATTTAGCAACTCATTGAAGTACAGTAGGGGCTCACATAGAACGTGTTCGCATAGAACGACCGACTTAAAATATTGTTCCAAAATTTTTCGTTAGGAACGAATGTGATCATATAGAACGATTTCGCCATCAAAGTAGGGCAAATCCGAGGAGTTCTCATATAGAGCGCCGAAATATCGTACAAAACGTACAAAATATCGTACGCTCTTGACGGAAATTTACGCTTACAGTGAACATTGACCATATTGGGCCACCAAAATGCCGCGATCACATAGAACGGCCTCGTTTATCGACCAATTTCTCGTTCTATGTGAGACCCTACTGTACTCCCTCCATCTTTCGACTCTCTCTTGCTTCTCGGCTAGCATTCTCCCATTCTTATCTTTCACACCCTTACTGTTTCCCTTGCTACCTTCCCTAACTTTCTTGACTTCTTTCCAGAACAGTTTCTTACTCTCACTCCATTTTACACTCAGATTCCTTCCAAATTCCTCATCTACTCTTCTCGTACTTTCCTTCACCACCCTCTTATTCTCCACGTACCTCGCTCGTTTCTGTCTCTCAAAATCTTCATTCCCTCTATTACCCAACCACTCTCTATATGCTTTCTTCTTTTCTTCCACAGCTATTCATACCTCTTCTGTCCACCATGCTGTACCTTTCACTCCCCTCCCTCTTCTCCTCACTCCACACACCTCTTCACATGCTGCACAGATCTCATCCTTAAACACCTTGCTCATCTCCTCCACTTCCTCCATAACTTCCAGGTCGAACCCACCTAGTCGTCTTTCCACTGTACTCCCTGACTTCTTCCTCCTGCAACCTCTCCACCCTCCTCACCATTCCACCCTCCTCTCGCCTCCCTCCAGCTCTCCTCACCCACTTCTTTTGTATCCTAACCTTAGCTACCACTACATAATGATCAGACAGACCCCCTCCAATACCCCTATACACCCTAGCATCCATCACAGATTTCTTCATTCGTTCATCCACACATACATAATCAATCAATGACTTTCGTTCCACCATTGTCTTATCCTTCATCGTCAACATCCGTTTCCATGTGTACCTGTGGATCATTCTGTGTCGGAAGAAGGTGTTGGCTATCCACAGCCTCCTCCCCACACATACGTCCACAAGTGCACTACCAATCCCATTCACCTCTGATGGTACCCCCCACCCTCCCACCACTCCCTTAACTTTCCTATCACCCACCTTACCATTCATATCCCCAATCAGAAATATTCTTTCGTTCTTGTCAAACTTCTCCAGGCACGCCTCCACATTCATCCAGAACTCCTCTTTCTTTCTTTCAAGTACAGTATATCCGCTGTCGGGGCATACACGCATACAATCACCCACGTTTGTATTCCTACTTTCATTCTCACCCACACAATCCTTGAACCCACAGACCCATACTCTCTTACACATTCCTTCCATTTGCTACTTACAAACAAACATGCACCTTTTCTCGCTGTTCCTTCACTCACTCCAGCACACACACCCATTCCACACTCCCACTCTCTCACATCTGAACCTTTTCATTTGGTCTCTGTCATTCCACATACATCCAGCCTGGCATTCACTAACACTTCCAGAACCTCTCTCTCTTTTGTGCCATCATTCATGCCACTAACATTCCACGTAGCCATTCTCAAAATGTCCGAAGGAATGTCCTTAGTCAGTCGTGGTTCGTCAACGTAGGTTCTGTCCGCATCCGAGGCTGTTCGTTCGTTTTTCCTTGCTTAGATATTTTTTCCGGGTGGGGGTCGCAAGCCCACCGACCCAACCTCTTTAGTCGCCTCTTACGACACGCAGAAGGCACGTGGGGCATATTCTATGTTTGTATTTCTGCTAAATATCGATGTTTAACCCTTTCAGTGCGGTTGCTGTACAGGTACGTCCTGTAAATATCCTGGAATTTATAGCCCATTAAAGCCTGTAAAGACGAGTGCGAGTGATCAGGAGCTCGGCAGGCCCCCGTCCGCTCTCCGTCACATTTTCCGCGGCACTGAGGGTCTATGGTGGGGTCTCGCGAGATATATTCAGTGTTGCCAAAAGCAGTCTTGCCACCCCTTCGGGGATCACGACGTCAGGCAATAGATAGATAGATAGATAGCCAAAAGCAAATGTAGCGGAGCATTGCTAATTATTGCCGATGTCTATAGTAACTCTGCAGGTGAACCCTAGGGGCAACATAGCTCGTTCTGGTATCCTTTGAAAGCTCTTTTCTTCTAGTGTTTTTGCTGCGAACATTTCATTTCATTCAGGCACTTGCTTAAGCTATCAGGAGTGACTGAATGATCCCTATTATATTGGAAAATCGCCCGCACTGATTGGGTTAAGGCTCCAACTTCCTTATAGCCCAGAACTCGCAAGTGATCAGTTTACTGTGTTCGAATAATCTGCTGTGTCTGACCATAAATTTGCCAAGCCCCCTTGGTCAAGCGCTTTGTAGTGTAACTGTAGCCTACATACATGTACATGTAGTGTAACTACACACTAACATACACATAATCAACTGGAAATAGATCAACTGTATAATACCAGTACAGTACTATATAGCATAATGTGTTGATTGATTAAAATACTGGTAACTATCTACACACAAAATTATACTGATCTGCTTCTTGATTACCGGGTACTTAATGTTGGTTAAGGCAAGGTTATTAAGCTTTGGGATAATTATGTGTGTAATAATATGGTTACAAGTATAAAACAAACAAAAATCATACTTAAGTACAATACACTGCAGTAACTTCAGATAGTTTTAGAGGATTTATAGAGCTTTAATATATATATTATTTTTTGTCCGAAGTCACCCCACTTCATGAATTGTTATTACATTATATCTATTCAAGTGACATTTTGAGGTGTGCAAGATATGTTAAACATCTCAAATTGCTTATACATTTCCTGGAATGACATGAAGCAAATATTTTTTCATTAGTTAGCTATACTTTTGCATTTAGTATAACAATGATTTATATTTTTTCTATCTATCTATCTATTGCCTGACGCCGTGATCCCCGAAGGGGTGGCCACGAACGAACCGCCCCCATGCACCTCTGTCCCCAGTCAGTCGACGCCCCTCCCCCCAACCAGCACCGCCTTCGTTCATGTACTTCCTCACTCCATCCTTCCACCTCTCATTCGGTCTACCTCTCCCTCTCTGTCCCTCCACCTCGCTCTCGTACACCCTCTTAGTCATTCTCTCGCTTTCCATACGTTCCATATGGCCGAACCATCTCAAGTTCTTCCTTTTCACACTTTCCAGCACATCTACCTCCACACCACACCTCCTTCTTACTTCCTCATTAGTCTGTCTATCCCTCCATGTAACTTCGCACGCACTTCTTAAGTAATTCATTTCCACTGCTCTCACTCTTGGTCTGAGTCTCTCAACCAACGTCCATGCTTCACTTCCGTAAGTCAGTGTTGGGATTACCACACTGTCATGTAAGGACTTCTTCACTTCCATACTGACCACCCTATTTCTTGGTACTGCTTTCAGCGTTCCTACAACCCTCTTCCCCTGCTGTACCCTCACCCGCACTTCTTCATCCATAGTCCCATCCTTCCTCAACACACTGCCCACTTACTTAAAAGAGTTGACGATCTCCATAGCCTGACCGTTCAGCTTCACCTCACACTCTGTGACTTCACCCCTTTCGAAGACCATAACCTTGCTCTTCCCCGTATTTACCTTCAAATTCCGTTTTTCGTACACTGTTCTAAACTCATTTACCAGACCCTGCAACTCCCATTCATTATCACTCATCAGAACTGTATCATTCGCAAACAGCAGTATAGGTAGCTTCCACTCAATTCCCTCCCTTTTCAGCGATACACCAACATCCACTGCTCTTGATAGTATTTCTTTCATGACTCCATCCATATATACAGTAAACAACCACGGGGACATCACACACCCCTGTTTCAAACCAACATTCAGGTCAAAGAACTCGCTCTGCTCACTCTCCACACATACTGCCTCCTTTGCACCCTTATACATGCTCGTCACTGCTTTCAGCAACTTGCCATCTACTCCATATATTCTAAGTACTTTTTTTTTTTTTTTTTTTTTTTTTAAGAGACAATGAACGGAGGAAGGAAAAACACAGATAAAACAAAAAGGTCCATGTGCCTAAAGGCATCCTCCATTCATAAAATATTTGTAACAACTGGATTTAAACATTTGTTGATTGTAAGTTTGTGGAAAGCAATTCGAGGGAAGTGAATTCCAAAGAGTAGTAGCTCTGGGGATAAATGAATTCTGATAAGCAGAAGTTCTGCATTGTGGAGGAGAAAGTGTAAATTCATGGGCGCTCTCAGCTGCCCTAGTTCTACGGGGAAAGATGTGGAGAGGCGGCACAATTGAAGCAAGTTCCTCGGAACAATTGCTGTGAAAATATCTGTAGAATAATGCAAGGGATGCAACGTTTCTTCGTATGGCTAATGTAGGAAGGTCCTGTGTGATTGCAGGGTTATTGATTAATCTAATAGCTTTATTTTGAATTTTGTCCAACTGCCTCAATGCAACCACTCCACTTCCACCCCAAAGAGGTGAACAGTAATCCATCTGAGAGCGCACATGACTTTTATATATTACGGCCAACTGCTCGTCAGTGAAGAATTCTCGAACTCTGTACAGGAGTCCCAGTTTTTTAGAGGCATTCTTAGCAATGCTTCTAACATAATGTGTCCAGCTCAAGTTAGTAGTTAATGTTACACCGAGAATGTCAATACTAGGGGAAGTGGGAATATTTACATCATTAAAAAATATATGGGAGTCAGTGAGATTCTGTCGGTTAGAAAATTGAATGTACTTGGTTTTCTGTGCATTAAAGGAAACTAGATTCTCTTGTCCCCATTCATTAATTCTAGAAAGGTCCTGGTTCAGAGAAATTGCAGTGTTTATTTTTGAATTTATAAGATCGGGTTGGGTGAAAGAATTGGTAAATGTGAAGGAACTGTGGAGTGTTAAGTCATCTGCGTAGGAATGTATTGGATTATGAGTGGTAGATATGAGATCATTGATATGAATGAGGAACAGAGTTGGGGCCAAAACTGATCCCTGGGGAACACCAGCATTTATTGAGTGAAATTGAGAATAAAGGCCATCTTACCACAAACCTTCTCTATCCACTCTGTCATAGGCCTTCTCCAAGTCCATAAAGGCAACATACACCTTTTGCTTCTCCAGATATTTCTCCACAACACAATTCAGGGTAAAAATCTGATCTACACATCCTCTTCCCTTCCTAAAACCTCCCTGCTCGTCGCCTATCCATTTCTCCGTTCTCACTTTCACTCTCTCTCAATCACTACCCTACTGTATACCTTCCCTACTATGCTTAGAAGACATATTCCTCGGTGGTTACCACACACTCCTCTTTCCCCTTTGCCCTTATATAGGGGGACTATTATGCCAGTCTTCCAGTCATCGGGTGCCCTCCCCTTCTCCCATGCTAGTTTGCACATTTTCCATACCCATTCGATCACTATCTCACCACCATACCTCAACATTTCCCCATTTTTTCTATCAAACTTTTTAATTACTGACTTGTTTTATATACTGTACTATTACATTTCAAAGAATGTAATATTGCTCTGATAGGAAAACAAAATATGTTTGCCAAACTTTGATACCAACAGCTTGCTATAACTGTTGGCACCCCAGTTTATGTTAGTTTGCCACTCAAGCCTTAGAAGATCCTGAATTATAAAAAAGATATGTGTGCTCATCTCTCTCCAGTTGCTTTATGCTGGGGTGGTAGATAACAACATTTCCCGTGTTTACATTTGCTTTACCAAAAAAAGCAAAAAGCAAAAAAGTTTTATTATGCTGTGTAGGAGAGTTAATTTTGCTGAATTTGAAGCACAGCCCAATAAACTGCATAAGATCTTTTAACTTGATAAACACGATAAGCCTCACGGAATGGTCACCGTAGCGAACGCGATAAGCCTCAAGCAAGACCATAAAGAAACCCTTCCAAAGCACCCCCCTAGGGCTCTCAAAACAAAGGAATACTGTATGTCATTAAGTGTGATAATTCCCCTCTATTGCTTCTTACCACTAATAGAGGGGAATTATCTCTATTACTTCTTACCACTGGTGATGGGCTGGTCTATCAAGAGTGAGAACTGAGCGATCTCTGCCATACCCATAGCTTACTTTGACTTTTCCTTTTGCTTATATATTTTCTAGATCTCAAGTGACGGCGCCTCTTCCGTGGATTGACCTTCCAATCTACCAATAGCCAAAGCGTCACATTTTTCCTTTGCCCCTCAACTTTCTCTTCATAATTGCTGAGGGGCACAGGGCCCTGGGTGGGTCTTTGGTTTCCCGGGCGTTTCCGCACCCTCCTCAGCTCCCCGCCATGGAGTGGCTTCGGTCACCCAGGCTTTATTGTGGTCGGCAGGGAGGGTTCTGTGGGGGCGCTCGGTTATGGCCTTGCTCTTGCTCGGGGCCTTGGGGCTGTTCGGCCAGGCAGCTTGGGGAACAGCAACAACAACAACAACTTCTTACCACTCATCCTCATGTGTTTCAAACCCCCCCCCCAAAAAAAAAATAAAAAAAAAATATAAAAATGGGAATTAAGGGTAATGGGATCACAGTATTGTACAGTACAGTATGTATTAAGCTTGCCTGTACCCAGCACTGTATATACAGTATACCGGTACCGGAGGATGATGATTGATTTTGTGAAGCAATACTGTATTATAGTACCGGTACAGACTATAAACAATGTACCCAAATATGTAGCATGACTGTTTTCTGTGCAAGAAGTCCCGAATTTGAGACTCAAAGAGCGCCCCTTAGTACCATATTCTATACAGGATTAAACATGTTAATTTAGATAAGCAACTTTGAAGGTTGTATGAACTTACACCACCATATCTTTACATGTACTGTATATCTAGGGCAACCCTTCACTCTACCATATTTTCTATATACTGTATTGTACTTTTGTAATAATATATTCTGATAAGGGGGGGCCAGGGGAGTGCTGGAGGGACCTTGGTAACCCTAGTCTCTGGGTCTTCTCCTGGGTGACCTAAATGTGTGTGAATTTGCATTTTGTTTTTGTGTGTTCATTGTTTTCTGTTGTGTTGTCCCTATTCGGGCTCTGTCTTGAGTCGGCCACCCCCAGAAAATACAAAAATAAAAACAATAGGAAAAGTGGGGAATGACCCTGAGTAAACCTTATCTTACCTTACGTAGCCTTACGTAGATACTGGACGCAGGCTGGTATGACCTTTATTTCCAGATCACTACCGACATGGGTCAGACCTCTATGTCCGAATCGTCCTCTGACAGATCGGGATCCGGCGTGACCGCTAGTACAAGGTTCTCTTCAAAGTTATATATGATACTCTGATTTGCCCAAAATTTATCGAGTCTCTGTTCAAATCATTTTACATTGTGAGCTTGTACTACTCTCCTGGGAAGACTATTCCACACATTTATCACTCTCAGATGGAATGTATTCTGGCGAAGCGTCGTTTGATATCTTGGTTTGAAGATCTTCAAGCTGTTACCCTGTGTTGGGCCTTCCCTCATTCGAAACTTGATGTTGATTTCTGGGTCATATCTCTGGTTCATAATCTTGTAAACTTCATTCATATCACCACGTAGTCTACGGTACACCATCGTTGGTAGATCCAGTGCCGCTCTTCACAACTGAGACTTCCGAGTCCTGGCACTATCTTGGAGGCTCTACGCAGTACATTTTCCACCGTACTGATGTCTTCCTTTTTGTGTGGTGCCCAGACTGACTGAGCATACTCCAGGTGGGGGCGTACAATAGATTTAAAAGAGAGTCCTAAATGTTGGCACATCCAAGTAGTATTCGAAAGTCCTCCGTATCATCCCCATAATTCTGTTGGCCTTATTTACTTTCTCCTGGATGTGTTTTTCTAACGTAAGTCTCTCATCAGTTGTCACTCCAAGGTCTTTCTCCTTAACCCGTCAAGTGCAGGGAGACTTATCAGTTTTACCGGTGTGCTGCGGGAAGACTCTTATAATCTATCTATCTATCTATCTATTGCCTGACGCCGCAATCCCCGAAGGGGTGGCCACAAACAAACCACCCCCATGCACCTGTCCCCAGTCAGTCGACGCCCCTCCTCCCAACCAGCACCGCCTTCATTCATATACTTCCTCACTCCATCCTTCCACCTCTCCTTCGGTGCACCTCTCCCTCCTTCCACCTCGCTCTCGTACACCCTCTTAGTCAATCTCTCGCTTTCCATACGTTCTATCCTAGGCCTAAAAAAAAAAATATTTAAACCACCCCAGTATCAATTTATTTTATTTTATTTATTTTTATTTTTTTTTGCCCCTTGGCCATGCCAAATATCACTTCTCCACATCCCCCCCTTCTCTCCTCCCCCCCCCTTCAATTATCACCTATTTTCCCTGTTTTTCCCTTATTCTTAGGTATATTTTCGTGCTAACATTAGCAAGTTGCTAGCAGGGCGTGGTCATCTGTGGGAAATAGCGGGAGTTACAGAGAGAGGCCTCAGTCTCGCTCCAAGCCTTGAGAGGGGAAGGTGTGGTGCAGTCTGGCTCACAATTGATTTATGTAACTCGGTCTCATTTCGCGATTTTGACCAGCCAAACTCTGTTTCCACTTGTGTTATTGTTGTAACAGGTTAATATCTTGATAATAAACGTAAAATAGGCGCATATTCTTACAGTTTCTTACAGTTTCTTACAGTAGATCCTCTGGAAAAAGGCAAACTATGCCTGTGTATCCAGCTCAGTACCAGTACTTGCACTGCTGCGGTCGTTCACGGTGTTGGCGGCGGCGGTAGCAGACGCAACATTTTTACTATTCTGTATTTTTGTTTTATAATCAAACTTCAAATCTTGTCTTCTCCATGCTTTATCAAGATTACTTTCAAACTCCCTTATTGATTCGGAATCGACTACATACATATGGATAAGTATTAATGATATTTATGGTAAGATAATGATTTTAGTGACAGGAAACAGTGAAATAGGTGCACACAGGCTGAGGTGGTCACTACATACGGTGCGCACTTCTTAGGTTAAGGGTTCTCACCACTGCAATAGTACCTTCATCTCCCTCCTGCATATGGTATTGCGTATCTCTTGTTTGTCTATGGCCACCATGTATCTTCATATGTTTGCACTTCTCGGGGTGGAATGGCATTAACCATTTTCTAGACCATTCTTGCAACAAGTTCAGATCTTCTTGGAGAATATCTGAGAATATTCTGATAAGTAATAATCAGTGAGAGTTGCAGGGTTTGTTAAATGTTTGGTTCTGTGTGTGAGAAACAGAACTTGAAGGTTAAGTGGTAAAGAGTAATATTCTGGTCTGTGAGAGGAATGTAGTCACAGTGTAACATGAGGTTAAATGGTCACGTAATTAAAAATATAATTATTTTATTATTTGGGCATTGTAATGGCTAAAGGTGGGAGTTTGGTGGATGAAATGAGAGAGATGGTACATTAGGGGAGGAGGGTTGTAGGAACGTTCAAAGCAGTGACAGGGAAATAATAAAGTCACTGCATGATAGTGAGCTTTTTCAGAATGGCAGCTGGCGTGAATAGGCTAGATGGGCCAAGTAATAGGGAAGTGTATGAGTCCTTTGGAATGGAAGAACAAATTTTGGGCATCGATTGTGGTGTGGTTGAGTGGATAAAAAGAAGTACTTTGAGGTGGTATGGTCATGTTCAGAGAATGGATGAAGACAGAATGCCAAGAAAGATTTATAGTTAAACCCTCACTATCTTGGAGCAATTGGGGGAAGATCCAGTCCGTAGTGTCCGAATACCGGCTTGTGTCCGTCATTTAAGAGGAAAAAAAAACGACCTAACGAGCAGAAATCCGTAACACAACAGCTTCTAGTGTGTACTGACGCGTTTCCGTCCAATCGGGTGACTCCGGGTCCCGGGAATCAAAATTACGTATCCCCGTGTTGACGGAATCAACTGACGTATCCCTGTTATGACGGACATTCACCCTTATTTTCCGGGGACGGGAGCGCGTCATCTGACACTTTCGTGACTGACCGACACATCTCGGGAACATACGAGACATCAGACGACGTACATTGGACGGTTTTGACGGACATTTGCCCATATTTATCCGAAAACTGATAGCATCTTCCGATGCTGTTAGAGGCTGACGGAAATGTCCGTCAACTGGAAGGACGGATCCGACTGGCCGATGCCTATCCGGCAAGTACGGGTTTCCGTCATTTAGAGGTCCGACGTAGAGGGGGTTTACTGTATGGGAGTCAGGTGAGTGGAACAGCTAGTAGTGGAAGACCACTTATGGTATGGGAAAAGAAAGTGGAAAAATATATTGAGGAAAGACTTCCACGTACTGTAGTGGAAGGGGCATTGTGGCACGGGCAAAGGAAGCATGTCTTGACAAAGTAGCCTGGAGACGTTTCTGTCATGGCCATCCTTTAGCGGGGGTTTCCCAGGGGGAAACAAGGCGTCGGATATGATGATGATGATAGTGTGGTGATCCCGACATTGATGTACACGAGTGAAGCTTGGATGTTGTTGGAGAGACTAATCAAGAGTGAGCAGGATGGAGATTAGTTATTCAAGAAGTGCGTGTAGAATTACATGGAGAGATAGACAGACGTATGAGGAAATACGAGAGTGATGTGTTTTTTTATGTGGATGTGCTGGAGAGTGCAAAGAGGAACACCTCAAAGTGGTTCGGTCATGTGGAACTTATGAAGAGTGAGAGAATGACAAAACAAATGCATGAGAGTGAGCTAGAGGGATGGAGTTAAAAGGTACAGGTCTACCTCACTATCCGATGTCCCGATTTACGATATTATTATAGGTTTTTCCGGGTGGATGGGACTCGTCAGCCTTGGTCGGCAATCCATCTAGGGGAGACAACCTTATACAAATCCGGGTGGATGGGACTCGTCAGCCTTGGTCTGCAACCTGTCTAGGGGAGTAAACCTTATACAAATCCGTACTGCTCACCTAAGGATGAAGCAGCACCACTGTAGAAAAATAGTGCTAAAAAATATACATATAAGGCCTCGGAGTCAGACAGACCAAGTTGAGTGGTCAATCCTGTAAGTCCTTCAATAAACTGGCACGGGTTGTCCTTCTCACAGGGGTTAGGTCTGCTTGGGGGGGGGTTTTTGTATGGCCACCCTCGTAAAGAGGAGTAAGGCATCCGGCAATAGATAGATAGATTATATATAGGTTTTTAGGTGTTTGGGTTTTGGCTGGTCCCAGAACGCATCCCCATTTACCTCAATGATTTTGGGGTTTGCTATATGATTTTTCTATTTAAGATTGGGTTTTCAGGACTGAACCCAATCGTAAATCGAGGGAGACTTGTATATGAGTACAAGTGGTGTTGGGTGGGAGGAGGGGCACTGGCTGATGAATGGAGGTGATTCATTCATGTCCAACATCTTGGGGATCAAGCAACCTGGCAATAGATTAACCCCTTCAACACGATGATGTACTTTTCATCATATTCTGGTTAGCATTAGAAGATTATCTTTGGTCTATATTCTACTTCTAGGACTCAAATGGGTAAATATAATCTCAATAAACTCTCTGAATAACATAGGTTCTTCTAAAACTGCATAAAATTGTCTAGCTTTAGCCAAAATAAAAGTTAGAAATGCGTCATCGTGCTGAAGGAGTTAATATTCTGCCGGATCACTTGCAGCTTGAGCTCTGGCAGTAAATCCTTTTATTACTGGTACAGTATTTGAATTGTCATAGCAAAAACTGAGTGTGCATCTCTATGCTGGCAAATACAGTACAGTACTTGCTCTCCTATCCCTAACCAAATCAAGACATTATTTTGTGTAAGTAGTATGTAAGGGTGAGGTTTTGTTGAATGATCTGCCTAAAAGTGTCAGTTTTGCCAGTGTAACTGGATCATGTAAATAAGTTTTGTATACTGAGGTGATACTATTTATCTCAAAGGTGGGACTAAAGCTGGCACTATCACATGAGTAGGCCTATGTGTCTAGAAAAAGTTCAGAGAGTTGTTAACTTTTCTAAATTTATGCTTATACTGTATGTACAATATGTTCAGTCAATCATATTAATATTATTTCCATGTTCTCTTAATATATTTAATGTGTGTTCATATGAGTATTATCCTGTGGATTGCCTCATGCTATTCGCCTTTAGAGGCAGTGTGTGAGAGAGGGAGCGTAGCCTCTGTCTGAGTCATGTGATCAACACACACAAGTATCAAGCGTCATGAGCTCAGTTCGACTGGACTGGGTCATGCCACTGTGTGAGGCCCGGGCAGGAGTGGTGTATCCGTAGTCTTTCCACAGTAGGGTAAAACAAAACATAAACTTTATTTGTATGTAACATGTGTGATGCACATAAATAAAAGGGGATGTGTCGGATGGTTGAAAGCCACAGTTGCTCGCGCGTTTGGGGCTAGCAACACGTATTATGAAAAACATGTATCCTCCTTCATTCACTGTCCCCCCCTTCACTCACTCAACCCCACAATTTGCCGGAGGATATCAGGTTTTTCACAATACGTAGACGGAGGTCTTTAAAAAAAAAAAAAAAAAGTATTGATAGATTTTTCCTCGCACATATAAGTATATGCATGAATGCTCAAGGGGTGGATTTGTTGCTTGAGGTTCTTGCTGTGATAAACACCAAACAAAGCCGCATAAAACGATAGGGTTTTCATCATTCTCAAGCTGAGTGAATGCGTTTGATTATGATATTTCATTTAATACTGTATTCATAGTACTGTATGCACAGAGCTACAAGATGTATAAACACGGCGTTTGCCTAGGGGTTAATGAACAAAAATATATGTTAGATAGTCTTATTAATCTGTGATTCATTATTGATGTAATGGACTTAAAATGATTATTCCTCCAACTCATAATGAGCAAAAATTACACATAATTGAATTTATCAATCATGTGCTTTCACCACAGGAAAATGCAGAGTAAAGATAATTTAGTTTCCATTCATTGCTTTCTAGCTACCGGTAACGACGGCAGCAGTGCAAGTACTGGTACTGAGTTGGATACCCAGGCATAGTTTGCCTTTTTCCAGAGGATCTACTGTAAGAAACTGTAAGAAACTGTAAGTATCTTCTTTATTAACCCTTAGACTTCGGGTGATGCGTTGTTGCATCAATAGCGTAGTGTTCCACATACCTGGGTGACGCGTGTTTGCTTCTGCACGTTTCACGCTAAGCAGTCTAATTTTATGCAGGCTCTATCGGCCTAGTGATGAACTAGGCTCCATCCCCAGCTCCTCCTGCACCCACCCCCCAAGCCTCTCCCTACTTCCCCCCCACCCATAAGCAGTTAAGCACCCCCAACCATCTCCCTAACCCCCCTCCGTATCACGCGACATGCAAGATTTCACCACATTTGTTTGTCTTTTGAGTGACTGAGTGACACAGAGTGTGTACGTTTGACCTTGAGCTCGCCTCACCCCTGACTGCATCAACGACATACGCATACACTCATGCGTACACACACAGATGAGTATTGATAGTTTTTTCCTCACATATGTACGTATACACACGCACACTCAAGCAGTAACTAGACCTGGAATTATTGCTTGATAAATTTAGCATTTGAAACGGGGTTGAGTGTCTGATTCCTGTGGTCTTTAATTACGTCGTTGTGAACGGAGAGTTTAAGAGGTTAACGGGAATACTTGGTTATTAGGCCAAACCTATCCTAATCTAAACTACTCTACCCGAACCTGACCTAACATAAAAAGATGCATAATGGTGAGAAATAATGCAAAGCGCTTTTGGATGTAAACAAGCCACCGGGGAATGGTCATCTCTTACCGTGGCAATAACGTCGAGTCGCATGGGGGGTTTGGATAAAAAACTCGCCAATAATCCGTAATAGGCCTATATTAAAAATTGGTATACTGTACATTATTCAAGTTGACAAAATGGTCGCATACCATGAGAATCACAAATTGAGGTGAATTTTGATGAAAACTGGAAGGCTTTCTATTTGTTAACCAAATATGAAGCTCCAGGAGTCCACACCCTTACTTTCCTGTATGCTTAGGCCTAGCCTAGCCTATATTACCAAAATTTACCCTAATTTTTCCTGAATTTCCAATCCCCTTTCCACTTGTTTTTTTCCAAGTTCGTAGGGTAAAGGGCAATATTTAACTACTGTATTATGGTAATAGAAGTAACACTCGCCGCCTCCTAAATAATGAGCTTACACAAAGAGTAACACATCCTGGCCGGGAGCGCAAATGGCCGGGAGCGCAGCGGGCCAGACAGCCGACTCCCAGGGCTTACCGCCGCCCATTAACTCATGTTCCCTGTGTTCTCGAGAGGCCGGCAGTGTAGCCAGTAGTGAGCATAGCTGGGAAAAATATACCGCTATACGCTAAACTCCCATGTTCGTGGCACCACCGCAAGAGAACCACGAGTTCTACATAGCTCGTTCTGGTCTCATTTTGAAGCTTTTAGCGCCTAGTTTTTTGCTGAATACATTTCTTTTCATGCAGATACTTGATTGATCATTCAGGAGGGCCTGAATATGCCCAAATGAGCCCAAAACACCCCGCTAGACAAGGGTTAAAGGACAATTCTGACAAAACTAGTTTTATTTACCATATTAATCAATATTACTGCTTCATATGTGCATATTTTACTTGTATAATTAGCATGTGAATATTGAAGAACCAGAAAATAGGTATAAAGAGGAAATATCCAGTGTGAAACCGTTTATTTCTGACAGGAGGGATGGGGGAGAGGCGGGAGCGAGCGCAACATAGATGTGCTTCCTCTGCTTGGTTGAGGCACACTGACATTCTGGCTCATGGCTGTCTCCTGGGCCTTTATGAGGGAGGAAGGAAGGGGGTAGGATGAGTGAACAGGAGGGTGACTAAGCGTATTTGAGACGGGAGAGACAATTTATAGGAAGTGGGGTAGGGAAATAATTGATAAATGAGGAGGGGCAAGTGGAGGGAGGAGAAGGAGGGCGGGTAAGACACATGTAAGGGGAGGACAGGAGGTTGTGGTAAGGAACCATACCATATTACATGTGGCTTTCATTTCATCGGGCCTGGAGATTTTTATTTATTTTATTTTTTTTAAATGTGCTATTTACCGGAAGGAGCATCGCATTCTCCTAGTAAAACCTTCCGGTAGGAGTGTCGTAGCCCTATGGTTAAAGTACGCTTAATTTGTGGGTGCGCTTCAAAGTATTATTAGTTTATAACACTTCTTACTATTTTTAACCCTTTCAATGCGGGACCCGATCAGGAACATCATGGCAATTTACTGCAATTTAAAGGCCATTTTAGCTTGTGAAGACGAATGCAAGTGAGCGGGAGCACGGCAGGCTCCTGTCCGCTTTCCAGCATGTCTATTGGGGCACTGAGAGTCTCGCCTCATCTCTCGCGAGATATATGCAGCACTGCCAAAGGCAAATGTAGCGCGACATTGTTAATAATTGGCGAATATTGCCGATGTCTGTGGTATAATTTTGAAGCTATTTTCTTCTAGTGTTTTTTATGTAAATTTGTTATTTCATTCAAGCACTTGCTTGAGCAATCAGGAGTGCCTGAATGAGCCCTATTATAGCAGAAATATTCCAGCAGCGTAAGGGTTAAACAATATTTTAACCCTTTCTGTACCAGCGACGTCTGTTGTATTTTTCTAGCTATACTGTATTTAGGTGATTTTATGCAGCTTAGCTAGAATATGTGATAGTTAAAAGGGTTGATTGAGATAATTTGAAGCGTTATAATTGTTAAGAGATCCTTCCTGAACTTAATACAATTAATTATTAGTAGCCAGAATGAAATAAAAATTATATATTTTTTTTTTTTTTAAACTTGCCAAGCCCTACTACTGACATGGGGAGAGCGAAGGTTAGATAAGGTTATCAGGTTAGGTTAATGCTTCCAAAGTTCCGTTGTTAATGCGAGTCGGTGACTCGGTGTGGCAGCCATTCGCGGCGGACGTAAACAAACCTTCCCTTGTTCCTGAAGTAACCGTAATTTCCCGAAGCAGTAGCCGACACTTAGAGTCGCCAAGAGTTTGGCCACTGCCTCTGTTCTCCTTGTTCCTGATGCCACGACTTGCTCCTGGAGTAGCAGTGATTACCGAAGCAGTAGCCGACGACTAGTCACCAAGAATCAGATCCCCGTCTTGCCTAACAGCACCCCATACTCCTATGCTGCCTGACTTCCCTCCCTTTCTCCTATGCTACCAGCCTGGCGCCAAGGTCCCCGTGAGACCATTACAGCTAACGGCACAATCGGATACCATAGTCTCTAGCCCACTCATAAATACTCGTGGACTTCATCTATTTCTAATTATGGAAGTATGTCTCTTGAAGCGAATATTTCAATATCATTTTCCATAAATCAACTGCAAAACTATATATCTATCTATCTCTATCTAGTGCCTGACGCCGTGATCCCCGAAGGGGTGGCCACGAACGAACCGCCCCTATGCACCTCTGTCCCCAGTCAGTCGACGCCCCTCCTCCCAACCAGCACCGCCTTCATTCATATACTTCCTCACTCCATCCTTCCACCTATCCCTCGGTGCACCTCTCCCTCTCTGTCCTTCCACCTCGCTCTCGTACACCCTCTTAGTCATTCTCTCGCTTTCCATATGGCCGAACCATCTCAAGTTGTTCCTTTTCACACTTTCCATCACATCTACCTCCACACCACACCTCCTTCTTACTTCCTCATTCGTCTGTCTATCCCTCCATGTAACTCCGCACGCACTTCTCAAGTAACTCATTTCCACCGCTCTCACTCTTGGTCTGAGTCTCTTCCCGAACGTCCATGCTTCGCTTCCGTAAGTTAGTGTCGGGATTACCACACTGTCATGCAAGGACTTCTTCACTTCCATACTGACCACTTTATTTCTTGTTACTGCTTTCAACGTTCCTACAACCCTCTTCCCCTGTTGCACCCTCTCCCGCACTTCTTCATCCATAGTCCCATCTTTACTCAACACACTGCCCAGATACTTAAAAGAGCTGACAATCTCCATAGCCTGACCGTTCAACTTCACCTCACACTCTGTGACTTCACCCCTTTCGAAGACCATAACCTTGCTCTTCCCCGCATTTACCTTCAATTTCCTTTTTTCGCACACTGTTCCAAACATATTTACCAGACCCTGCAACTCCCATTCATTATCACTCATCAGAACTGTATCATCCGCAAACAGCAGTATAGGCAGCTTCCACTCATTTCCCTCCCTTTTCAGCGATACACCAACATCCACTGCTCTTCCTAGTATTTCTTTCATGACTCCATCCATATATACAGTAAACAACCACAGGGACATCACACACCCCTGCTTCAAACCAACACTCAGGTCAAAGAACTCGCTCTGCTCATTCTCCACACGTACTGCCGCCTTTGCACCCTCATACATGCTTTTCACTGCTCTCAGCAACTTGCCATCTACTCCGTATATTCTAAGTACTGTACTTTGCACATGCCTTCTCTATCCACTCTATCATAGGCCTTCTCCAAGTCCATAAAGGCAACATACACCTTTTGTTTCTTCTCCAGATATTTCTCCACAACACAATTCAGGGTAAAAATCTGATCTACACATCCTCTTCCCTTCCTAAAACCTCCCTGCTCGTCACCTATCCATTTCTCCGTTCTCACTCTCACTCTCTCAATCACTACCCTACTGTACACCTTCCCTACTACGCTTAAAAGACTTATTCCTCGGTGGTTACCACACACTCCTCTTTCCCCTTTGCCCTTATATAGGGGGACTATTATGCCAGTCTTTCAGTCAAGGGGTGCATTCCCCTTCTCCCATGCTAGTTTGCACATTTTCCATACCCATTCGATCACTATCTCACCACCATACCTCAACATTTCCCCACACACTCCATCTGTTCCTGGTGCTTTCCCCAACTTCACTCTTTTCATGGCTTCCCACACTTCTGACCTCCTGATCCCCACCTCCTCCTCCTCCTCCACTACTTCTCCTCTTCTCCCTCCCATACCCCATCCAACTATGTTTGCTGGCTCTTCGTTCCTTACATTTAGCAACTCGTTGAAGTATATACTCCCTCCATCTTTCGACTCTCTCTTGCTTCTCGGCTAGCATTCTCCCATTCTTATCTTTCACACCCTTACTGTTTCCCTTGCTACCTTCCCTAACTTTCTTGACTTCTTTCCAGAACAGTTTCTTACACTTCCTCCATTTTACACTCCGATTCCTTCCAAATTCCTCATCTACTGTGCTCTTACTTTCCTTCACTACTCTCTTTCTCTCCATGTACCTCGCTCGTTTCTGCCTCTCCAAATCTTCATTCCCTCTACTACCCAACCACTCTATACGCTTTCTTCTTATCTTCCACAGCTATTTTTACCTCTTCTGTCCACCATGCTGTACCTTTCACTCCCCTCCCTCTTCTCACTCCACACACCTCCTCACATGCTGCACAGACCTCTTCCTTAAACACCTTGCTTATCTCCTCCACTTCCTCCATATCTTCCAGGTCGAACCCACCTAGCCATCTTTCTACTGCTCTCCTGTACTCTTCCCTGATTTCCTCCTCCTGTAGCCTCTCCACCCTCTTCACCATTCCACCTTCTTCTCGCCTCCCTCCAGCTCTCCTCACCCACTTCTTTTGTATCCTAACCTTAGCTACTACTACATAATGATCAGACAGAGCCCCTCCAATACCCCTATACACCCTAGCATCCATCACAGATTTCTTCATTCTTTCATCCACACATATTATATAATCATTGATTTTCGATCCACCGCTGTCTTATCCTTCATTGTCCACACCACTTTCCATGTGTACCTGTGTATCATTTTGTGTCGGAAGAAGGTGTTGGCTATCCACAACCTCCTCCCCACACATACATCCACTATATATACTATTCATTAAAAAGCATGTACCATCCAAAAATCCATCCAGATGGTTATAATTGCATAAAGAAAAACATAGGTAGTTCACTAATTCCTATGAGTGGGCTAGAGACTATGGTATCCAAGTGTACCTGCCCGGGACTCCAACAAAGGTGCAAAGCCAAGACAGTGTTGTATATGTTTTCCCTAGTTTTCTTTTTTGGTTTATTGTACAGGTCTCCCTCGATATACGATTCGGTTACGTTCCTGAAAAACCCGATCTTAAATGGGAAAATCGTATATCAAACCCTAAAATTAATGGGTTAAATGGGGATGCGTTCTCCGACCAGCCAAAATCCAAACCCAAACACTTAAAAACTTATAATAATATCGTAAATTGGGGCATTGGATAGTGAGGGAGACCTGTATATGTTCTGGTCTGTGTAAATGAACTATATTTCATACATATTGCTTGTGTTCTTCCTTCCCAGTCAAGTACACCCAATAAGAGTCTTAAAAATATTTGCACTTCAATATTATAAATCAATAAGGAAGATATTTAATTTGAAATTTTGGGAAAGTACCATTTAGCTGGGCATGTATGCAACTTGAAACCTTTAATCATTATGTTAACTGGATAAATATAAGATATATTTAAAGAACTTTCATTAATCCAAATGTATTTGTATATAAGAATATATTTTACTTCATAAATAGAGCTTTCATTTTAGCTAAAATGAACGAATATAATACAGTATAATGTTTAAACCTTTCAGAAATATTTTTCAATTATCTTAATGCAATCGAGGCAGGATGTACAACATAAATAGCTAATCTATGCGAAAAAAATTATATTTTACATTTTGTTCTGTATCTGTAAATAATGTTAAACTTATATGTAAGGAGCATACACTATATTTATTTTGCGATCTAAAATTCTGATTGACTGACTATATTATAGAGCAAATATTTAATTTTGTTTATTATTTTTATAATGCTGTGATTTTAATGTTAAATATGCATCAACTGTTTCTTAAATGGCTTAGGTTCATGAACTGCAGGGACTTCTTCTTTCTTTATCTTCTCATGATGGCTGGGGGTGGGGTGTGACTGGTATTACAGGTCACTTCAGCTGGTATTACAGGCCGACGCGACTGATATCACAAGTCACTGTGCTGATGAGGTGTGATTGGGATCGCAGACCACTTGGCTGGTATCACAGGTCTCTGTGCTTGTGAAGTGTGTTTGGTATCGCAGACTGCTTCATCTGGTATCTCAGCCCATTGAGCTGGGGAAAAATGGCTGGTATCACAAGCCAACTCTGCTGGTATCATGGGCCGAGGAAATTGGTATTCTGTTCCCTTTCCCTTGTTCCTACTGGGAGAGCTGCCGAACAATTCCCTCCTTCGCTATACTGTACTTTGGATTTCTTGCTCCTCCTGGGTCCTGCTGGTCTTGGGTGTGTGGGCAAGAAGGCCCCCTGCACCTGGCTTGGTAATGGGGTCATTGTGTCCTTGTTGTCCAGGGTGGTCGGGCTCAGGTAGGTGAGGTCTTGCGGTCAGGTGTCGGGTTTCCATTTTCTTTCCTCTTATGAGAAAACTGGTCGTGCTGGTGGACTCCTAGTCTTTCCTGGAGTGACGATGAGAGATGCCAATCTGGTAGATTTGGGCATTCTGTCCTGCTGGTTAAGAAAGTCATGACCCCGTGGCTGAAGGTGGTAGGTCTTTCTGGTTTCTTTGTTCTAAGCGGGTGTGAGATCGGCAGGATCGGAGAAGGTTTGCCAGCTGCTCTGGGTGGTGGAGTCTTCACTTTGTTCGTTGGCTGTCATCCTGTAATATGTATCTCTGATGTGCATGGTGGTGGTGGTTATCGGGGCTAGTGAATAGATGACAAAGTTCACAAGTGGCACCCATGCTAAGTTTGCAACTAGCAATTTCGAGTTTACAACTAACAACCCAACTCAGCTAGTTTTCCAGAATGCCTCAGCCAGCAATTCCTCAAAAACAAATGTAATGGAGCCATACAACACTTATCTTTTGATCTAACTACCATTTTCAACTGGGGCAGAGAAAACATTGTTACCTTTATTGCTTCCAAAACCCAATTTCTCCATCTATCTACCCGCCGTGAACTCCCAGAGGACTATCCCTTATACTTCAACAATACAAAAAACAACCCTTCATCTTCTCTAAATATTCTCGGTGTCTCTTTTTTTTCTTCTGGTCTCTTGTGGATGGACCATATTACCAGTCTTCCTAAGGCGGTCTCCCAGAAGCTGGGTGTGCTCAACCGCCTCAAGGGGTTCTTTACCCCTGCACAACTTCTTGCTCTGTGCAGGGGTACAGTGCATCCTTGTATTGAGTATTGTTCACATGTGTGGGAAAGATCCTCTCACACAACACTTCTAGACAAAGTAGAAAGGAAAGCCTTTTGTATCATTAACTCCCGTCCTTCACCGACTCTCTGCAATCTCTCTCTCTTCGCCACAATGTTGCACCTCTCGCTATTCTATTGTTACTATAATAATTAGTGTTCCTCAGAACCCTCCCAGTGTATACCACCTCCTCTACTTAGGGTACGTAGTAGCGTCTTGCAACGCAATCCAACCCCTACTCTGTACAACTCTCCAACTCAAGAGTGAAATAATACTCTCAATCGTTCTTCTATTCAACATCTGAACTCTGGAACTCTCTCCCTGAATCCATCTTTCCCTCATCCTATGATTCAAGCTCCGTGTGTCCAGAGATTTTGGCTCGAACATTCCTTTATTTTGGCCCTGTCACTCTTTCAACTCTGGGGGAGGCACTCGTCACAGGCAGTTTTGCATTTTGCCTACCTCATCCACATAGACAAAACAAAAATGCTCCTCTCAACAGACGATCGGCAGGTATCGAGCACGACATTATGCGAGTATTTTATGACTCCGTTACTAACTCATTATTATACAATCACCACATCTATTTTATGTCTGACTGTCTCTCTCTCTGTCTCTCTCTCTCTCTCCCTCTCTCTGCTTCCCACAACATACTTTCTTTTTCAATGGTCTTTGGCACCCCTGCAAGTTACCTATTCCCATTCTTCATCTTTCTTTGTCTCCCCACTGCCCCCTACCCCCCCCCCTCTCTCGCTCTCTCTCTCTCTCTCTCTCTCTCTCTCTCTCTCTCTCTCTCTCTCTCTCTCTCTCTCTCACCACAAACGACCTACTCTATTTCTTCCTTCCTCTCTTCCTTCCTCCTTGCATCTAAATCTCTCCATTTCCATTTTCCTTCCCTTTATTATAAACTTATTTTATTTTATTTGGGTTTTCCTTTTTGTAACTGCTTGAATCTGGATTATTTTATATATTTTTTTATTCGTGCGTGTTTATCAAATGATCTAGCATTGTCTTTATCTTTAAATATGTTTATGTAATTATGTTTCTTTTACTATCACTCTCCTAAATCCCACATCTATCTATTTATCTATCTATATATCTGTCTGTGTCTGTCTGTCTGTCTGTCTGTCTGTCTATCTATCTATCTATCTATCTATCTGTGTCTGTCTGTCTGTCTGTCTGTCTGTCTGTCGTCCCTAATGTCAATGCTAACATATTTATTCAGCTACTTATTAGTTCTTGCTTAAGTGTTTATGGAAATTAATTGTGGTGTTCCTCTAAAACAATTTGTAGTGGGATACAACAAAGTTATTAAGAAAAATTTAAAACTGAATTTCTGGGAGACCAACCATAGGGCATGTGATGTAGCAGTATTAATGACGTTCACTCATCTAATTAATTCGCAAAAAATACGGTTTGCTGAGATGATCTGTTTAACCCATAAATGTCGACCGTCCTCTATAGAGGTTTTTGTGGTGCAATGCGACCGTCCTCAATAGAGCCAGAGCATAAAAACACCCTTTAAAACACCCCATTGGCACTCAAAACAAAACAATTTGCGATTAGGTGAGATAATTCCCCTCCATTACTTGCTACCACTCTTCCATATGTGTCTCAACACTCTTCCATATGTGTCCCAACCCACCCCCTTCCCCTCCTTTCCCCCTATCATCAATTATCGTCTATTTTTCCTCTTATTCCCCCTTTTATCGGGTAATTTTCCGCGCGAATTTCCCTCACGTGGTCTCTTTAACACGGGCGAGGCAGCTAGAGATCCTTGCAACACAGAGACTTCTACTGTAAGGCCTCAGTGTCGCTCTAGAGCTCGGAGAGGGAGGGTGTACGCCGCCTGGCCTCTCGTCTCATGATACAACCGGGCGTCAATAATAGGTCTTTTTCACCCCCCAAATGCTATTCCCACTTCTTTTATTGCTCTTAAATGTTCATATGTTCATATTAAAAGTAAAGTTGGCGCATATGGATAAATAATAATGATATATATTGTAGATATGATGATTTTCGTCAGAATTTATTCAAATAGCTTCGCACGGCGGTACCCTTTGAACTACCATAGCTTCGCCTTTTAAAGGTTAAGATTTTTTTTTACAAATAATGATATATATTTGATGAAGGAAGTGAAGAATAATTTATTGAATAACGATTATATAGAAAGCTTAATAGAAAATGACATTGACACTTCAATCTAGATTTTTTTCTTCAAAACCGTAAACAAACTATGAGATAAATGTGTATCACACTATTGATATGTACAAAGTTCTATGTAGCTTTTACAAAATAAAATATTGATTTTATCTATCATATAGCTAAAATCCCTCTCTCACACTCACTCTCTCTCTCTCTCTCCTACTTACCTCCCCCCTTATCTCTCCCATTATTCTCCACTAATGAGCCTCCTCCATCAACCCCACCTCCCCCCAATCTTCTTTCTACCCATGCATTATGTTTTCCCACTCTACGGACCTTTTTATATTAACCCTGCGCATCTGCTACAAGTGAAGCACAAGGTGTCTAAATACTTTATGATCTGGTTTTGTATCTTGGAATTATTTATTTATTATATATAATTATAAAGTGTAAGCTAATAAGTAACACCCGGTTCTTAAAATTTATCATCAATTACAAACCCCAATGTACTTGAATAAACTAATGAAAACATATGGTCCTCCCGGGATTCGAACTCTAATATCAGTGTACTGCATAACTTGTTTGCATATAAAACTGTTATGAGTGAATTATTCCTGTCCAACGAATACGTAATTATATATATATATATATATATATATATATATATATATATATATATATATATATATATATATATATAAAATCAAATATTAGAACTAGGGACTTTTAAGTTTTTATATATTTTCTTCCTTATCCCATGAGCTATATGTATTACTATAATTAATAGCTTTAAAATACCTTACAACAAAATAATACAAGAATGATATATACGCTAGTGCATACAAGTGAGAGTTGAGAATTGCGATCGTTAAGGAGGGTCACCGTTTTTTTTTTATCTTTCTCTCCTTTTCTCTCTTTCCCTGGCTTGTATCCAGTCGGCCTCATTCAGCCAACTGTTTTAAGATGTTTTTCCCCATCCAGGTGTCGATTTCTTCCTGGCGAGCGACAGCGAGCAAGCATTGTATGGAACAATCCGGCTTCGCTGGAGAAATTTTTCGATCGAAAAATGTACAAATTTAGCTTGCTGTCAAAACAAAAATATATGTATGCTTATATTGACACCTGGATGAGGGTAAACGTCTTAAAACAGTAGGCTGAATGGGGCCGAATGGAATAATGGATACAAGCCAAAAAGAGAGGGAGAGAAAGATAAAAAGAGCGAGGTGGGCTCCCCTAACTCTTGTGCTATTATATCCATATAAAAGTACTATTGACCATAGACAATTTGTGATGGCTTTATTTGAAAGTGCAGGAAAAATACTTGTCATTTCATATATAAAAACCTATTGTCACTAAATGTTTTGATTTACGATGGTACGGTACGAAGTAGACACATGTTGGACAAATATATATAATGTTTTTTACTCTGCATCACTTTTATCGATCTTTTCCTATTTCTTGTGGTGTTTTGGTACTGAAATATTGTAGATTGGCCTTTCCTCTTTCTGTTGAGATATAATAGATTGTACTAAACATAATTCATATTACAGAAACTCTATGTAGAATTAATATTTTGGTTGCGCATGCCTAATTTTTATTTGCAAAGTACTTATGTTTACTTTATTAATTTAAAACAACTATTAGTAATAAATATAGTCTGATGATAAATTTGGAGTGAGCGTGAAAAATGCTTCTAATTTAACACTTTCACGCACGAGTGGACACAGGGGTTTCCGATTAGCAGTCAGAAATAAAGTTATCTCAATCTTCTAATTACCTCTCCAAAATTAGTTTTCTGCCCACAGATAACTCAAAGACAACTGCAGAGGTTGAAGTAACTAAACTAAAGGTTTCTAAATACCTCCGATGGTCACACAGGCTTTTAAGTATCCCAGAATAGGCTCAAATTGCGTCCTGTGTGTGAAAGGGTTAATATAAATAAAATATTTATTGCTCAGCTTATAACGAAATTATGACGGTGTTGGAAAAACGATAAATTATTTCTTATATATCGATTTTCAACGAAATGTTTTGATCTTATGGATTTGTTTCCGGTTGTATAATGTTTTGATCTTATGGATTTGTTTCCGGTTGTATAATGTTTTGATCTTATGGATTTGTTTCCGGTTGTATAATGTTTTGATCTTATGGATTTGTTTCCGGTTGTATAATGTTTTGATCTTATGGATTTGTTTCCGGTTGTATAATGATATGGGTCTTGTATAAGACTAGAGGACGAATTACTAGAAGTTACACAGAATATTTCAAACGTCTTACATGTTCAGGCGATTATTGTTAGCTAACCCCTTCTGTACCGGCTACGTCTTTTCAGTTTTATTCTATCTATATTTAGATGATTTTGTGCAGTTTAACCCGTGGAGCCCCGGCTAGTTTTGTAATGTTTGCGCACCAGAACCCGGCCGGTTTTCAAAAAATGGTTTTATTCCAGAAACAATAGCGAATGGGTTGGGAATGAAGGAAAAACCACGAAAAACCGCTCAAAAAGCTTAAAAAATGGTCCTACAGAGCCCCCGAAAACGGATTTTACAAGAGTAAAAAATTGAAGGCAATTATCCCAAAAAAACAGGTTATTGCGCGCTCGCGCGCACGCACGTGGACTTTGAGAGTTTTCAACCATCGGCACAGTTGCGTGGGATACGTACACAGTTCCCATACAAATCTGAGCCCTCTTGAGTGGCTACACCTGAGGTTACGGTCGGCGCAATTAGGGTGACGCGTCAGGCGCGTCTCTGGGGCTGTGCGTTACATACATCGCCGACGCGTCAGACGCGTCGCTGGGGCTGTACGGGTTAAGAAGGATCTATGGTAGTAAAAAGGGTTAAGTGAGATACTTAGTGTTTAAGAATTGTATGTGGAAACCCAGGTTCGAATCCCGGCAGGATCACATGCTTTCATTTATTTCATTGGGAGGTGTTTGGTGTTGGGAGTGAAATTAATATATTAGATAATTGCCAGAGATCCTTCCTAAACTGAATAAAATCGATTAGTAGTAGCCAGAATAAATTAAAAAGACGTCGCCGGTACAAAAGGGGTTAAAAGGGAGTGATGACATACGTATATTGATTCACTGTAGCGCATTTATTTATTTATTTTTATTTATTTTTGGTCTATGTGGATGAGGGAGACAAAAGGCAGAGCTGCATGAGACAAGTGCCTCCCCCAGAGTTATGAGTGATATATTTTTTGTTGTTTTTTGTTTTTTGTGTTTTTTTTGTGACAGAAAGAAGTGTGGTGTGCTTGTTTAGTGTAGCGAAGTAGATAGCAGGAGGAGGTGTTTGTGAGAGCCAGCTGGATCACTCTGTGTTCTTGAGAGTGAAGGGTAGTAGTAATAAGTTTCCAAGATACTTAAGGGGGGGATGGGCGTAT
>CM064527.1:30196549-30244049 GCA_032716605.1 Paralithodes platypus
CTCCTGCCTCCTCTCCTTCCTCTGACCCTCCTCTCTCCTCTTCTCTCCTCTCCCTCCTCTCACTCCTCGCTCTCTCTCTTTACGCATTAAAAAGTGGTCAGGACTTAATTCTAGAAGAGATGGCATACTTGATAGAAAAGGAAAGTTGAAGGAAAGGATAGAATAAAAGAGAGGGAGAGTGTGAGTGAGATAGATAGGTAGACAGACAGACAGAGAAATGCTGAAATTCGAAAGAAAAACAAAGGTATTGAATAAATGAGCAAATGCAATCATACAAATTATATATGGGAGAATGTACAAATAATATATATACAGTATATAATTATATTATGATGATAATGTTACATCAAAGGAAGTTCAAGGAAAAAAGAATTAAACACGCTTGAGAGACCAAAATGCATTAAGAACTCCTGCCAACGAAAACTATCAAAACACACACTGAGGCTATCAAATGGAACGCCCCAAATAAAAATATGTATGTGAAAAATGTTACACGAGAAAATAGTTGAAAAAGGTGAATACATAAAAGATGAAGAGAGAGTTCAAAGGAGGGATAAACTGAGAGGGAGTATGGGGGAAATATTTGGTGGAAGAGAAGAAAATGGAGGAAAACAGACAGACAGACAGGCAGACAGAGACAGACAGACAGGAAAATGGTGGACTAGAGGACAAGGAGGATAACAGACATACAGACAGACAGAGAGACAGACAGACATACAGACAGAGAGACAGACATACAGACAGACAGGTAAACAGAGACAGATAGACAGAGAGACAGACATACAGACATACAGACAAACAGACAGGTTAAGGGGACAGTGGCTATTTTTGGGGTTTATTTATTTATACAAGTGAATATCCTAGGTTCGAGTCCTTGGAGTACCACAAGATGTATCCATTACTTTCATTGATTTCATTAGTTAGGTTTATTTGTAAATTAATTGGTGGGTTGGTGAAAACAAATATGAATTCAATATATTTTTAGTTTCCTCCCTAGACCTCCATCAAACTTTAAAAATAAAAACATCCATTAGATCCCCTTACGAGATAAATGTGTACATTTTTCGGTAGAAATATGTCACGGCCGAGGGCAGGTTCCTCCACAATTACAGGCTTGCTATCGCTCGCCATGAAAATATATCGACACCTAAAGGGCACGAAAGGTCTTAATATTGACAAAGACATGGGGCATAAGGTCCTAAAATCGACAAACTAATGGGACAAACGTCTTAAAATCTCAAAACTAATGGGGATAAGCATGCAGAAGAAAAGGGACCAGAAAAACGGCCCATCTCCCCTTAACAGAAATTCAGAAAGGTAAACATAGGCAGACAGACAGACAGGTAAACATAGACAGACAGACAGACAGACAGGTAAACAGAGAGAGACAGACAGGTAAACAGGGACAGACAGGCAGGTAAACAGAGACAGACAGACAGGTAAACAGAGACAGACAGACAGACAGGTAAACAGAGACAGACAGACAGGCAGACATGTAAACAGAGATAGACAGACAGGCAGGCAGGTAAACAGAGACAGACAGACAGACAGGTAAACAGAGACAGACAGACAGGCAGGTAAACAGAGACAGACAGGTAAAAAGAGACAGACAGACAGGTAAACAGAAACAGACAGACAGACAGGCAGGTAAACAGAGACAGACAGACAGGCAGGTAAACAGAGACAGACAGACAGGCAGGTAAACAGAGACAGACAGACAGGCAGGTAAACAGAGACAGACAGACAGACAGGCAGGTAAACAGAACAGACAGACAGACAGACAGGAAGGTAAACAGAGACAGACAGACAGGCAGGCAGGTAAACAGAGACAGACAGACAGGTAAACAGAGACAGACAGACAGACAGGCAGGTAAACAGAGACAGACAGACAGACAGGCAGGTAATCAGAGACCGACAGACAGACAGGCAGGTAAACAGAGACAGACAGACAGACAGGTAAACATAGACAGACAGACAGACAGGCAGGTAAACAGAGACAGACAGACAGACAGGAAGGTAAACAGAGACAGACAGACAGGTACACAGAGACAGACAGACAGACAGGCAGGTAAACAGAGACAGACAGACAGACAGGCAGGTAAACAGAGACAGACAGACAGACAGACAGACAGGTAAACAGAGACAGACAGACAGACAGGTAAACAGAGACAGACAGACAGACAGGCAGGTAAACAGAGACAGACAGACAGACAGACAGGTAAACAGAGACAGGCAGGTAAACAGAGACAGACAGACAGGTAAACAGAGACAGACAGACAGGTAAACAGAGACAGACAGACAGACAGGCAGGTAAACAGAGACAGACAGACAGACAGACAGGCAGGTAAACAGAGATAGACAGACAGACAGACAGGTAAACAGAGACAGACAGACAGACAGACAGGTAAACAGAGACAGACAGACATAAACAGGTACACAGATATATAAACAGATACAGGTAGACAGACAAACTCCAGAACTCTCTCACTCAATCAATCTTTCCTTCATCCCATGACTTAGACTGTTTTACACTTTGTGTGTCCAGGCATTTTGACCACAACGTCCCTTGAATTTGGCCCCATGTCACTCTTCGGCTTTGGGGGAGACACTCGCTACAGGAAGCCTGTATTTTGTCTCCTTCATACGCATAAACAAAGACAAAGACAGTGAGACGCAGATAAACAGATCTGAATGAGTTTCTTAGATTTTGAGATATGCGGCTACATAAAACGACATCAGACAGACAGACACACACACACACACACACACACACACACACACACACACACACACACACACACACACACACATTTGTAAAGCAAAGTTAGACAATTGTAACTCAGGAAGCGGGACAATACGAGCCTAAAAACTCAACTCCTGTATACTATCTATCTATCTATCTATCTGTTCAGGCCCAATCCCCATTTGTTTCTATTTTTTATTTTTATATCAGTCTATTTTATTTTTAATTTTTGTCTTGGGGGTGGCCTGTATACTACATTTAGGTAAATAAATACACACACACACACACACACACACACACATATACACACATATACACACACATACACACACACACACACACACACAGACACAGACACATACACACGGCGGAAATAATAGTCATGAACGTAGACAACCAGACATACGTACACACACGCAAGCAGAAAGGGTAGTCGTGCAAATATGTGGAATATTCTAGCACTCTTTCAACTTTTGGGGAGACACTTGTTACTGGTAGCTTTGCCTTTTGTTTTTGTTCATATACTAATATATATATAAAATATGTTCTCTCCACCAACCAACTTTACTCCTAAACTCGATTAATGAAATTAACAAACACATGTGGCAGTCCGGGGATTCGAACCTAGGATGCTCACACCGAAAATCAACACATTTATGCATTGCACCACGAAGACAGTTTATATAATATATAATATACAGTATATGCAGTATATACAGTAGCTACCGAAAAATGTACAAATTTATCTTGAAGGGGGGTCTAGGGGGTGTTTTTCTAAGCTTGATGGAGGTCTAGGGAGGAAACTAAAAAAAATTATGAATAAATTAATTAATAGACCAAACCAACGGCCAGTCTCCCCTTAAAACTGTACGATGTCCCCTGGTATATATATACCTGTACATGTAAAGAAAGACAACATACAAACAAAGGAAGAGGAAGACAGAAGGCTAGGAGTGTAAACAGCCAAACAGGAAAGTAAACAGATGAGCAAATGCCAAGACAGACACACAAACACTCACACGGACCGAGAAACGTACACTCACTGAGATACACACACTTATACAGACACACAAACACTCACACGGACCGAGAAACGTACACTCACTGAGATACACACACTTATACAGACACACAAACACTCACACGGACCGAGAAACGTACACTCACTGAGATACACACACTTATAGACCACACAAACACTCAAAACACGGAAAAACGTACACTCACTGAGATACACACACTTATACAGACACACAAACACTCACACGGACCGAGAAACGTACACTCACTGAGATACACACACTTATACAGACACACAAACACTCACACGGACCGAGAAACGCACACTCACTGAGATACACACACTTATACAGACACACAAACACTCACACGGACCGAGAAACGCACACTCACTGAGATACACACACTTATACAGACACACAAACACTCACACGGACCGAGAAACGTACACTCACTGAGATACACACACTTGTACACACGAACACTCACACGGACCGAGAAACGTACACTCACTGAGATACACACACTTATACAGACACACAAACACTCACACGGACCGAGAAACGTACACTCACTGAGATACACACACTTATACAGACACACAAACACTCACACAGACCGAGAAACGTACACTCACTGAGATACACACACTTATACAGACACACAAACACTCACACGGACCGAGAAACGTACACTCACTGAGATACACACACTTGTACACACGAGCACTCATACTTACAAGCAAACTTTCCTACAGAGAAGCATTCATACAGACATAAATACACTGATACAAACAAACATTCATACAGACATAAATACACTGATACAAACAAACATTCATACAGACATAAATACACTGATACAAACAAACATTCATACATACATAAATACACTGATACAAACAAACATGCATATTATACATTCATATTATACATTCATACATACATAAATACACTGATACAAACAAACATTCATACAGACATAAATACACTCATACAAACAAACATTCATACATACATAAATACACTGATACAAACAAACATTCATACAAACATAAATACACTGATACAAACAAACATTCATACAGACATAAATACACTCATACACACAAACATTCATACATACATAAATACACTGATACAAACAAACATGCATACATACATAAATACACTGATACAAACAAACATTCATACAGACATAAATACACTCATACAAACAAACATTCATACAGACATAAATACACTGATACAAACAAACATGCATACAGACATAAATACACTGATACAAACAAACATTCATACAGACATAAATACACGCATACAAACAAACATTCATACAGACATAAATACACTGATACAAACAAACATGCATACAGACATAAATACACTGATACAAACAAACATTCATACAGACATAAATACACTCATACAAACAAACATTCATACAGACATAAATACACTGATACAAGCAAACATTCATACATACATAAATACACTGATACAAACAAACATTCATACAGACATAAATACACTGATACAAACAAACATTCATACAGACATAAATACACTCATACAAACAAACATTCATATTATACATTCATACAGACATAAATACACTGATACAAACAAACATTCATACAGACATAAATACACTAAATAAATACATAAGAGGTATGGTGATGAGATAGTGATAGAATGGGTATGGAAAATGTGCAAACTAGCATGGGAGAAGGGGAGTGCACCCGATGACTGGAAGACTGGCATAATAGTCCCCCTATATAAGGGCAAAGGGGAAAGAGGAGTGTGTGGTAACCACCGAGGAATATGTCTTCTAAGCGTAGTAGGGAAGGTATACAGTAGGGTAGTGATTGAGAGAGTGAGAGTGAGAACGGAGAAATGGATAGGCGACGAGCAGGGAGGTTTTAGGAAGGGAAGAGGATGTGTAGATCAGATTTTTACCCTGAATTGTGTTGTGGAGAAGTATCTGGAGAAGAAACAAAAGGTGTATGTTGCCTTTATGGACTTAGAGAAGGCCTATGACAGAGTGGATAGAGAAGGTTTGTGGAAAGTACTTAGAATATACGGAGTAGAGGGCAAGTTGCTGAAAGCAGTGAAGAGCATGTATGAGGGTGCAAAGGCGGCAGTACGTGTGGAGAGTGAGCAGAGCGAGTTCTTTGACCTGAATGTTGGTTTGAAACAGGGGTGTGTGATGTCCCCGTGGTTGTTTACTGTATATATGGATGGAGTTATGAAAGAAATACTATCAAGAGCAGTGGATGTTGGTGTATCGCTGAAAAGGGAGGGAATTGAGTGGAAGCTACCTATACTGCTGTTTGCGGATGATACAGTTCTGATGAGTGATAATGAATGGGAGTTGCAGGGTCTGGTAAATGAGTTTGGAACAGTGTGCGAAAAACGGAATTTGAAGGTAAATACGGGGAAGAGCAAGGTTATGGTCTTCGAAAGGGGTGAAGTCACAGAGTGTGAGGTGAAGCTGAACGGTCAGGCTATGGAGATCGTCAACTCTTTTAAGTATCTGGGCAGTGTGTTGAGTAAAGATGGGACTATGGATGAAGAAGTGCGGGAGAGGGTACAACAGGGGAAGAGGGTTGTAGGAATGCTAAAAGCAGTAACAAGAAATAGGGTGGTCAGTATGGAAGTGAAGAAGTCCTTGCATGACAGTGTGGTAATCCCGACACTGACTTACGGAAGCGAAGCATGGACGTTGGTTGAGAGACTCAGACCAAGAGTGAGAGCAGTGGAAATGAATTACTTAAGGAGTGCGTGTGCGGAGTTACATGGAGGGATAGACAGACTAATGAGGAAGTAAGAAGGAGGTGTGGTGTGGAGGTAGATGTGCTGGAATGTGTGAAAAGGAACAACTTGAGATGGTTCGGCCATATGGAACGTATGGAAAGCGAGAGAATGACTAAGAGGGTGTACGAGAGCGAGGTGGAGGGACAGAGGGGGAGAGGTAGACCGAATATGAGGTGGAAGGAGGGAGTGAGGAACTACATGAACGAAGGCGGTGCTGGTTGGGGGGAGGGGCGTCGACTGACTGGGGACAGAGGTGCATGGGGGCGGTTCGTTCGTGGCCACCCCTTCGGGGATCACGGCGTCAGGCAATAGATAGATAGATAGATAAATACACTGATACAAACAAACATGCATATTATACATGCATATTATACATTCATACAAACATAAATACACTGATACAAACAAACATGCATATTATACTTTCATATTATACATTCATACAGACATAAATACACTGATACAAACAAACATTCATATTATACATTCATATTATACATTCATACAGACATAAATACACTCATACAAACAAACATGCATATTATACATTCATACAGACATAAATACCTCATACAAACAAACATTCTTATACATTATATACATTCATACATAATACACTTATAACAAACATGCATATTATACATTCATATTATACATTCATACAGACATAAATACACTCATACAAACAAACATTCATATTATACATTCATACAGACATAAATACACTCATACAAACAAACATTCATATTATACATTCATACAGACATAAATACACTCATACAAACAAACATGCATATTATACATTCATATTATACATTCATACAGACATAAATACACTCATACAAACAAACATGCATATTATACATTCATATTATACATTCATACAAACATAAATACACTCATACAAACAAACATGCATATCATAGTATAGACAAACACTCATACAGGTTAACGCTCATTTTTGTTTCTATTTGGATGAGGGAGACAAAAGGCAAAACTGCCTGTGACGAGTGCCTCCCCCAGAGTTGATACAGTGACAGGGCCAAACTCAAGGAATGCTCGAGCCAAAATGCCTGGCCACACGGAGTGTGAAGCAATTTAAGTCATAGGATGAGGGAAAGATGGATTCAGGGAGAGAACTCCTTCAGGGTTTGGGAAAGCTCTTCTTGCAACTTGGGACTTAAGTCACTTTAGGGTAGGTTTTTAGTTTGGTGTCTAGATATCCATCAAGCTTAAGATTACACCCCCTTGAGCTCCTTTCAAGATAAATTTGTACATTTTTCGGTAGAAAAATGTCCCGGCTGAAAGCCGGTTCCTCTTATATTACAGGCTCGCTATCGCTCGCTAGGATAAAATCGACACCTAAATGGCACGAAAGGTCTTAAAATTGACAGAAATGGGTCGAAAGTTCTTAAAATCGTCAAAATAATGGGGCGAACGTCTTTAAATTAGAAAAGCAATGGGGCTAAACATGAGGGAGAAAGGAGTCAAGAAAAAAATCCCTCAAGTGGAATTCTCCCCTTAAGTGTGGTAAATACTAATAGAAGGGTATATTCTAGGAAAGTGTGAAAGTGAAAATTGACATGGAAGAGAGAGAGAGAGAGAGAGAGAGAGAGAGAGAGAGAGAGAGAGAGAGAGAGAGGGAGAGAGAGAGAGAGAGGGAGGGGGTTACAGTTACAAAGGGGACCTAGTATTTCAAAGACATACAGTAGAGGGAGGTAGTCGCTTTTTCTGGACCCCCTTCTCCCTTATGTTTAGACCCATTAGTTTTGTGATTTTAAGACGTTCGTTCACTATTTTGGCCATTTTCAGACCTTTTGCTCCATTACTTTGTCAATATTAAGACCTTTCGTGCCGTTTAGGTGTCGACTTTATCCAGGCGAGCGATAGCGAGCCTGTAATTTTTGAAGGAACCGGCGGGAAATTTTTCGGTAGAATAATGTACAAATATATCTTGAAAGGGGGTCTAGGGGGTGTTATCTTGAAAGGGGGTCTAGGGGGTGTTATCTTGAAAGGGGGTCTAGGGGGTGGTTTTTAAAGCTTGATGGAGGTCTAGTGAGGAAACTCAAACTTAAATATATAAATTAATAAGTAGCCCCAAAAAGCACGTACTACCCCCTTAAAGGAGATTCTCAAAGTGGACAGCATACACTGCATAGTTCAGTACACACTCACCAATAGTGCCGTGTGGGTGAAACTCGTCAACCTTGGTCGGCAACCCATCTAGGGGAGACAACCTTAAAATAAACTGGGTGGATGATACTATACTCTGTTTCTTTTCTACTGGCGGTAAATTGAATCCCTTAGCAGCTAATTTTTCGATACTTAGTGGAAGAATATGAAACCACCATGTCTTAGCACCATATTAACACCAGGTGTATATACTTAGCACCATATTTAACTTTAAAATATTAAAAATAACTGAGAAATCTTGATATATATATATATACCGGTATATATATATATATATATATATATATATATATATATATATATATATATATATATATATATATATATATATATATATATATATATCCTATATAGGATAGGCTATATCTGTTTTCCTTCAGAACGTTTGTGCTTTCACTTCCTAGCGTGATATGTTTGTGCGTCCCCTTGCCTTTGCCAGCGGAGTGTATGTATAACAACATACTTTAAATGCAATACATAATATAATAATACACAACAAGAGGGGCACTCCTCGGTAGAGCGCATGCCTCTGCCTATGCTGGCTGGGTTACGAGTTCGAATCCCGGGAGGACCATATGCTTTTATTAGTTTATTCAAGGATATTGGAGTTTGTAATAGATGATTAATGTTAAGAACGGGGTGTTGTTTAAGTCCATGATGTATAAATATATTGTTTTAAAGAGACAGTGAATGCAGGAATCATAAACTATGACAAAATACAAAAATTAATGTGCCTAAAGGCATCCTCCATTAATCCCTTCAGCACAATGACGCCTTTTTACCTTTAATTCTGGCTAAGATTAGATGGTGCTATGCAGTTTAAGAAGGACATAATGTTACCAAGAGGATTTATTGAAATAATATTTACCCATTTAAGTCGCATATGTAGATTACAAACTAAAGAAAATTGTCTAATGGTAACCAGAATATGATAAGAATTACGTAATGGTGGTGAAGGGGTTAATAGGATGTTTGTAGCAACTGGATTAATGGTGGTGAAGGTGTTAATAGGATGGTTGTAGCAACTGGATTAATGGTGGTGAAGGTGTTAATAGGATGTTTGTAGCAACTGGATTAATGGTGGTGAAGGTGTTAATAGGATGGTTGTAGCAACTGGATTAATGGTGGTGAAGGTGTTAATAGGATGGTTGTAGCAACTGGATTACGTAATGGTGGTGAAGGGGTTAATAGGATGTTGTAGCAACGGGATTAATGGTGGTGAAGGTGTTAATAGGATGTTTGTAGCAACTGGATTAATGGTGGTGAAGGTTAATAGGATGGTTGTAGCAACTGGATTAATGGTGGTGAAGGTGTTAATAGGATGGTTGTAGCAACTGGATTACGTAATGGTGGTGAAGGGGTTAATAGGATGTTTGTAGCAACTGGATTAATGGTGGTGAAGGTGTTAATAGGATGTTTGTAGCAACTGGATTAATGGTGGTGAAGGTGTTAATAGGATGTTTGTAGCAACTGGATTAATGGTGGTGAAGGTGTTAATAGGATGGTTGTAGCAACTGGATTACGTAATGGTGGTGAAGGTGTTAATAGGATGTTTGTAGCAACTGGATTGTAATGGTGGTGAAGGTGTTAATAGGATGGTTGTAGCAACTGGATTACGTAATGGTGGTGAAGGTGTTAATAGGATGTTTGTAGCAACTGGATTACGTAATGGTGGTGAAGGTGTTAATAGGATGTTTGTAGCAACTGGATTAATGGTGGTGAAGGTGTTAATAGGATGGTTGTAGCAACTGGATTAATGGTGGTGAAGGTGTTAATAGGATGGTTGTAGCAACTGGATTACGTAATGGTGGTGAAGGTGTTAATAGGATGTTTGTAGCAACTGGATTAATGGTGGTGAAGGTGTTAATAGGATGTTTGTAGCAACTGGATTAATGGTGGTGAAGGTGTTAATAGGATGTTTGTAGCAACTGGATTAATGGTGGTGAAGGTGTTAATAGGATGGTTGTAGCAACTGGATTACGTAATGGTGGTGAAGGTGTTAATAGGATGTTTGTAGCAACTGGATTACGTAATGGTGGTGAAGGTGTTAATAGGATGTTTGTAGCAACTGGATTACGTAATGGTGGTGAAGGTGTTAATAGGATGTTTGTAGCAACTGGATTAATGGTGGTGAAGGTGTTAATAGGATGTTTGTAGCAACTGGATTAATGGTGGTGAAGGTGTTAATAGGATGTTTGTAGCAACTGGATTTATACTGTTTGTGATTGCAAGTTTGTGAAAAGCAACTCCGAAGAAGTGAATTCCAGAGAGTAGTAAAAACCTGATGTTCGATCAACTTTATTGGCGTAGGTAATAAGTAAGCCAAAAATAAGAAAGGAAGAGAGGGAGAGAGAGAGAGAGAGGCAGAGAAGGAGAGGGGGAGAGAGGAAGATTGGGAGAAAGGGAGAGAGGAAGAAAGGAAGAGAGGGAGAAAGGGAGCAAGGAAGAGAGAGAGAGAGAGAGAGAGCCGCCAATAATCCGGACCAGTGGAATCGGAAAGATGAATAAGAGGGGCGAGGAGGAGGGCGAATAGCGATGAGGCAGTAGCCCAATAAAGAAGGGGATAAAGGAACAAGGGAAGGAATCAGAGAAGGAGGAAGGAGGAGGAAGGAAGAAGACCCAATAAAGGAAGGGATGAAGGTATGTGGAATGACAGAGACCAAATGGAAAGGTTCAGATGTGAGAGAGTGGGAGTGTGGAATGGGTGTGTGTGCTGGAGTGAGTGAAGGAACAGCGAGAGAAGGTGCATGTTTGTTTGTAAGTAGCAAATGGAAGGAATGTGTAAGAGAGTATGGGTCTGTGGGTTCAAGGATTGTGTGGGTGAGAATGAAAGTAGGAATACAAACGTGGGTGATTGTATGCGTGTATGCCCCGACAGAGGATATACTTGAAAGAAAGAAAGAGGAGTTCTGGATGAATGTGGAGGCGTGCCTGGAGAAGTTTGACAAGAACGAAAGAATATTTCTGATTGGGGATATGAATGGTAAGGTGGGTGATAGGAAAGTTGAGGGAGTGGTGGGATGGTGGGGGTACCATCAGAGGTGAATGGGAATGGTAGTGCACTTGTGGACGTATGTGTGGGGAGGAGGCTGTGGATAGCCAACACCTTCTTCCGACACAGAATGATCCACAGGTACACGTGGAAACGGATGTTGACGATGAAGGATAAGACAGTGGTGGAACGAAAGTCATTGATTGATTATGTATGTGTGGATGAACGAATGAAGAAATCTGTGATGGATGCTAGGGTGTATAGGGGTATTGGAGGGGGTCTGTCTGATCATTATGTAGTGGTAGCTAAGGTTAGGATACAAAAGAAGTGGGTGAGGAGAGCTGGAGGGAGGCGAGAGGAGGGTGGAATGGTGAGGAGGGTGGAGAGGTTGCAGGAGGAGGAAGTCAGGGAGGAGTACAGGAGAGCAGTGGAAGGACGACTAGGTGGGTTCGACCTGGAAGTTATGGAGGAAGTGGAGGAGATGAGCAAGGTGTTTAAGGATGAGATCTGTGCAGCATGTGAGGAGGTGTGTGGAGTGAGGAGAATAGGGAGGGGAGTGAAAGGTACAGCATGGTGGACAGAAGAGGTAAGAATAGCTGTGGAAGAAAAGAAGAAAGCATATAGAGAGTGGTTGGGTAGTAGAGGGAATGAAGATTCTGAGAGACAGAAACGAGCGAGGTACGTGGAGAGTAAGAGGGTGGTGAAGAGAGTAATGAAGGAAAGTAAGAGAAGAGTAGATGAGGAATTTGGAAGGAATCTGAGTGTAAAATGGAGGGAGAGTAAGAAACTGTTCTGGAAAGAAGTCAAGAAAGTTAGGGAAGGTAGCAAGGGAAACAGTAAGGGTGTGAAAGATAAGAATGGGAGAATGCTAGCCGAGAAGCAAGAGAGAGTCGAAAGATGGAGGGAGTACTTCAGTGAGTTGCTAAATGTAAGGAATGAAGAGCCAGCAAACATATCTGGATATGGTATGGGAGGGAGAAGAAGAGAAGTAGTGGAGGAGGAGGTGGGGATCAGGAGGTCAGAAGTGTGGGAAGCCATGAAAAGAGTGAAGTTGGGGAAAGCACCAGGAACAGATGGAGTGTGTGGGGAAATGTTGAGGTATGGTGGTGAGATAGTGATAGAATGGGTATGGAAAATGTGCAAACTAGCATGGGAGAAGGGGAGTGTACCCGATGACTGGAAGACTGGCATAATAGTCCCCCTATATAAGGGCAAAGGGGAAAGAGGAGTGTGTGGTAACCACCGAGGAATATGTCTTCTAAGTGTAGTAGGGAAGGTATACAGTAGGGTAGTGATTGAGAGAGTGAGAGTGAGAACGGAGAAATGGATAGGCGACGAGCAGGGAGGTTTTAGGAAGGGAAGAGGATGTGTAGATCAGATTTTTACCCTGAATTGTGTTGTGGAGAAGTATCTGGAGAAGAAACAAAAGGTGTATGTTGCCTTTATGGACTTGGAGAAGGCCTATGACAGAGTGGATAGAGAAGGTTTGTGGAAAGTACTTAGAATATACGGAGTAGAGGGCAAGTTGCTGAAAGCAGTGAAGAGCATGTATGAGGGTTGCAAAGGCGGCAGTACGTGTGGAGAGTGAGCAGAGCGAGTTCTTTGACCTGAATGTTGGTTTGAAACAGGGGTGTGTGATGTCCCCGTGGTTGTTTACTGTATATATGGATGGTGTCATGAAAGAAATACTATCAAGAGTAGTGGATGTTGGTGTATCGCTGAAAAGGGAGGGAATTGAGTGGAAGCTACCTATACTGCTGTTTGCGGATGATACAGTTCTGATGAGTGATAATGAATGGGAGTTGCAGGGTCTGGTAAATGAGTTTGGAACAGTGTGCGAAAAACGGAATTTGAAGGTAAATGCGGGGAAGAGCAAGGTTATGGTCTTCGAAAGGGGTGAAGTCACAGAGTGTGAGGTGAAGCTGATCAGTCAGGCTATGGAGATCGTCAACTCTTTTAAGTATCTGGGCAGTGTGCTGAGTAAAGATGGGACTATGGATGAAGAAGTGCGGGAGAGGGTACAACAGGGGAAGAGGGTTGTAAGAACGCTAAAAGCAGCAACAAAAAATAGGGTGGTCAGTATGGAAGTGAAGAAGTCCTTGCATGGCAGTATGGTAATCCCGACACTGACTTACGGAAGCGAAGCATGGACGTTGGTTGAGAGACTCAGACCAAGAGTGAGAGCAGTGGAAATGAATTACTTAAGGAGTGCGTGCGGAGTTACATGGAGGGATAGACAAACTAATGAGTAAGTAAGAAGGAGGTGTGGTGTGGAGGTAGATGTGCTGGAAAGTGTGAAAAGGAACAACTTGAGATGGTTCGGCCATATGGAACGTATGGAAAGCGAGAGAATGACTAAGAGGGTGTATGAGAGCGAGGTGGAGGGACAGAGAGGGAGAGGTAGACCGAATGAGAGGTGGAAGGATGGAGTGAGGAAGTACATGAACGAAGGCGGTGCTGGTTGGGGGGAGGGGCGTCGACTGACTGGGGACAGAGGTGCATGGGGGCGGTTCGTTCGTGGCCACCCCTTCGGGGATCACGGCGTCAGGCAATAGATAGATATATAGATGAAGGAATAAGTGAAAAAGGAAGGAAGAAGATCCAATAAATGAAGGAACAAATGAAGGAGGAATGCCCAATAAAGGATGACATGAAGGAATAAGTGAAGGAGGAAGGAGGAAGACCCAATAAAGGCGGGGATGAAGGAACAAAGGAAGGCATCAGGGAAGGAGGAAGGAATAAGTGAAGGAGGAAGGAAGAAGACACAATAAAGGAGGGGATGAAGGAACTAGGGAAAGAGCAAGTGAAGGAGGAAGGAGGAAGACTCAATAAAGGAGGGAATGAAGGAACAAGTGAACTAAGGAATAAGTGAAGGAGGAAGGAAGAAGACCCAATAAAGGAGGGGATGGAGGAATCAGGGAAGGAGGAAGACCCGAGAATGGGGAAAAGATTCTAACAAATTAAGGGGGAAGGGTTCACTTTTCGGTCGATTTTTTCGGATAATTTTTCTAGTTTCCTCCCTAGACCTCCATCAAACTTTAAAAAAACAACCATTATATCCCCCTTCTAGATTTATTTGTACATTTTTCGGTCCGAAGGCCGGTTCTTCCAAAATTACAAGCTCCCGATAGTTCACCTGGAAAAAAATCGACACTTAAATAGCACGGAAGGTCTTAATATTGACAAGGAAATGGGATGGAAGGTCTTAAAATCGACAAATTAATGGGGCGAACATCTTAAAATCTGAAACCTAATGGGGCTAAACATGAGTGAGAAGGGGGACCAGAAAAACGACCCATCTCCCCTTAAGAAGCGTCGCCCGGGCAATATATTTTGTTGTTGTTGTTGTTGTTAGGGCCTTCGGGTGGATGCCACCTGCTTGGCCCTATTTTTTTTTTTTTTTTTTTTTTTTTTTTTTTAAGTGTAATATGATGTTGGCTGTGTCAAAGAAGATGGCCTTTGAAGGGTAAACTTTGTTGTTTTTGCCGTTCTTTTTTTCGGCACTGGATAAGACAACATTGATTTCTAGCCGTATGTTTTGAAATACTGAGCTGAAATTTGGTAGCCAAATATATACAGTATTTACTACATACAGTAGATATATACTGTATATTATATATATATATATATTGTTATGCCAGGGATTTTACCGGGTTTGAATTGGTGTTTGGTAGGTTCTGCTCGACTGGAGAAGTTAAAATCATACAGCACATGCACATAAGTAGTAAAGGGTAAAATATAACACTGAATACATCTATAGAACAACTTTAATTGATAGATTAATACGTAGAGCGAATACACTTAAATACACTAGTACATTGGATATATTTATAAATCAGTCCTAGCACGGGCGAGAATCAACGAGGGAACTAGGAATACACTTGACACTCTCTCTCTTAAATCATATATTACTATTCACCTTAGGGCACTGGTGTAGGATGATTATTCTCACTTTGATCTTCTACTTCTCTCTATCTCTTGTCAGGGAAAGAGATTTACCTAGGTTTCACTGGTATGATATGCAGTTATCACTTTTCTCGTTTTTCACATACATAATAAGATACACCTGGTCTCACTGGTGTAGGGATCGAAATAGAGTTTATCAGATCACTCTATTTTACCTAAGTGTTACACCGGGGTTGCACTGGTGTAGAATTTAAAGATAGTAGCTGTAGCACTCCTAGTCTAACCCTCTGTAGATCTGGAACTGCAGGTACAGTAGGGGTTGAGACGAGAGTTGCCAAGTCCTTTCGTCTGTGTTCTGTTGAGCTGCTTAGGTGGTCCTGCCATGTGGATGAGTTGGATAGGGATACAGATGGATTAGTTGGTTTTGGGTCTCGAATGGTAGTTCTTTAATGTCATGACATAGGGTGCATACCATCGGACTAACGCGAGCATGAACTAGGACATGTCCAGAGTTATGACTGCTCGTCTATCCTGACCTTTATACTGTACTAATCAGTGATGAAGTTCTGTTTCGGTACTCTTGACTTGGGGTCTTTAATACAGCGTCTCTAGTGTCATGACACAGCGACAAGGTATCGGGCTAATGCGAGGAGATAAGTAAGGTCATGAACTTACTAATTTCACTCGATCTGCCACTGACCGTTATAAGAGTGTTCAAAGAACCCAAGTTCGGTGGTTAAGCCTTTTTACTGCATATGTCCTTGACCATGGTGTTGGACAGATACAGTATGGACTTCTATATGCTAAGTGCCGTTATCCAGAAACCACTAGAGTAACCTTACCATGGCATGAAATACTTTAATAGTTTTTAGAGTGCGGTTTTGACAAAAGAAGTAAATTTGGGACATGTCCTGCGGTGATACTTCTAATACCAAATTTGCAGCCTAATAGAGATCCTAGTATTTATCACTATACCATGGCATGTGAAAATATTAGTTCACCTAGTAGGGAAAAGAACTCCTCAGACCTTAAAGGATATCCACCATGGCTTCAATCACTTCCTGAATGGGAGGTTTAATTCTCAGACTCGAACTCTTACATGTAAGTTATTCAAGCCCTAGAATTGCTTGCTTTATCTTGGTTCTCATCGGGATAGTGACCACTTTGGCTGCTATGTCCCAGGGCAGGTGTGTGGAAGTCAGAAGGTCATAAGTACAGGGGGCGTATTTAGGGGGGATTAAGTAGACCCCCTAGAAGCTCGTGGGCTGGTGGTGAGTCTTCTGTGGGAAGAACGGTGCAACTGTCCAGGGGATATTTGCTTACTGTATGTTGGTCTTTCTCTGCTTGACTATATATTATTTTTTTCTTCTGGGCTCCTTTATTGTCGAACGTTATTTTTAGCGTTTTTCCTGGTGTGGGTGGTAGAGGAGGATTGCTGGTGGCAATTCTGGCATCCCGGGTATTCTGGCGTAGTGGAGCACATTCGGATTTGGAGTGGCCATTTTGTAGTGATTTGGTCTTGGTTTTGTTCGTCTTGTGGATGTTTGGTATTGTTGTTGGTTTCTTATGTGGTGATGAATTTTACTTCTCTGTTTGTTGTTTTCTTTCCTTGTGTCTTGTTTCTTCCTTGTTTGTCCGGGGTGTGTTGGCTTGCTGCATTCTCTGGTTCTTCGTCCCTTCTGTTTTAGTTTCTCCTTCGTTTAATCTTCTTCGTTTTCCTTGTTGGGTTTGCTGCATTTTCTGGTTCTTTGTTCCTTCTGTTTTAGTTTCCCCTTCGTTTATTCCTTTCCGTTTTTCTTGTCGGGCTGGCATGGTGGTGATCTTTAATTTGGTTATTATATATACAGTATATATATAGGCCTATATATATACCGTATATATATTATTATGTTCTATCCAACAACCAACTCTACTCCTAAAATCGATTAATGAAATATTACAAACACATGTGGCAGTCCGTGGATTCGAACCCAGGACGCTCACACCGAAAATCAACACCTTATGCTTTGCGCCACGAACAGTTAAGAATGGTGGACACTGCCTACGATTTATTATGCAACTTCGAATCCTGCATATCAATCTAAGCATGTACACACATCCCAACTGCAACTCACGTAGGCTATGCATTATGTGAATGGAAAGAGCAATTAATGGGGCCTTAACCACTAGGGAAGTCCTCTCGATAAATTACTCCTGAACTAATATCAATTATTATCTATCCTTCTAAGAAACAAGATAAGTGGTACACTAAGCAAAGGAAATTAGGAAGAGGAGGTGGATAAGATAAAGCTAATTAATAAAAAGGAATAGGGTCAAGGTAGTGAACAAATAATAAAGTAAACACGACACCAAGAATGAAGAGACAAACATAGATTTAAACAAATGCAAGACAACATTCGAATATAGTAAGCAGAAATAAATAAGAATAGCATAAACAAAATAAAACATGACGATAAAAACAAACGAAAAAACAACAACCATGAAGCAAAAATACAAAACAAATACAAAACATGAAACTAACAATAAGCAAATATCAACCATTTAATATAAACAAATAAACAAAAGAAGAACCATGAAACAAAATATATATATTAATAGCCACGAAACAACAATATAACAAAAAAAAAGAAATAAAGCAACACGGAAGAAAGAAGAAAAGGAGGAACTGTGACCTAAATGGACCTCAGAAAAGATAACATTCTAGAGACGTGTTGCCATCTTCAGCCCCCCCTCTCTCTCTTTCTTTCTTTCTTTTCTTTATTTTTTCTTTATTTTTCTTTCTTTCTTTCTTTCTCTCTCTGTCTCTCTCTGTCTCTCTCTCTCTCTCTGCTATCCTCCTCTTCCACTGTCCCTTACTCTCGGGTTAGCTATCTCTACTGGAATTAAGTCATAACCACCTATCTGGGATCGTAAGGTCTGTGTGGTCAGTGTATCTATGTAAATCTCTCTCTCTCTCTCAGGTTTTTGATACTCTAGAAATTAAAATGTACCCGATACATGTATGTGTGTGTGTGTGTATGTATACTTATCAATAGTAATGCAGTCATCTACTCATCAGTCTATTCAATATTTTATGTACAGTAACAATAATACTATCTATTCAATATTTTATGTACAGTAACAATAATACTATCTGGCGTTTCATTTATTGCCAGGGCATCCACAGTAATTAACTAATGCTCGGTAAGCTTTACCAAAATACATGAACCCATATGAAACGTCACAATTGTCTACTAACTCCAGGTTCCTATATACTGCTAGGTAAACAGAGGCATCGGGTGTTAAGGGGATTTCTCACATTCACGACACACCCAAAACTGAAAATCGGCGTATCTCGGGCGTACCGGTAAGGCCACGATTTTAGCGTGGCACGACGGTGAAATGACAGTGCCACAGTGATTGACGATGGACCTACGACGATACCACTTATATGAATAATAATGAGTATTAGACAAATTACGCACAATAATAGTTTATTAACTTTTTAATTTAGGTGAGTTTTCGATTATTTTCCGAAATTTTCCACAGTTGAAAACACTTGCATGAAGAAGATAAACATGTCCAGAACATGATGGCGTATTAAGAATTGTTGTAATATTTTCCGGTATATAGACCTTATAATATAGCCTACTCTGATAGTGTGTTACGTGATAATTATAAGTAGGCTATATTAGGACGATATATAAGGAAGATATATAGAACAAATTATAAACTTACAACAAGGATGCTTCATGGTGTAGTGAAAGGGTTATTAATAGAATGAACATAAAAGGAGGGATATCGGTGGAAAATGATAGGAGGGAAAGAATTGGAGAGAATCAAGGAGAGGAAGACTGATAAAGAGAGATAGAGGAAGGAGTAAAGATAGAAGGCAGGAGAGAGGAGAGGAAGGAAGGAGGGGGGGTGGTAGGAAAAAGACTTGGGAGGAAAGGAGGGAGGAGAGGAAGGTAGGAGTTTAGGACTTAGGAAGGCTTAAAGGAGGAGGTGCTTGGCAAAAAGGAAGGGAAAGGTGGGGAGGAGCTTGGAGGAATGAAGGAGAGGGGCGTGCGTTAGGCTGGAGGAGGAAAGGAGGGGGGGAGAGGGGGTAGGAGCTTGGAAAGGATGGGGGAGGGTATATTGATTGGGGTAGGGAGGAGAGGGGGGGGGTAGGAGCTTGGAGGAAGGAAGGAGGAAAATAGGAGCTGAGGAGAGAGAGAGAGCTTGGAGGATGGAAGGAAGGAGGGAGGAAGTATATATAGTTTTGACCTTGACCTTTGAAATATGTATACACAACTAGGTCACGTGATGCCTATGTAAACAGCATATTATATTGTGAACATGAAATCTTGACAATATATTTCAACTCTGATCATAAATCTGCTTACCCATATTGATAAAACTCATATTAGTATACTAAGGAACGCCCTGTTCTTAACCTTTAAATGGCGAAGCTATGGTAGTTCAAACCCTCCTGTCAAGCGAAGGTATTTTGATTCATTCCTGACGAAAATTGTCATTTTACCATAAATATCGTTATTACTTATTCATATGCGCCTATTTTACGTTTAATATGAAGATATTAACATGTAACAGCAATAAAACAAGTGGGAATAGTATTTGGGAGGTGAAAAAGACGTATTATTGCCGACCAATCATATCAGGAGGGAAGAGCCGGCGCGACGTATATCCTCTCTCTCTCACTTTGCGATCGATACTAACGTCTTGCATATGAAGTCTTTCTGTTGCTAGGATCTCTAATTGCCTCCCCTGTGACCCTGAGACCTCGGGCGGGAAATTCGCGCCAAAAATTACCCGATAAAAGGGGGAATAAGAGGAAAAATAGGTAATAATTGAGGGGGGGGGGTTTGCACTCATGTGGAGGAGTGATAGGAGGTATAGAGGGGAATTATCTCACTTAATCACATATTGCTTTGTTTTGAGTGCCAGTGGGGTGTTTTGAAAGGCATTTTTGTTATGCCTTACTTCTAAGAGTCCCAGCGCCTTCGCCCAGTCAAACCTCTTAAGAGTCTCGGCGCCTTTCCCGGGTTAGCATTAATCTTCCATCACAAACCCCAATGCACTAGAATATAGTAATGAAAGCATATGATCCTCCCGGGATTCGAACTCTGGACACCACACCCAGAACACTAGCATCTAATCCATTACACCACCAACACAGCGAGGGTGTACACAAGCGTAAAGTGAAACATACACACCTGAAAAACACCGATATATATATATATATATATATACCGGTATACTGTATATATACAGTATATAATACACACAAAATATAGAAGTAAATATTGTTCGATTCACAATTATTGCACATTAATAATTTCGTTTCAGCAAAAATGTATCTCATTAAATAATATATAAATCAATTAATACTATTTTTTTTGTTCAGGCTTTGAATGGGTGCGCATTTATAAAGGAAGCATTTGTTATTTTTCAATTACTCGAGATAAAAATGGCATAGAAAACGTTTTGATGTTGCTTGTGTCTGTTTGAACCAATAGATTTTTATATTACATAGATTTACGATTTCATAAAACTTTGAGCGCCCAGTAATTTCGTGATTGATCCTACCCCCTTTCTCTCTCTCTCTCTCTCTTTATTTTCTCTCTCTCTCTCTCTCTCTCTCTCTCCCTTTTATTTCCTTTAACCCAGCGCAGATTAAGAGGTGACTTAATTCAAGTGTTCAAAATCATCAAAGGCATCGACAATATGAACTGTAGTAAGTACTTCACTATCGACCAATCGAATTACACGCGGGGAAACGGTTGCAAAATTATTGGTAAATCTTTTAACTCACACGAATCTAAGAATTTCTTCTTCAATCGAGTTGTCAACTTGTGGAATGGGCTTCCCCGAGACGTTATAGACTACAGCACCGTTGATTCATTTAAACTCCCTTAGACTAATATCTCGCATCAAAACCCGCGACTGACTGCGTTTGTAAATGAATAACTTTATTTTATCCCCCCCTCAGTTACTAACCCATCTGTCCCCTACTAACTTCCTAATCCTGCCACGGACATTAGTTCCAGGGCAGTAGTTCCCTTTCCAATGTTCCCTTACCCACTCTAAACCACTGTTTGGATACGATCCTCAGTGTTTTGGAGGACAAGCAGCCTAGAAGGGTCACTAGACCTGTTGTTGCTTGATTTTCTGTGTACTCCCTCCCTCTCCCCCCCCCCCCTCTCTCTCTCTCTCTCTCTAATTGTATTCAGCTAACTATGATCTCAATAACCATTGATGTAAGAAAACATGAATGGCCTCCTCATATGATTGCACTAGTTTTGTAGTGCTATTATTTACCTGTCAATTAATAATTCAGTCATTTTTTTTTTTTTTTTTTTTTTCTCATGAGCACGTATATACAGCACATGTGGCAATCAAATGAGGAAACTATAATAACACCAGACGACGATACTGTTGTTACAGTAGAATAATGGCTCTTTGAGCAGTATGTATTGCCTTACCAGTGGTTGTCCCCTTATTATTATATTATTTATATTATTATTATTGAAATACACAGGAACGAAAAATTCCTGGGAGCGAAACTTCCACCCCCAACGAGATCCCTCTCTTTCTACCACCTCCCTCCACATGTTACACGTCTCGTTAATCACAGTCTTCTAATATACAAATCACATTCATTTACCCCCTGACATTCTTGAAATACCCACTAAGTATATTCAATTAGATACCAACCATGCAGACTATAATACGTTCGTTGTGTATGGGTACGAGGCGATCTCAAGACACCTTAGCTCCCAGTGCACAACGAACCGGATCATGATTATGTCCGCCTGTATTAAATTATGTATTATGTTGATTTATACCATTGCCTATTTTTGTAATAATTGTATTCAGCTAACTATGATCTCAATAATCATTGATGTAATGAAAATATGAATAGTCTCCTCATACGATTGCACTAGTTCTGTAGTGCTATTATTTACAACCTGTCAATTAATAATTCAGTCACTACAAGCTTGCTTGTTTTTTTTGTTTTTTTATCCAGACCATGTGACAATTAAATGAGGAAACTATAATAACACATCTGAATAATGCCAACCTGACTTATAAACACAAATATGAATGTAACCAGACGACGATGCTGTTGTTTCAGTGGAATAATGGCTCTTTGAGCAGTATGTATCGCCTTACTAGTGGATGCCTTACTCACAGGATGGGGGGCGCTGCTCAATAAACCCGCCCCCCGGCACAAAATCAATCTCTCTATCTCTCTCTCTCTCTCTCTCTCTCTCTCTCTCTCTCTCTCTCTCTCTCTCTCTCTCTCCTCTCTCTCTATCTCTCCTCTCTCTCTCTCTCTCTCTCTCTCTCTCTCTCTCTCTCTCTCTCTCTCTCTCTCTCTCTCTCTCTCTCTCACGTAAGTTATACTAACTAATTTTCCAAGACTCTTCCATCCAAGCTCTAGTTCGATCTTGCCGCTAAGCCAAACACGTGTATTATCACTTAAATTTAACCCACAATACTCGACTCTACATGTAATCTATTATACATCATGAAAAAGGAAAGCCCATACCATATCATAACCCAAACACATGTGACAAAATATAAAAATATAACTGTGAAAATTGATCATTCTTTGGAGTTCAACTCATATTTTCGTTATATGCTCAGCAGCTATAGTATTTTTGTATTAATTATTATGTTCTCTCCACTAACCAACTTTACTCCTAAACTCGATTAATGAAATTAATAAACACATGTGGCAGTCCGGGGATTCGAACCCATGACGCTCACACCGAAAATCAACACACTTATGCATTGCGCCACAAAGACAGTTAACTAAGAAGTATTTTTCATGTTCTTTCCAACAGTAAAATCATAATGCATATATACAGTATATATATACACAATAGAATAGTGTACACCAACGAGCATAAACATGGTACATGACCAACACATTATATTAAAGCTCTGTTTTCACCCAACATACTGTAATTGCATTTACGATAATATCTTATACATCGAGGAGAGGCCAATCTAGAATTTTATCATAGGAAAAACCCCAAACATTGAATGATCATAGTTATAATTGATTCAGTTTTTGTTATATTCTTCCAACTATATCTGACTTCAACTAATTTTATTTAAAAACAATCAGCGATGGCTATAGGATTTTACACACACACACACACACACACACACACTTACACACACACTTACACACAGTCTTTCTATCATTGTTTTCTCTCATACACCTACAAACACACTGACAAACTACAAACACACACACACACAAACACACACACACACTTACAAACTACAAACACACAGACACACACAGCCTGAATAAACTAAATATAATTAATATTATACACACTCAAACACAGACAATCCATAACAGGTAAAATGGATATATTACGTGTTAATCCGAAACGACTGCTTCCTGGCACGAACACTCTCACACACATACTCTCTCTCTCTGGTTAGGTTTCAGGATAGCTGGTATCTCTGTCACGAAGAACTTGGTTGATGTTTAGATCTCACACACACACACATTAACAGAGATACACACACACATTCACAGATATACACACACAAACTCACGAACACCCCCACCCCCTGGTACACTCAGACATAGACGCATGAGGGTGTGTCTAAGAGTCTGTGTGTTTCAAACACAAACACACACGCACAGTAATATATAAACACACGTACATAAACATATAAACACACACAAGGTTAGGAAATGAGGAAATTAGCCAGGCAAGCATGGAAATGGACCTAGGAGTGATTATCCAAGACAATGTATCCCCTGAGAAGCACATCAAAGTATAGATTAATAACAAATATGAGAGTAACATTGAATTATTTGGATGAAAGCATGCTAACCCAGATAATGACATAAATTATCAGACCTAGATTGGAATATGCAGCAGTGGTAGTGTCCCCCCATCTAAGAAAACACATAAATAAATTGGAGACATTGCAACGAATAGCAACCAAACTGATCCCAGAACTAAAGGACCTACAATACCTTAAGGGGGGTGACCTGTTTTGTGTTCTGTCCTTTTCTATCTTTCTCTGGCTTGTATCCATTTGGCCCCATTCAGCCTACTGTTTTAAGACGTTTATCCCCATCCAGGTGTCAATTTCTTACTGGTGAGCGGTAGCGAGCCAGCATATTTTTAATTTTTGTTAGACAGCAGGCTAAATTTGTAAATTTTTCGATAGAAAAATGTCTCCGGCGAAGCCGGATTTCTTCATATAATGCTGGCTCGCTATCGCTCGCCAGGAAGAAATCGACACCTAGATGGGGATAAACGTCTTAAAATAGTCGGCTGAATGGGGCCGAATGGATACAAGCCAGAGAAAGAGAGAAAAGGACAGAAATAACAAAAAGCAGGTCAAACCCCCCTTAAAGGACTAGGAAGACTAGGGCTTCCCACGCTAGAGGAGAAAAGAGTTCGAGGAGACCTGATAGCAATACATAGATGCATGAGAGGGTTCGAGAGACTCGATATTTTAATAAGCTGGATGATAGAAGAACCAGAGGATTGGAAGTATAAATAAGAAAGGAGAGGTGCGAGTCAAATGTTAAACAGTATAGCTTTCCATATAGAACGATAACCAGGTGGAATAACTTAAGTGCGGAGGTTGTAGAAGCAAGAAATATCCACGACTTTAAAAGTAAACTGGCTAGTCAATAGGAACTGAGACTGGACAACACGAGCGCAACTCAATTCCTGTAAACTACAAATAGGTGAATACAAATAGGTGAATACAAATAGGTGAATACACACATATAAATACGCTCACATAACAGAGACACACACACACACACACACACACACACACACACACACACACACACACACTACACAGCCCGTAGCCTAGTAGGTAGAGCTCTCGTCTCACACACGAGGGGTCGGGGGTTCAATCCCAGACCGGGCGGAGACAAATTGGGCTTGTCTCCTTTCATGTGTTAGCCTCAGTTCACCTAGCTGTAAATAGGTACCTGGAATAAGTGGACGACGTTGTGACGTCCCATCTGGGGTTGGCAAAAATGGTACAAGGCGAGATGGGTATCATATGGTTCACCTAAGCTGATGGCTACCTAAGCCTTCGGGCGAGACGGTACCGTCTATATTTATATTTATATTTAACAAGTCATTAGAAACAGGTTTAGTTCCAGAAGCTTGGAAGCTTGCAAATGTAGTTCCGATCTTCAAAAAAGGTGATAAATCGATAGCATCCAATTACCGTCCCATTAGTCTCACATCAATCATAGGAAAGTTGCTAGAGTCTATTATTGCTAGGAAAATTAGAAGCCACTTAGTAAAATTTAACTTAATAAATTCTTCTCAGCATGGATTCACTCAGGGACGTTCGTGCCTTACTAATTTGCTTAGCTTTTTCTCAGAGGTATATGAAGCAGTAGATAGTGACAAGTCATATATTATATATTTAGATTTCAGTAAAGCTTTCGACAGAGTCCCTCATGAGAGATTGATGAGAAAGGTTGAGGCACATGGAATAGGAGGGATCGTTGTTGGGATGGATTAGGTCATGGCTAATTGGTAGGAAACAGAGAGTCAGCATAAATGGTACCAAGTCAGAGTGGGGAGCAGTCAAAAGTGGTGATCCACAGGGATCGGTATTAGGTCCCCTGTTGTTTCTTATATACATAAATGACCTAGATTAGGTATAACTAGTAGGATAAGTAAATTCGCAGACGATACTAAAATGGGGAGATCAATTGATTCAGATAGCGATATAGAGTGCCTCCAAAGGGATCTAGATACCTTACATGAATGGTCAGTAAATTGGCAGATGAAGTTTAACATTGACAAATGCAAGGTATTAAAGATAGGGAAGATGCAAACAAATGTTAAATATAAACTAGCTAATTTAGAATTAGAAAATTCAGACTGCGAGAAAGATCTAGGTGTGTTTGTTAGCAATGATTTGAAGCCTAGAAAACAGTGTATAAGCGTTCGTAATAAGGCAAACAGGATTCTCGGGTTCATCTAGGAGTGTGAGTAACAGAACTGCTGATGTTATCTTAAAACTTTACTTGTCATTAGTGAGACCCCATATGGATTATGCTGTCCAATTTTGGTGTCCTTATTACAGAAATGGACATAGATTCATTGGAGAGAATTCAGCGTAGAATGACAAAAATGATCCATAATATTAGAAATTTTCCGTATGAAGAAAGCTTGAAGAAATTAGGTTTACATTCGTTAGAGAGACGCAGAGTTAGAGGGGATATGATAGAGGTGTTCAAGGGGGTTAGTGGGATTAACAAAGGGGACATGACAAATGTACTAAAGCTCAGTGATAGCGAAAGAACTCGTACCAATGGTTTCAAATTAGATAAATTTCGTTTCAGAAAAGATATAGGCAAATATTGGTTTGGTAACAGAGTTGTAGATGGGTGGAATAGGATACCAAGTGATATAGTGGGATCAAGAACGATAGGGAGCTTTAAGAAAAAATTGGATAAGCATATGGACGAGAAGGGTTGGGTGTGAAGGGGGATCAGCCGAGTTGGGCCAATCAGCGCTCTGCAGACCCCCGTAATCCTGCGTTAATCTCTAACCGGTTTGGTAAGATGATCCTCAGGGTATTAGAGTGTTGAGCCTATAATTGGGCTTTGTAATTGGGGTTGTGTGGGACAGGGATCTGCCTTGCTTAGGCCAATCGGCTTTCTGCAGACTCCCATTTTCTTATGTTCTTATGTTCTTATGTCTATAGTGAGAATGGTACCATACAGATCCACCCTAAGCCTTCGTTTCCAATGTCGCCAATTGGCTAAATACAGACTACACACACATCCACAGCCATTCCAACAGTACATAAAACACTTAACATGCATTTCACGCAATATTCCAGTTAAGGAGGCGCGATAATAATGAGCTTAGCTGGCATTGCGTGGATTCCCCTTGACGAACAAGTACTGAGTAACTGAGTAACTGAGTAACACACACACACACACACACACACACACACACACACACACACACACGCGACATAAGCGCTACGACTCCCAGCTGTACCAAACCATGTGTGAGTAAGTGATGGAGATTTGTTGTTGAGACTGAGGGAAGGAAGGGGGTGGGAGGGGGGGGGGGGAAAGGAGGGGAACGGAAGGAGGAAGAGGGAAGGAAGGAGGAGAGGAAGAGAAAGGAGTGGAGGAAAGGAAGGAGGAAGGAAGGGGAGGGAGGAGGAGGAAGGAAGGGGAGGCTGGGGAAGGAGGAGGGGAGGACAGGAGGGATAAATGGAGGAAGGAAAGAAGGAGAGGAGGAAGGAAGGGGGAATGGAAGGAGAAAAGGAGGAATAGAAGTAGGAAGGGAGGAGGAGGGGTGGGAATGAGGAAGGGAGGAGGAAGAAAGGGGAGGAAGGAGGAGGGGGAAAGGAGGGGAAGAGGAAGGAAGGAAGGAGGGGAAGAAGGAAAGAGTAGGTGGAGGGGTGGAAGGAGGGGGAGTACAAGAATCAGAATACTTTATTCCATTAAATAATTGTTTTTGTTTTCATATTACAATGATATATTTACAACGACCTATTAAGATTAAAACCGATGAGACGTTACAGTAATACATACGATACATACACATACAAAAATACGATACATACAAATATACGATACATACACATACAAAAATACGATACATACACATACAAATATACGATACATACACATACAAAAATACGATACATACACATACAAAAATACGATAATAAAAATACGATACATACACATACAAAAATACGATACATACACATACAAAAATACGATACATACACATACAAAAATACGATACATACACATACAAAAATACGATACATACAAAAATACGATACATACACATACAAAAATACGATACATACACATACAAAAATACGATACATACACATACAAAAATACGATACATACACATACAAAAATACGATACATACACATACAAACAAGATGGATACGAAGGAAGGAGAATGAGGAAAGAGCAAGAGAAGTGGGGAAATAAGGAATAACAACAAAACATGAAGAGAAACAGACACTCAATTCCCTTGGCAATCAGTAACAGTGGCCAAAACCGGAGCAATGTTATTTCAAGACTGGTTGAGTATGGGATCGGGGAATACGGCAACTTGTGTGTATGAAGTTGCATTGCTTTGGCCATTTAAGAGAAGGCAGACCGTTTTTTCTGGACCCTCTTCTCCTTAATGTTTAGCCCCACTAGTTTTGAGATTATAAGACGTTCGGCCCATTAGTTTCGCGATTTTAACACCTTTCGCCCCATTTTGTTGTCAATTTTAAGACCTTTCGTGCCATTTAGGTGTCAATTATTTCCTGGCGAGCGAAAGCGAGCCTGCAATTTATTTTTCCTCGCTAGGCCTCTATTAACCTTTATAGAACACCCCCGAGATTCCCCTTCAAGATAAATTTCTATATTTTTCGGTAGAAAAATATAACGGCCGATGACTTGGTCCTCCTATAATTACAGGCTCGCTATCGCTCGCCAGGAAAATATCGTCACCTAAATTGCACGAAAGGTCTTAATATTGAGAGAGATATGGGACAAAGAGTATTAAAATCGCCAAACTAGTAGGCCTAACGTCTTAACATCTAAAAACTAATGGGGCTAAGCACAAGGAAGAAGGTAGTCCAGAGAAAACAACTATTCACCCTTTAATATACATGATTAAAATCGAGGGACTTACTTTGAGACTGGATACGAAAAGTCTTACGTTTTCCAGTTTGATCGTAATTGACCACTTGCGAGTTTCAGGCTATAAGGAAGTTGGAACCGTAAACATCGAAAGGAAAGAAGGGAAGGAGGGAGGTAGGAAGGAAGGAAGGAAGGAAGGAAGGGAGGAAGGGAGGAAAACACTAAGGTAAGTGGTTAGGAATGAAGGGGGAAGAGGAAGGAAGGAAGGTAGGTGGGTAGAAAGGAAGGAAGTGAGGAAGGAAGGAAGGAAGAAACGAAGGTATGTGGTTATGAAAGAAGGGGGAAGAGGAAGGAAGGAAGGTAGGTGGGTAGGAAGGAAGGAAAGAAGGAAGGTAGGTGGGTAGGAAGGAAGGAAGGTAGGAAGGAAGGTAGGTAGGTGGGTAGGAGGGAAGGAAGGTAGGTGGGTAGGAAGGAAGGTAGATGGGTAGGAAGGAAGGAAGGTAGGTGGTTAGGAAGGAAGGAAGGAAGGTACGTGGGTAGGAAGGAAGGAAGGAAGGAAGGTAAGTGGGTAGGAAGGAAGGAAGTGGGGGATGATTGAGGGAAGGAAATAAAGAAAGAGGGTAAAAATGTATTGTGAAGTACCTTTGTCGAACGCCTTTTGAAAGTCTAGGTAAACTATGTCAAGTGCCTTAGTCGAGTCCTTAAGGGGAGACAGACCGTTTTTCTGGCCCCCCTTCTCCCTCATGTTTAGCCCCACTAGTTTTGAGATTTTAAAACGTTGGTTCCATTAGTTTGGGGATTTTATGACCTTTCACCCCATTTCTTTGTCAATATTAGGACCCTTCGTGCCATTTAGGTGTCGATTTTTTCCTGGCGAGCGATAGCGTGCCTGTAATTTTAGGAGGAATCGGCCTTTGGTCGGGACATTTTTCTACCGAAAATGTACACATCTATCTTGAAGAGGGGTATAGGGGGTGTTATTCTAAGCTTGATGGAGGTCTAGGGAGGAAACTAAAAAAATATATGAATAAATGAATTAATAGACCAAACAAACAGCCACTGTCCCCTTAAGAGTTGTTGTTGTTGTTGTTGTTGTTCCCTAAGCTGCCTGGCCGAACAGCCCCGAGTCCCTGAGAAAGGCCATGGCCACGATCGGGATTTCCCACAGAGCTCTCATTGAGTGTAGATTGTGTTGTTGGCGTAAGTGGTTGTGTGAAATGCAGTCTTCTATGATGTGTTTAATGGTATGGGGTGCCGTGTTACATCCCGGGCAGGCGTCGACAACGGAGTCATCCAGCTCTCCTGAGAGCTGGATGGTGTCCGCATCTCAGCCTGGCCAGGTGGACTCTGTCCTCGCGAGGAAGGGAGGATTCGGAAGGATGGATTTCGGGAGGTCGTGCATGCAGCTGCGTGTTGTCTGTGAGTGAGTGGATGGATCGGTGAGAGATATGAGTATGGATATGCTTCTGGAAGTTGGTTCGGGGTGGGCAGGGAGGGAGAGAGGACAATAATTGTGTGTGATACCGTGTGCTGGGTGTTGTTTTGATATTTCTTGGTGTCTGTGGGCCGTGGGGCCACCTCCCGAGGCTGCCAACCGCGGATGGCTGCCGACCCTCCACGGCCGAAGACAAAATCAACGACCAGTGGAGGAAAACCGGATGCCGGCCGCGGGGAGCAGTTTCGGGAGCCAAACCGTCACAACCATCCCCTGCCCCCTCCCTGGGGGCACGGGTCCTTGGAGCGGCTTCGGTCGCGCCGGGAATTTCCCCTTAAGAGTAAAAATTTATTCTAAAATTCGATAAAGTTTGCTAGGAACGATCTTCTGGTCCTAAACCCGTGCTGGCTGTCTCTTATTAATTCATTACATTCTAGATACTCAACTATTTTATCTCTTAAAATAGTTTCAAGAGAGAGAGAGAGACATTTACATACATTTACATAGAGACACTGACCACGCAGACCTTACGATCCCAGCGAGGTGGTCGGGACTTAATTCTAGTAGAGATGGCTAATCCGTGAGTAAGGGAAAGTGGAAGGAAGGGATAGCAAAGAAGAGAGAGAGAGAGAGAGAGTTACTCCTGACAAAATAGGAGCTAAGGTTTAAATATTCAACAATAGTTCTGATCAATAATAAAAACAACCCCTAACGATTAATAGTTATAAAATGAAAACAAATGACGGATAATAACAAAAAACGTAAAGAAAGACAAGACGGAAACAAAGACAAAGGAAATCAAGCAACAACAGGTCCAGCGACGAAGGATATAGTCGGAAATAGTGATAAAAGGAAATCAAGCAACAACAGGTCCAGCGACGAAGGATATAGTCGGAAATAGTGATAAAAGGAAATCAAGCCACAACAGATCCAATGGTAAAGGATATAGTCGGAAATAGTGATAGCAGGAAATCAAGCAACAACAGGTCCAACGACGAAGGATATAGTCGGAAATAGTGATAAAAGGAGTGGAAAGGCAAATAAGGAAGAATACAGGGAGTGATAAGAGGAATGATAAAAGGGTCATGAAGAAAAGTTTGGAAGAATGGGGGCACTGTTAATTAACGTGATGAAGGAAGGGAGGGAGGTAGGTAGGAAGGGAGGAAGGAAGGAAGGAAGGGTGGAACGCAGGGCGGGAGGGGGGTAGGAAGGAAGGAAGGGAGGAGGTAGGAAGGAAAGGAGGTAGGAAGGGAGGGAGGATGGTGGAAGGGAGGAAGAAGGAAGGAAAGCAGGAAAGGTGGGAGGAAGGTAGGTAGGTGGGTAGGAAGGAAGGATGAAAGGGAGGATAGGAGGAAGAAATGAAAACAAAGAAGGATTAAGGTAATTAAAAGAAAAAATAAGAAGATGAAATTAGAAGAAAGGTGAAAGAAGAAGCGGAAGGAAGAAATAAAAAAGGAAAGTAAGAAGATACATAGAAAAGAAAGAAGGAAGAAAAGAGGAAGCATCGATCAAGTGAAGATGGTTATGAAAGTTGTGGTCAAAAGTGCAAAACCGCAAAGGAAGGAGGACTAAAATTGCTATTTGATACGAGGGAGGTCTTTTTGGTCCTCCTCTGATTCGCTATGTCAATAAAAGTAAAGTAATGGTGTATAATAGGGGTGATCATAGGGCGAATCTAGATGTGAGGCTGGATGGGGAAATATTGGAACAAGTAGAGTGTTTTAAATATCTAGGAGGAACGATAAGCAGGAGTGGAGGTATAGAAATGGAGGTAAAACAGAGAGTGTGTGAAGGAAGGAAAGTTTTCGGAGCAATGGGAAGTATGTGGAAGACGAGAAATCTCGGAATGAAAGTAAAAAGTGTAATGTATCAAGGAATTGTTGTGCCAACAGTGATGTATGGGGCAGAGACATGGGCTCTGAAGAAAAAAGGAGAGAAGAAAGCTGGATGTGATGGAGATGAGCTGCTTGAGGAGTATGTGTGGAGTTACTCGTAGAGACGGATTGAGGAATGAAGAGATACGTAGGAGAGTGGGGCAGCAGGAACATTTGTCAGCCAGAGTGGACAGAAGAGTGCTGAGCTGGTATGGTCATGTTGAACGAATGGGAGATGAAAGGCTTACAAAGAGAATATATGAGTCAGATACAAGGGGAGATAGAAGGGCAGGAAGACCCCCATTGAGATGGAGAGACTGTGTAAGACAAGCTTTGGATGATAGAGGAATGACTATAGATCAGGCAAAGGAAGTGGTAATAAACAGGAATGAATGGAGAATGCTTGTGAATAGTTGAGTGAACACGTGGTCATTTAGGGGAAGTGGTCGGGCGCAAGTTGGACTAGATAATAGTCCATCAGGCACCTGGCCCGGGGAGACGATTAATATGAAGGGTGCGCCTGGAAGTATGGTGGGTGGGCTTGTGGCTTTGGCTCCACTACATGTCTGCCTGCCGAGATCGGAGCCTCTCCGGGTGGTCGGGGGCCGGGGGAGTGCTAGAGCGACCTTGGTGACCCTGGTCTCTGGGTATTCTCCTGGGGGACCTGGATGTGTGTGAATTTTGTGTTTTGTCTGTGTTTTGTGTTGTCCTGTTCTTGCTCTGTGTTGAGTCGGCCACCCCCAAGGAAAAAAATAAAATAAAAATAAAAATAAAAATAAATAAATAAATAATAAAATAGAGGACAAAAAAATAAAAAAAATTGGAAAAGTGGGGATTGGGCCTGAGCATATAGATAGATAGATAGATAGATAGCTTAATATCGATATTTATGGCTCCAACTTCCTTATAGCCTGAAACTCGCAAGTGGTCAATTACAAATAGGTGAAAGCTACGAATATTTTTGAGTGGGTTAGAGACTAAGTGTACCACCAGAGACTAAGTGTACCACCAGAGACTAAGTGTACCACCAGAGACTGCTATGCACCACAGTTTTCAGGGTTCAGTATAAAATAGGCCCTTCGCAACAGGACTAGATGTTTATCATTTTCTTTTTTGGATTTTCTAAGTTCTGTAAGATAACTATTTTTGTCATCTGGATTTATAAGATAACTATTATGTTAATCTGGATTTATAAGAAAATTATTAATGTTATCTGGATTTGTAATGAGCGTTTCCTTGCTCAACAACAACAACAACAACAACAACAACAACAGGGGGGTTACTATACCGCAGTGATTAATGAGGGTCGTTTATCAAGGCGGGTCATTATTAACATGCCCACACCACCACCACCACCATGAATTGATCCTGTACTGAGAGAGGGAAGGAGTGTGTGGGGGGGTGGGGGGTGGGGGGTGGAGGGGGGTTAGCTGCCTGCTGGTGGGCTAATTGCCTTTCCCATCGATATATATACAGTATATACCGGTATATATATATATATATATATATATATATATATATATATATATATATATATATATATACCACTATATAGATAGTTAGATAGATAGATAGATAGATAGATAGATAGATAGATGATTTTATACTTCCAGCTGGGCTCGAACCACCGACAGTCAGGACGATTGTCCATGCTTTAATCAACTCCTTCACAGCGTTATAAAGGATACTTAACCTTTTCCTATATATATTAAGAAGGGAAATCCTATATTAAGAAGGGAAATCCTATTTGGAGAATATTTTTTAATTCAACACAAATCGCAGGATCCATATTCCAGGATACCATACAGGGTTTTTTACAAGTACCCCCACACAACTCGGGTTATCGTGATTTAATTTCATTCTCGCCTAGGCAAACACGAGAGTCATTAATATCAAGTATACCTCACAAATACACGTGAGCTACTAAATGTTTCATATGTCCAGCTTGATATTAATTACTCTCGTGTTTGGCTGGGCTGAGAGGGTTATATATAGTATTATGTTTGGCGGTATAGCAACAACTATAAAGGCCGGCTGGGTCATCAATCTGGGTCATTAATCACTTCCAAGGATCGTGTATTGTGTTAAGGATTTAGTATAAACAGGAAGTGCAGGATATTAATCTGTGTTGGTCACCAGTAACCCACATAATAGATCACTGCTTAATGGTAATGGTCCAGAGAAATCAATCAATCAATTGGTTGGGGTCTGGGCTCCGATGGCACATAATTGCAGCAATCTATCTCTGCCTCCACTCTGAGTGGTTGCTCTGGATGAATTTATAGGCTGTATCTCTTCCTACCCCCAATAGCTTCCGCCATGAATTACAGTATATGGTTTCCTCTAGGTGTCTTTCACTCAGGGTCAACTTTACCAGATACACTGACCACACAGACCTTACGATCCCAGCGAGGTGGGCAGGATTTAATTCTAGTAGAGATAGCTAACCCAAGAGTAAGGGATAGTGGAAGGAAAGAATAGCAAAGAAGAAGGCTCTCTCCGTGCCCTCCATTCCCTCCGGCAATCCCCGTACATGAGGATAGTTGCAAGTGAATAACCTTACCGATCTTGGAAACCGCCTGAAGGAATTTATAGAAAGTTAGAAATGGAAAGGAAATTGCATGCAAACCTTCACCTGTAGTAATATATATATATATATATATATATATATATATATATATATATATATATATATATATAATCTGGAAGCAGTGTTCGTTACTACCACATCGTTCTATCATTTGTTATTACCTACTCCATCCCTATTTCTCTGGTATAAGTCTAGACTTTTTGTAGTGCATCTATTGAGACACTATATATTACTTATTTGGGAGCTTATTTGACATGCATACTAAGTTGGTGCTAGAATAGGTTTTAAGCCAGGGGGAGGGGGGTTGGACCCCCCCCCCCCTAACTCCCACAGTTTTCAAGATGGAGAACCCATACTTTGCATGCATACTAAGGGGGTGACAGAATAGGTTTTAAGCGAAACATTTGTTTTGTTCCCTCGCCCCCCGAGGGGGGCGACCACTCCACCCCCTCCTAGATCGACAGCCCATACTTCGATTTACCCCCCGGGCTGCGCCGGGTATCTAAGCTAATTAAATTATAAAGACGTCGCCTGTACTCTAAGGGTTAAGACGCACTGTACACGTGTATGCCTTATATTTGTATTCTGTTTTACCATTTTAATTAACTGCGCACATTTAAAACGCATTCATCGTAGCTAAACCTTTTCCTGTATTGCATTTTCCACTTACATTCAGTTGCCGACCAGTTACTCTAATACAAAGCTGGCAATTAATACGACTAAATACCGTGATCAAATGGATGGTAAAAATGCGAGGTAATAGTACTTTTGTCGGAATTTAGGGCAATAAATACTGTCCGCATTTTCTGTCTCTGTTTTGTTGTTCTTCCTCGCCTAGGGGGGCAGTGGCCGGTTGTTTGGTCTATTAATTCATTTATACATTTATGTTTTAGTTTCCTCGCTAGACCTCCATCAAACTTAGTATAACATCCCCAAGTTCCGCCTTCAAGATAAATTTGTACATTCTTCGGTAGAAACATTTCCCGATCCCTCCTTAAATACAGACTCGTTATCGCTCGCTAGGAATTTTGTTTACACCTAAATGACACAAAAGTCTTAATATAGACAAAGTAATGGAGCGAAAGGTCATAAAACAACCAATTATATGGACCGAATGTTTTAAAATCTGAAAACTAATGGGGCTTAACATGAGGGAGGAAGGGGGACCAGAAATGCCAACCCTCACCCCTTAAATGATAGCCCTTCATTTGTGCTAAGTGCGTTTGTGTATAATGGAAGTGTGAGCGGCGTTGTTTTTATCTTTCTCTCCTTTTCTCTCTTTCCCTGGCTTGTATCCATTCGGTCCCATTCAGCCAACTGTTATAAGACGTTTATCCCCATCCAGGTGTCGATTTCTTCCTGGCGAGCGATAGCGAGCCAGCATTGTATGGAGAAATCCGGCTTCGCCGGAGAGTATTTTCTATCGAAAACTGTGCAAATTCAGCTTGCTGTCAAAACAAAAATATATATATGCTGGCTCGCTACCGCTCGCCAGGAAAATATTGACACCTGGAATGGGGTAAACGTCTTAAAACAGTAGGGTGAATGGGGCCAAATGGATACAAGCCAAAGAGAGAGGGAGAGAAAAAGAAACAAAAAAGCGGGGTGGGCTTCCATAATGGAACTGTGAGCGGGGTTGTTTGGGGGAGGTGGATTTATAGAGGCAATCGTACGGGAAACACTCTACTGATAGTTACGAGAGGAGATAATCCCACAAACACAGGCACCCACACATACACACACACACACACACACACTATCTCTCTCTCTCTCTCTCTCTCTCTCTCTCACACACATACACACACACACACACTTTTTTCTCTCTTTCACACACACACACACACACACACACACATATTTCACAGCACTTCTATCACCACTTGCACTTTTGTAATTACTTTGCATTTGTATCTGGCCGGAATGAACTAAAAAGGTAAACAACCAACCACTTGGATACAATAAGTTACATATATAATACAACCAAGCACTTCCATACAATAAGTTACATATATAATACAACCAAGCACTTCCATACAATAAGTTACATATATAATACAACCAAGCACTTGGATACAATAAGTTACATATATAATACAACCAAGCACTTCCATACAATAAGTTACATATATAATACAACCAAGCACTTGGATACAATAAGTTACATATATAATACAACCAAGCACTTGGATACAATAAGTTACATATATAATACAACCAAGCACTTCCATACAATAAGTTACATATATAATACAACCAAGCACTTCCATACAATAAGTTACATATATAATACAACCAAGCACTTCCATACAATAAGTTACATATATAATACAACCAAGCACTTCCATACAATAAGATACATATATAATACAACCAAGCACTTCCATACAATAAGTTACATATATAATACAACCAAGCACTTCCATACAATAAGTTACATATATAATACAACCAAGCACTTGGATACAATAAGTTACATATATAATACAACCAAGCACTTGGATACAATAAGTTACATATATAATACAACCAAGCACTTCCATACAATAAGTTACATATATAATACAACCAAGCACTTGGATACAATAAGTTACATATATAATACAACCAAGCACTTCCATACAATAAGTTACATATATAATACAACCAAGCACTTGGATACAATAAGTTACATATATAATACAACCAAGCACTTCGATACAATAAGTTACATATATAATACAACCAAGCACTTGGATACAATAAGTTACATATATAATACAACCAAGCACTTGGATACAATAAGTTACATATATAATACAACCAAGCACTTGGATACAATAAGTTACATATATAATACAACCAAGCACTTCGATACAATAAGTTACATATATAATACAACCAAGCACTTCCATACAATAAGTTACATATATAATACAACCAAGCACTTCGATACAATAAGTTACATATATAATACAACCAAGCACTTCCATACAATAAGTTACATATATAATACAACCAAGCACTTGGATACAATAAGTTACATATATAATACAACCAAGCACTTGGATACAATAAGTTACATATATAATACAACCAAGCACTTCCATACAATAAGTTACATATATAATACAACCAAGCACTTGGATACAATAAGTTACATATATAATACAACCAAGCACTTCCATACAATAAGTTACATATATAATACAACCAAGCACTTGGATACAATAAGTTACATATATAATACAACCAAGCACTTCCATACAATAAGTTACATATAATACAACCAAGCACTTCCATACAATAAGTTACATATATAATACAACCAAGCACTTCCATACAATAAGTTACATATATAATACAACCAAGCACTTCCATACAATAAGTTACATATATAATACAACCAAGCACTTCCATACAATAAGTTACATATAATACAACCAAGCACTTGGATACAATAAGTTACATATATACAACCAAGCACTTGGATACAATAAGTTACATATATAATACAACCAAGCACTTCCATACAATAAGTTACATATATAATACAACCAAGCACTTCCATACAATAAGTTACATATATAATACAACCAAGCACTTCGATACATAAGTTACATATATAATACAACCAAGCACTTCCATACAATAAGTTACATATATAATACAAACCAAGCACTTGGATACAATAAGTTACATATATAATACAACCAAGCACTTCCATACAATAAGTTACATATATAATACAACCAAGCACTTCCATACAATAAGTTACATATATAATACAACCAAGCACTTCCATACAATAAGTTACATATATAATACAACCAAGCACTTCCATACATAAGTTACATATAATACAACCAAGCACTTCCATACAATAAGTTACATATAATACAACCAAGCACTTCCATACAATAAGTTACATATATAATACAACCAAGCACTTCCATACAATAAGTTACATATATAATACAACCAAGCACTTCCATACAATAAGTTACATATATATACAACCAAGCACTTGGATACAATAAGTTACATATATAATACAACCAAGCACTTCCATACAATAAGTTACATATATAATACAACCAAGCACTTGGATACAATAAGTTACATATATAATACAACCAAGCACTTCCATACAATAAGTTACATATATAATACAACCAAGCAATTCCATACAATAAGTTACATATATAATACAACCAAGCACTTGGATACAATAAGTTACATATATAATACAACCAAGCACTTCCATACAATAAGTTACATATATAATACAACCAAGCACTACAATAAGTTACATATATAATACAACCAAGCACTTCGATACAATAAGTTACATATATAATACAACCAAGCACTTCCATACAATAAGTTACATATATAATACAACCAAGCACTTGGATACAATAAGTTACATATATAATACAACCAAGCACTTGGATACAATAAGTTACATATATAATACAACCAAGCACTTCCATACAATAAGTTACATATATAATACAACCAAGCACTTCCATACAATAAGTTACATATATAATACCAAGCACTTCCATACAATAAGTTACATATATAATACAACCAAGCACTTCCATACAATAAGTTACATATATAATACAACCAAGCACTTCCATACAATAAGTTACATATATAATACAACCAAGCACTTCCATACAATAAGTTACATATATAATACAACCAAACACTTCCATACAATAAGTTACATATATAATACAACCAAGCACTTCCATACAATAAGTTACATATATAATACAACCAAGCACTTCCATACAATAAGTTACATATATAATACAACCAAGCACTTCCATACAATAAGTTACATATATAATACAACCAAGCACTTTCATACAATAAGTTACATATATAATACAACCAAGCACTTCGATACAATAAGTTACATATATAATATAACCAAGCACTTCCATACAATAAGTTACATATATAATACAACCAAGCACTTGGATAAAATAAGTTACATATATAATACAACCAAGCACTTCCATACAATAAGTTACATATATAATACAACCAAGCACTTCCATACAATAAGTTACATATATAATACAACCAAGCACTTCCATACAATAAGTTACATATATAATACAACCAAGCACTTCCATACAATAAGTTAAATATATAATACAACCAAGCACTTGGATACAATAAGTTACATATATAATACAACCAAGCACTTCCATACAATAAGTTACATATATAATACAACCAAGCACTTCCATACAATAAGTTACATATACTGTATAATACAACCAAGCACTTCCATACAATAAGTTACATATATAATACAACCAAGCACTTCCATACAATAAGTTACATATATAATACAACCAAGCACATCCATACAATAAGTTACATATATAATACAACCAAGCACTTCCATACAATAAGTTACATATATAATACAACCAAGCACTTCCATACAATAAGTTACATATATAATACAACCAAGCACTTCCATACAATAAGTTACATATATAATACAACCAAGCACTTCCATACAATAAGTTACATATATAATACAACCAAGCACTTGGATACAATAAGTTACATATATAATACAACCAAGCACTTGGATACAATAAGTTACATATATAATACAACCAATCACTTCCATACAATATATATAATACAACAAGCACTTCCATACAATAAGTTACTTATATAATACAACCAAGCACTTCCATACAATAAGTTACATATATACAACCAAGCACTTCCATACAATAAGTTACATATATAATACAACCAAGCACTTCCATACAATAAGTTACATATATAATACAACCAAGCACTTCCATACAATAAGTTACATATATAATACAACCAAACACTTCCATACAATAAGTTACATATATAACACAACCAAGCACTTCGATACAATAAGTTACATATATAATACAACCAAGCACTTCCATACAATAAGTTACATATATAATACAACCAAGCACTTCGATACAATAAGTTACATATATAATACATTTGAGTGTACAAACTATAAAACACACATTGTAAACATTGAATATATAATTAAAACAAATAATGATACATATAAATAGCGTTTTATCATTTACTTATATATATATATATATATATATATATATATATATATATATATACATAAATAATATATATATATATATACTAAACATGTACTTGATTCATACACTTACTGTGTGTAACAATGTTATTACAAAGGCTATATATCTACTGTATATTATATATTATTGCTATTATTATTATTATTATTATTATTATTATTATTATTATAACCGCTCTCTCTCTCTCTCTCTCTCTCTCATCAGAAGAAATTTTCATTATCACAGCAGAGACATAGTTATGCCATTATATAAATGAATAGTGAGACCGCATCCAGAGTACGTTGTGCAGTTCTGTTTTTCCTACAGCAGCCAGCCGTATTTCGCAAATATTTATTTCAAATATCAAAATAATTATATTAACCCATTGGCTGCGGCTATGTTTGGGCTATTTAGGGCATATTCAGGCACTCCTGAATGATAAATCAAGCATCTGCATTAAATGAACTGTATTCTGCCGAAAACTAGGCGAAAATAGCTTTAAAATGAGACCAGAACGGGCCCCGTACGTGGTCTGGTTCAACCACAGTGGTGCCAGTAAAACGCGGGAAACCCGCTATTTGGTAGCACTCGCTCGCTTGGCTACTCTGTTGAGAGAGACAGAGAGAGACCCGCGCGAGACACAGCCTACCTCAGTGAGCCGCTCAGTGCTCTGAGGAACGGAGGTGGGCCCCTCACGCTGCCGCCCACTGACACTCTATTTTTACGTTTTTTACAGGCTTTTAAAGCCTGGAAATTGCTCTAACTTGCCAAAACATTCCAGAACGTCACCCGCAGCCAAAGGGTTAAGGACATTGTAAAACTGGAATCTGTGCAGCGAAGAACAACTAAATTGATCCCTTCTCTAAGAAATAAACCATATAATGAGAGACTAAGAGAACTCGATCTATTTTCAATTAATATACGGAGGGTGTGAAAGATAAGAATAGAAGAATGCTAGCCGAGAAGCAAGAGAGAGTCGAAAGATGGAGGGAGTACTTCAATGAGTTGCTAAATGTAAGGAATGAAGAGCCAGCAAACATAGCTGGATATGGTATGGGAGGGAGAAGAAGAGAAGTAGTGGAGGAGGAGGTGGGGATCAGGAAGTCAGAAGTGTGGGAAGCCATGAAAAGAGTGAAGTTGGGAAAGCACCAGGAACAGATGGAGTGTGTGGGGAAATGTTGAGGTATGATGGTGAGATAGTGATCGAATGGGTATGGAAAATGTGCAAACTAGCATGGGAGAAGGGGAGTGCACCCGATGACTGGAAGACTGGCATAAAAGTCCCCCTATATAAGGGCAAAGGGGAAAGAGGAGTGTGTGGTAACCGCCGAGGAATATGTTTTCTAAGCGTAGTAGGGAAGGTATACAGTAGGGTAGTGATTGAGAGAGTGAGAGTGAGAACGGAGAAATGGATAGGCGACGAGCAGGGAGGTTTTTAGGAAGGGAAGAGGATGTGTAGATCAGATTTTTACCCTGAAATGTGTTGTGGATAAATATCTGGAGAAGAAACAAAAGGTGTATGTTGCCTTTATGGACTTGGAGAAGGCCTATGACAGAGTGGATAGAGAAGGTTTGTGGAAAGTACTTAGAATATACGGAGTAGATGGCAAGTTGCTGAAAGCAGTGAAGAGCATGTATGAGGGTGCAAAGGCGGCAGTACGTGTGGAGAGTGAGCAGAGCGAGTTCTTTGATCTGAATGCTGGTTTGAAACAGGGGTGTGTGATGTCCCCGTGGTTGTTTACTGTATATATGGATGGAGTCATGAAAGAAATACTATCAAGAGCAGTGGATGTTGGTGTATCGCTGAAAAGGGAGGGAATTGAGTGGAAGCTACCTATACTGCTGTTTGCGGATGATACAGTTCTGATGAGTGATAATGAATGGGAGTTGCAGGGTCTGGTAAATGAGTTTGGAACAGTGTGCGAAAAATGGAATTTGAAGGTAAATGCAGGGAAGAGCAAGGTTATGGTCTTCGAAAGGGGTGAAGTCACAGAGTGTGAGGTGAAGCTGAACAGTCAGGCTATGGAAATCGTCAACTCTTTTAAGTATCTGGGCAGTGTTGAGTAAAGATGGGACTATGGATGAAGAAGTGCGGGAGAGGGTACAACAGGGGAAGAGGGTTGTAGGAATGCTGAAAGCAGTAACAAGAAATAGGGTGGTCAGTATGGAAGTGAAGAAGTCCTTGCATGACAGTGTGGTAATCCCGACACTGAGTTACGGAAGCGAAGCATGGATGTTGGTTGAGAGACTCAGACCAAGAGTGAGAGCAGTGGAAATGAATTACTTAAGAAGTGCGTGCGGAGTTACATAGAGGGATAGACAGACTAATGAGTAAGTAAGAAGGAGGTGTGGTGTGGAGGTAGATGTGCTGGAAAGTGTGAAAAGGAACAACTTAAGATGGTTCGGCCATATGGAACATATGGAAAGCGAGAGAATGACTAAGAGGGTGTACGAGAGCGAGGTGGAGGTAGACCGAAAGAGAGGGAGAGGTAGACCGAAAGAGAGGGAGAGGTAGACCAAAAGAGAGGTGGAAGGATGGAGTGAGGAAGTATATGAATGAAGGCGGTGCTGGTTGGGGGGAGGGGCATCGACTGACTGGGGACAGAGGTGCATGGGGGCGGTTCGTTCGTGGCCACCCCTTCAGGGATCACGGCGTCGGGCAATAGATAGATAGATAGATACGAAGGATAAGAGGACAACTGATTGAGTGTTTTAAGATTTTAAAAGGATTCAGTAACATTAACCCTGATAAACTATTTAAGATTGTCAAAGAGAGTTCTACAAGAGGAAACAATTAATAGGTAAGAAAGCAAACCTCGATAAAAAAATAAAAAAATAACTCGCAGTATATTTAGTGAGTGGAATATGCTCCCAAATAAGTAATAGATAGTGTCTCAATAGATGCATAAACAAATAGTCTAGACTCATACCACAGAGAAATAGGGATGGAGTAGGTAATAACCAATGATAGAACGGTGTGGTAGTAACGAACACTGCTTCCAGTTGAATAGAGTTGAGTATATATATATATATATATATTTATATATATATATATTTATATATATATATAAAAGGTAAACAGGAATGGTATATATAGAGGGTGGAGGATCAGAGGAGGCGAAAATCAGGGGGCAAAAGTCTGCTATTGGTGGAGGGGTATTCTAGCAGTGTAAAAGAGAGGACCGCGTCACGCATGCGCACTGGATGCGGGAAGGTGGTGGTCGGTTGGCGGGGTCGAAGCTGATTGGCTGCGTGTCGAGGGGCGTGGCCTAAGTTGCGTAGTATGTGTGGCGCCGGCAGAAGACGAAGCTGAAGGAGGTAGCGCGGGGGGCTGCGTCAAGGGCACCGGGGGGGGGGGGGGGGCGAGGGGGGTCGTTAGGTCCTGTAGGATAGTGCCTTTTGGCAGAAGGAAGGATCTGAAGGTCCAGAGTTTGGTTGTTGATGTTAGGATGTAAGGCTTGGATATATAACGCTTCGAGTATAGGTAATCTCCTTGGGTCACTTTCTTTATCGAGTATGGTGGTGTGTTTCTCTAACTCGTTGCGTGTGAGGTGGGGGTGGTTAGGGGTGAGATAGTGGTCTTTGATGGCTCCAGCCTGAAGGTGAAGAGTTAACCGACGTGAAAGACGAGTCTGCGTCATGCCAATATAGGAATGAGGTCCACAGTCCTCATAATTACAGGTATGTTGGTAAATGACGTGATCGTCGGTCATCGGGCTCTTTATCTTGGTGGAAGCAGGTTTGTTGCGGAGAACGAGGTTGGAGGTCTTGGGGGATTTGTAATAAATTATTAATTTGATATATATATATATATATAGGGTGTATTGAAACAACACTTATAGACTGCAAGTGCTAAGTGCAGATTAAAAAAACAAGTTCACTTTATTCTATAATGAAATATAAAATAATTAAACATTAATGATTTACAGGATATACAGTAAAATAATCAGTGTCGTCCAAGCATGTGCTATAAACCGAACCCCCCCCACCCCCCTTCCTCCCCCCAATCTCCTAGTTTATACCCAGGAATGTTGAATTATAAACATAATTAGTTTTCGGGTTGACATAATGTAATTTATGTTCCCTTTATAAACCGTTTACAACTAAAATTATGTTCTGTTAATATCAAACATTTATGTATATTTCTTTCAACATAGGAAACACCGAAGGTTTCTTGGATGAAACAAATTACGATCTTCAATTGGTCTGCAGATATTACTCTCATATGTTAGTAATTATTACCAATGTTGAATGATAAATTGAACCACAAAATGTGGGCATTACGAAGTTATTGCCCAGTGTTATTTAATGTATTGAACAGTTGTGGACATTTATTCAGATAAAAACATGTTCGAAGCGGTCTCGGGTCTAATTGAATCTCCTATCTAATTTATACTGGGTATTTGAATTTCAGAGATTCTTTTAATCAGTTCGACACTTCTAAACCGATCAGAATTAATTACCACTGCTGTACAGTCACGAGCATAAATGCTGCGACATCAACCAGATAACGTCAACTCCTTCATCACTAGGGGTTTATACTAAGCTGAATAAAATCGCTTGACGGTAGCTAGAATGAAATACAGAAATAATTGTGAGTTTGAATACAAATACCTTTGGAGACAAAGGGGCGAACATTATTTGGTTGGTGTCGCAGTATTTATGCTCGTGACTGTACATGTGCATTACAGTGTAATAAGAAGATTAATTGAAAACAATACTGTATAATTCCCACCAAGTGATGTAATAGAGTTTTGAAAAATTATTCGAGGCTTTTATGAAGCTTCGGATTCCACTCGAATCTGCTCAAATATCGAATTATCGGCGTGGACATGATATCATGCCTGTTTTCCAAGTATTTAACCTATTATTTGTACAGTACAACTGTTACACACCAATATTGTCAGTAATAGTCGATGACGTTATAATTGAGACAATGAGCAATGATTAAGGAACCTTCACTTCACACACACACACACACACACGTCTCCCTTTGTCACGCTTATTTTTTTACCTTACATAAACATGGAAATGAGAGGCTTATGTGTGGGTGTATGTATGCCTGTGTATGTCATTAATTTTCTTTACCTCACTCTGTTATAACATGAGTGTTTGGTCAGGTATGCGTGGTAACAATTGTACGGTATGTAACATTTGGCTCCTATAACTTTTCGTATTGCTCGATGACTCTTCATTCCTGAACATAACTGTACATGCAGTATACTATCTTCATTAAATACATAACAATTGACAATTGCGCGAGAACGATCAGCCCCCAATAGAACTATGCTTCATAAACGATTGAATTACTTTCTGCTTCGTTCGTATACCCGGCCCAGACTTGGGCATCAGCATTATGTTCCATGACCAGAGTTACAAATGTTACATATTTTGTTTACGCTAATATGTTGCTAATAATTGGTATTTTTCTGCTAACCACATAATATCATCACCACATTCTAAGATACTTTTATTTCGTAATTACTAATGTGTGAATAGGTAAACCCATGCTTTCCCTTTAGCTAAGTCGATAATAAATAGGTTTATCATGTATTAATAATTTAGTGCTTTACTTGTAACCCTGTTTTGCTACATTTCTAAAAAGGCATTTATCTCTAAAATAACACATTTATGGGAAAGATGTGATACAACAATATATGTTTATTTTCCATTTTACAATGTGTTCGGCATAGTCTGTAACAGTTGTTTCAATACACCCTGTATATATACAGTATATATATAGTGCATGCAATTTCCTTTCCATTTCTAACTTTCTATAAATTTCTTCAGGCGGTTTCCAAGATCTGCAAGGTTATTCACTTCCAACTGTCTTCATGTACGGCATTGCCGGAGGGGATGGAGGGTGGGGAGAGAACCTTCTTCTTTGCTATCCTTTCATTCCACTGTCCCTTACTCTCGGGTTAGCTATCTCTACTAGGATTAAGTCCTGACCACCTCGCTGGGATCGTAAGGTCTGCGTGGTCAGTGTATTTATGTAAATATATGTAAATATATGTAAATATATGTAAATCTCTCTCTCTCTCTCCCACTGTGCCATTTCTTACTCCCTCCTCTTTTGCTTCGCTGGTTCTACCAGTCTCATTCTATTTCCCGGGTCCTCCTTCTTCCTGTTTCTCCTCCGTTCTCCTTCCTCCTTATATCTCTCATTATATATATATATATATATATATAT
>CM064527.1:30249049-30273355 GCA_032716605.1 Paralithodes platypus
GCTGAAGGGGTTAACCCGTTCAAGGCCCCCCCCCCCTCTCAAAGACCTTGCGATTCATTTCAGGGAGGTATACTCGGTTTTTTCTTCAGCTGACGGTAAATTGAATCCCTTAGCAGCTAATTTGTCGATACACAAAGGAAAAATGTTAAACTAATATGTCTCTGCATCATGTTAAGACCACGTTTATATAATTCGCACCATATTTAACAACAAACATCTTCAAAATAAACGAGAAATCTTGATGGGAACTTTGCCATTTACCGTCAGTTGAAAAGAAACCGAGTATAGTAAAAAACGGGTATAAATGTAATGCAGTACACGTCATGCAAAGTGTACACAAATGTAATGCAGTACACGTCATGCAAAGTGTACACAACTGTAATGCAGTACACGTCATGCAAAGTGTACACAAATGTAATGCAGTACACGTCATGCAAAGTGTACACAAATGTAATGCAGTACACGTCATGCAAAGTGTACACAAATGTAATGCAGTACACGTCATGCAAAGTGTACACAACTGTAATGCAGTACACGTCATGCAAAGTGTACACAAATGTAATGCAGTACACGTCATGCAAAGTGTACACAAATGTAATGCAGTACACGTCATGCAAAGTGTACACAACTGTAATGCAGTACACGTCATGCAAAGTGTACACATATGTAATGCAGTACACGTCATGCAAAGTGTACACAAATGTAATGCAGTACACGTCATGCAAAGTTTACACAAATTGTACATGTTCTTAAGGCGACAGTGATTATTTGTTTGGGTCTATTTATTTATAATTATATTCATATATTTTTTAGTTTCCTAGCTAGACCTTGAACACGCTTAATAAAAAACACTCCCTAGACCCCCTTCAAGATAAATTTGTACATTTTTCAATAGAAAAATTTCCCGTGGTTTCTCTTAAGATTACAGGTTCACTATTGCTCGCCAGGAAAAAATCGACACCTAAATGGCTTGAAAGGTCTTGATATTGATATAGAAATGGGACAAAACGTTTTAAAATCGCCAAACTAATGGGGCAAACATCTTAAAATCTGAAAACAAATGGTGCTAAACATGAGGAAAAAGGAGGACCAGAAAAACGACCCATCTTCCCTTTAACCCTCTCAGTGCGGGCATATTCCCGCTATAATAGGGCTCATTCAGGCACTCCTCATTGTTTAACCCTTAATTGGCGGTGCGCAACTTATGTCGTGTGAAATAAATTTGGACTAAGTGGCGGTTCACAACTTATGTCGTGCGCCATTTTCAGCACGTAATGTTGCTGAGAGAGAGAGCTGAGCGGTGTGAGGAGCCTAGCAACCCTATGACCACTCATGACCACCGCGGTGGACCAACTGAGGTGCCTCCCACCCTTCCCTCCCCTCTCTCACTCGCTACACAGGGAATTATGTAGGGAAATTACCTAATTACAGGGTTTTTGCACTCGTGTTGCACGATCGTTGTAAGAGAACCAGCGGTCGTACAAGGATGGTTCGGGTGTCATTGGAAAGCTCTGCTTACGCCCTTTCAGGGATAGATACTTGTTTTATGCTCTGGGTCTTATTTAGGCATGAAAATGATCACGTAAACAACCCTATTTAGGGTAAAAACACCCCGCTGGGCACTACGGTCCGCTAGACCGCCTAGCCCGCTAATAAGGTGTTAAGCAAGTGCCTGAATGAAATTAAATGTTTGCAGTAAAACAATAGAATAAGAGAGCTTTCAAATGACACTAGAATGAGCTCTGTAGCTCGCGGGGTTCACCCGCAGCGTTACTACAGTCATCGGCAATATTCGCTAATAATTAACAATTCTCCGCTACATTTGGCATAGGCAACACTGAATATATCTCGCGAGACCCCACCACAGACCCTTATTGCCGCAGCAAACGTGCTAGAGAGCGAACGGGGGTCTGCCGCGCTCCTGATCACTCGCACTCGCCTCCACAGGCTTTAAATTCCATGATGTTTCCAGGACGTACCTGTACGGCAACCGCAATGAAAGGGTTAATTCTGTCAGTATAACGATATCTTTCTTCAGTATGTTGCGGCTATCAGTAAAATATTGTATTCAACTTAGCAAGGATCTGAAGAGCTAGAATGGTTGATGGTGAGAGTGTATAGCCCTTTGCCACTAAGATGACCTTCCTAAGCTGAATAAAATTGCCTCTCTGCGAGAACTCCAGTTCTTTGGGCCCTTCCGGGGGATATATAATTTGTCTGGCATCTATAGTTTTAAGGGCAACATCGTATAAAGACTAAGACATTCCTTGGGCCAATCAACCTACAGCATCCCAGTGACCCGCTTCCACACAATCACACTTAATGTAAGCACAACTTTTGTCTCTTTAAACCTTTGGAGCCAAACTTTTGCTTGCGCCATTTCTCTTCTTGTCTCTCTCGTTCTATTTCTCTCTTTCTTCCTCTCGCCACCCCACCTAGGGTGCCTGTATAAGAGGGTAGTGTTAACTTCACTTATGGGCGCCATGTTGTTTCTAATAATGCTTTACTCCATGTTGTTTCTACCTAATGCTTTACTCCATAGCACGCCATTATTTTTACACTTCATATTTTTTATGTATATTACTTTAAGGGAGGTCACAGGCTTTTTTTCTCTCCTTTTTTCTCTTTCTCTGGCTTGTATCTATTCGGCCCCATTTAGCCTACTGTTTTAAGACGTTTACTCACATCCAGGTGTCGATTTTTTCCTGGCGAGCGGTGGCGAGCCAGCATATTTTGTTTAAAGTTTTTGACCAGGCTGAATTTGTACATTTTTCGATAGAATTTTTTTCTCGAAGCCGGATTTCTCCATACAATGCTGGTTCGCTATCGCTCACCAGGAAGAACTTGACACCTGGATGGGAATAAACGTCTTACAACAGTAGGCTGAATGGGGCCAAATGGATACAAGCCAGACAAAGAGAGAAAAAGAGAGACAAAAGTCTGTCACGCCTCTTAAATTAGTCTATTTTGACCTTTTTATTTCGCTACTATCAATCACACGAGCTATCAGAGCACTTACATCCCCGGACGCCATATTGTTTCTGATTCCCTGGGTGGCGTTACTCTGTATATATAGGCACCCAACCCCCACCCACCTATCTGTGTGTGTTTTGGGTCAAGGGAAGGGTTCGTCTCGTTCCTGTCTCGCTCTCTCTCTCTCTCTCTGGGTGAAATACATGTTGTCTAGACGGCCTCCCTGGGTGGGGTAGATAAACTTGCGATAAATTGCCTTGTCCTCATCTTGCATATTAAATTGACTTGTCCTCATCTTGCATATTAAGCTACTACAATGATTTTATAACCAAATATGATGTTGATGTTATTATGAAAACCTGATGCAGAGACATAGCAGACATAGCAGTTTCATATTTATTTAATTTAAGGGGAGGTATTTACTTTGTTCCCTAGACCTCCATCAAGCTTAAAGTCCCCTTGAGTCCCTTTCAAGATAAATGTGTACATTTTTCGGTAGAAAAATTTCCCGGCCATAGGCCGGTTCCTTTAAATTACAGGCTCGCTATCGCTCGCCAGGATAAAATCGACACCTGAATGGCACGAAAGGTCTTAATATGGGGTGAAAGTTCTTAAAATCGCTAAATTAATGGGACGAACGTTTTATAATATCAAAAGCAATGGGGCTAAACATGAGGGAGAAAGGGGTCAAGAAAAAAATCCCTCAAGTGGAGATCTCCCCTTAACTCTCTATCCTATGGACGCAGTGGTTGCCGTTTAGCATTCAGAAATAGAGTTCTCTCAATCTTATAATTACCTTTCCAACATTAGTGTTCTGCCCACAACTGACTCAAAGACAACTGCAGAGGTTGAAGTAAATAAATTAAAGGTTTCTAAACATCCATGATGGTCACAAAGGCTTTTAAGTATCCCATAATAGGCTCAAATCGCGTCCTGTGCGTGAAAGGGTTAATATCAATAAATCACTAGACAATATGTGTGATCCTGTAGTAGAAGCAACCGGCCAGATTATTAAGGTTATTTAACAAACTTACCACCATTATGTCTCAGAGTCTTGATAACGTACTGCATAAGTGCGCGGAATTTCGGTGTGAGTGTCCTAGGTTCGAGTCCTTGGAGTGCCACATGTATTTGTTGATTTCATTAATTGAGCTTAGAAGTAAAGTTGGTTGGTGAAAAAATATAATTTAGATCCAAAGGCCAAATTATATATCTTGTATCTATATGGCCGAATGTTTATTATGGGTAAGATAAGGTTAGATAGTTTTTGTTTTCTATGTGCACGAAGGAAACAAAAGGCAACGCTCTCTGTAACAAGTGTCCTCCCCAAAGCTGAAAGAGTGATAGAGAACCAAAATCAAGTTCCATTAGATGATTAGAGGTAATTTAGCTGTGTTGGAAAGACGTGTGGTGTGCTTGTTAAGTGTAGTGAAATTAATAGGAGGCGGAAGTGTTTTCGAGAGTAGGCTAAGCTATATTACTCTCTGTGTAGGTCAGGCACACATAGCAACAGTGGGGTAAGCCAAACCAATAAAACGGGAGATCCTGAAACTATATTTCATAATTATATCATAGACTACAGTAGATATGGACGGGACACGAAAATGGAACTTTGCAGTAAGGGACCCAAAATCGGAAAACGAACCCCCAAGTTCGAACCTCGAAACCGCGAAAATGTGACATTTTCGCGGTTTCGAGGTTGGAACTTGGGGGTTCGTTCTCCGAATTTGGGTTCCTTACTGCACAATTCCATTTCCGTGTCCAGTCCAGATCTACTGTAGTCTATGCATATACCTATGTGGCCTTCCATGGGTACTGCCCTGCTCGATTGGTGCCTACAATTTCCCCACTTGTAAAATAAATTGAATGTACAAATAAACTACAACCCAATATATGAGCGTAAAGAGACTATCGGGAATAGTATATCTTCAGTCCTACATCACCAGTCCTCAATAACCTAAGTTCATTATGTATTGATATTGTATTATGTGAACATTCTTACATGTCATTCGTGTGAACTAGCTGTGTGAGAGGACAGGAATTCTACCCATCGAAATCATCATATTTCATGTTAGTAATTAACTTATTTCACTTATTGTCGGGATTAATTAATGAACCAGTGATTGAATAACTTAACCTATATATATATATATATATATATATATATTCCCCACAGAGACGTTAGTAACACCACTGGCACCAATATGGCGTAGGTTGGCCAATCTCTGTAACTATAATGTCTTTGAGGTGGGCAGGTGGGAGGTGAGTTGCAAACTGGGCCAGTTAGTCGGAACAACCAGACATGGAAATCAGTGAGTGAGAGAAAATACAAGAGGAGGGGTGGAAAGAGAGTACGATATATATATACTGTACATATATATATATATATATATATATATATATATATATATATATATATATATATATATATATATACTGTATATATTTACAGAGAGAGAGAGAGAGAGAGAGAGAGAGAGAGAGAGAGAGAGAGAGAGAGAGAGAGAGAGAGAGTAACAAGACGATAAAACTAGGTAATGGAAACACGTAAATGGAAAGCTATCTGGTCCAGTCGACTGTTTGCAAATTTATAGGTTTGGCACCTCCTCTGGGGTGCATATAATAGTAAGAGGTGTTGCAAGGAGTTGCTAGCTTCTCCAAAGACCTTGCGGACACTTTCAGGGAGATACTTAACCCCTTTAGCACGATGATGTAATTTTCTTCATTATCTGGTTACCACTGGACGATTTTCTTTAGCTTCTAATGTACTTCCAGGACTCAAAGGGGTACATACGATCTCAATAAACCCTCTGAATAGCATAGGTCCTTCTTAATCTGTATACCATCGTCTAACTTTAGCCAGAAGGAAAGGTAAAAGGACGTCATCGTGTTGAAGGGGTTAAAGTGAAAGGAGAGAGAGCGAAATGCAGTATAACGTGACAAGAAAGAAAACAACAACAATAATCACAAGGGGAGTTATCTTTCTGAACCCCCTTCTCCCTCATGTTTGGCCCCATTAGTTTGGCGATTTTAAGACCTTTCGTGCCATTTAGATGTTGTTGTTTTTTCCTGGCGAGCGGTCACGAGCCTGCAATTTAAGAGGAACCTGTCTTCGGCAAGGGCATTTTTGTACCGAAAAATACACAAATTTATCTTGAAGTAGGGGCCCCCGTCTTGGTGGTATCTCATAAAGCTTGATGGGGGTCTAGCGAGGAAACTAAACAACAGAATATATACAGTACAAATAAACAAATACAAAAATAGCTATATTTAGATGATTTTGTGCAGTTCAAGACAGATTTGTGGTAGTGAAAAGGGTTAAGGGGAGGTCTCCACTTGAGGGATTGTTTTCTTGACCCCTTTCTCCCTCATGTTTAGCCCCATTGCTTTTGATATTATAAAACGTTTGCCCCATTAGTTTAGCGATTTTAAGAACTTTCACCCCATATTAAGACCTTTCGTGCCATTCAGGTGTCAATTTTATCCTTGCGAGCGATAGCGAGCCTGTAATTTAAGAGGAACCGGCCTTCGGCCGGGACATTTTTCTACCGAAAAATTTACAAATATATCTTGAAAGGGACTCAAGGGGGTGTAATTTTAAGCTTGATGGAGGTCTAGGGAACAAACTAAATTCCTCCCCTTAAGTGAGATAGTACGAAACCTGTTCACGGCTGGAGGCCCTTTTCAAACTGAATAAAATTGTCTCATAGTAGCCAGCATTATTGTTAAAAGGACGACACAGGTACAGAAGGGGTTAATCTGAGCTACTGTTAGTTTTTAGTTTACGAGGTTAATTTGTTCCCAGTAGAAGAGGTCTGAAAAAAAAGGAAAAGTGGGGATTGGGCCTGAGTAAATATAATATAATATATAGAAGAGGTCTGCATATAGCCTACAAGTGGTGATCCTCTCCAACTCTATCTTTTGGTTGATTGTCGTATTCATAATGAGGCTAAACGTCTTGTTATACCATGCATATTATGTAACTGTAAATCCATGTCTTAGTATTATTGACAACAATCGAGATGGTGTGTACGGTCGCGCTAATAAGTCATGGCCCAGCTGTCATTACGTCTGGCTTGCTCTGTGCTGTATTAATGTCAGTCAGATGTTGAATAAGGTGGGTAAGTGTAGGAACAGGTTTGTATATTTCACTCGATATGAAGAAATGAAGTTTAGATATTGCTGATACCAATTAATTATTGATCAAAATATACTTGGTGCCAAGATATCACTTATTAGCGCGACTGTACCTGACTTTTTTAATGTAAGTTAAGCATGTAACTATGATGTATCTGTCAACAGGATGGCGGCTGTGTTGTGATGCCATAATGAGAGTCATAATTTTGCAACCTAATTGATCACTTGCGAGTTTCAGACTACTGTATAAAGAAGTTGGAGCTTTAGACGTCGATAGTTAAACAGAAATGCAATAATTGAGTAGGTGTCTGATGGCTATAGAGTATGTTGAATTGGGGTTTATGTATTTATGAATGTACTACAACCATGTTTTATGTATTTATGAATGTACTACAACCATGTTTTATGTATTTATGAATGTACTACAACCATGTTTTATGTATTTATGAATGTACTACAACCATGTTTTATGTATTTATGAATGTACTACAACCATGTTTTATGTATTTATGAATGTACTACAACCATGTTTTATGTATTTATGAATGTACTACAACCATGTTTTATGTATTTATGAATGTACTACAACCATGTTTTTGCTGGTAAATCTGCTAAATATCGATGTCTACAGCTCCAACTTCCTTATAGAATGAAACTCGCAAGTGGTAAAATTGTTTTGTTGGGAAGCGATATTACTGGTGGATGTAATACTGATATAGAACTATTTGTAAAGGAAAAGGTAAAGCGTAAAATCGGTTATGAGTCTGTTTGTACTAAATTTATCAAATAGATGAGGTAACAACTAACAACCCCTTGCCGTTCTCGTGGTTAGCAACACCACGATCCTCGGGTCGAGTAGTGTTGCCAATTTAGCTACTTTCCCGCTAGATCTAAAGGTATTTATTATGTTCTCTCCACTAACCAACTTTACTCCTAAACTCGATTAATTAAATTAACAAACACGTGTGGCAGTCCGGGGATTCGAACCCAGGACGCTCACACCGAAAATCAACACACTTATACATTGCACCACGAAGACAGTTAAAGAATGCTGCACAAACCTACGATTTATTATGCAGTTTCGAATCCTGCATATCAATCTTAGCTTGTACAATCATTCCAACTGCACTATCGACCTAGAGGCAAATGTTTATATCTAGCGACATGAATCTGATATTCTAGAGATTGTGGCATTATTCTAGCAATTTTCTGCTATTATTTACTATCTAGCTGACTGTAATTTTGGTAACCCTGCGCTGTGGAATAGTCAGGCAGACTCAGGCTGTCAGTGTGAGTGGAGAACCCTTGATGGTAGGATGTTACACTGTCTCTCCTCTGTCCTCCTCCACTTAGCGTGCCCTGTAAGTCTGATCTTCATTTAAACTCTTATATAAAAATATATCCTTACATATAAAACTATAATATTGAGTATACACTTTTTAAGTAAAGACAGACTCGTATAACACTATGTAGGTAACCACATGTGTGCGTCTGACGAGGCAGCCATGTTGTAAACCTCGTGCTCTTCCCCCTGGTCTATTATCATTCTTGTGTCGGGAAGAGGTAGGCCTAATTCTTTTTTTTTTTTTTTTTTTGTATACGTCTGGGAAATGTTAGTATAGGCCTATTGCCTATTGTTATGGCAATACGGTATTATAATTTGGCCTAGGCTAATTATTAGGCTATATTATAGCCTATATCATTGGTTTATTTTTTGTAGTATGCCAAGTCTATTGTAATATATTCTAGTTACCAATGATTATCTGTATCCTATTGATGCAAGTTATGTTATAAGTATTAGCATTTCTCATTACTATTGATGCACTTAATAATAATTTTAATTATTTATAGCCTGTTATTTTTTACCATTTTCATAATTATGTATAGGCCTAGCTTACTATTAATTATGATAATATTCAAGGACACTAGTGCGACGTTATGAGAAACAATTTATTAGGGAAAATAGGCACCAATAGATTCGCCATATTTTTCTCTAGCCTATATAGTCTGCATAGATTTTCGTTATCAACAAATTGAAAAATACCCACTTGACAGACAAATACACCAAAAATCTAATTCAAAGCGGGGGTATGGGGGCGGCAGCCCCCACCTATAATACTAGGATAGGTTAGGTAAGGTTGTTAGGTTAGGCTAATGTCCATTCAAAGGGGTATAGGCTAGTAAACACTAGGATAGCCTATACCTGGTCAGAGGTAAGAAGAAGAAGAAGAAGAGTCCTGCAGTAGTCTCGGTAAATCTACAGTTATACTACCCCTCACCCACTATCCCCCACCACCTTCCCCCTTCAAAACACGCCTTTAAGAGTGTTTTTGGATGGTTCAGCAGATGCGGAAACTGGAAAAAGAAAACAAAAATTGATAACAATTTATCATCAACCAGATACAATTTTGCCTAATTTGTTGTTATTTTTTATTTGATATACAGTGTTGTTTAATACCGAGGACCGTCCCATTGTAGTATTTTTAACATTAGCCTAACCTAACCTAGCTTAACCTAACCTAACCGAAAACTAACCTGTCTCGCGACCGGTCTAAAAATAAAAATAAAAAATAAAAATAAAGCTATTAGATTAATCAATAACCCTGCAATCACACAGGACCTTCCTACATTATCCATACGAAGAAATGTTGAATCCCTTGCATTATTCTACAGATATTTTCACAGCAATTGTTCCGAGGAACTTGCTTCAATTGTGCCGCCTCTCCACATCTTTCCCCGTAGAACTAGGGCAGCTGAGAGTGCCCATGAATTTACACTTTCTCCTCCACAATGCAGAACTTCTGCTTATCAGAATTCATTTATCCCCAGAGCTACTACTCTTTGGAATTCACTTCCCTCGAATTGCTTTCCACAAATTTACAATCTACAAATGTTTTAATCTAGTTGTTACAAACATTTTATGAATGGAGGATGCCTTTAGGCACATGGACCTTTTTGTTTTATCTGTGTTTTTCCTTCCTCCGTTCATTGTCTCTTTAACCCGTCGAGCCCCAGCTAGTTATTAATAAATGTACCACCAGAACCCAGCCGGTTTTGAAAATAGTGTTTTTTTCCAGAAACAATAGCGAATGGGTTAGGAATGAAGGAAAAACCATGAAAAACCGATCAAAAAGCTCAAAAAATGGTCCTACAGACCTTTCGCCCCATTTCTTCGTCAATATTTAGATCCTTCGTGCTATTTAGGTGTAAATTTTGATAATTATCGCGAATAGACTCGCAGCGTTATTATACATAATTTATTAGGGAAAGTGAAGCTCTATGAAATCCTTATAATATACTCACATAGATTCCGTTGTGGTAGAATAGTTTTGATAAGTTTTGTAACTCGATTTTGTCGATATAAATAGTCCCGCGCGTAAACAAACTCAGTCCCGCAATCTTGAGAGCTCTGCTACGGACGTGTTCATGTTTACAAAAAGTGTTCGAAAGGGAGTACACTCGCTACGGTAAAGTGTTATGTTCTACAAAGATGTTATTGTATGTCTAATATATGAACCCACAATAGCTGGCATGCAACTTGCAACTTGTATCCCACATACTGGGTCTAGGGCACTCTAGGGTTAGGTTAGGTTAGGTTAATATACTAGGTCTCGGAAACAAGATTCGTAGTTGCGGTAGTATTTACATCAAAACTATATTCAACTATCAAAACTATTCTTCCACAGTGGAATCTATGTGAGTATATTATAAGGATTCCATAGAGCTTCACTTTCCCTAATAAATTATGTATAATAACGCTGCGAGTCTTTTCAAAAAAATTACCTAAATTTTTTCCCTGGCGAACGATAGTGAGCCTGTAATGTTGAAAGAATCGGCCTTCGGCCGGGAAATTTTTCTACCGAAAAATGTACAAATTAATCTGAAAGGGGGATCTAATGGATTTTTTTTATTGTTTAAATTTGATGGAGGTCTAGGGAGGAAACTAGAAAAATAATGAATACATGCAAAAATCGCCTAAAAAGTAAACCATCTCCCCTTAAACAACAATCTAAAAACATGCCCCCCACTAGCGAAAAATAACTATTTAGCCATAAACGTTTGCCGTGGGATACAAAATATGTTGAGGGGGGGGGGGGGCGGCAAGCCTCCCCCAGGATTTATTGTAATACTCGTATATTTCAACAGTAGGGTGGCAAAGCCCCCCTCAACCTATCATTGTATCCCACGGCCAACTGTTGGGTGAATTGTTTTGTTACCGACCGTGGGATACAATGATAGGTAGAGGGGTGGCTGTGTCCGCCTCACCCACCATTACTTAGTCATCATCATATATATTATTAGCATGGTGCAAATAACAGCTGGTCGTGGGATTATTTTGTAAAAAAGAAGTCAAATTAGACTCGAACGTAACTGAGCATACCGTACGACTTGCGTAAACAAGGCGATGCGCGTTGTACTCCCGCTAATATCATCCTTACCTGTATTAGTTATTGTTATTTTTGGGATAGTTTTTTTTAGTATATATATATATATATATATTTTTTTCTTCTATATTCCATGTACTCCCTCTCGGGCATAGGCTGAGAGCCTGTACATTCCACCGCTCAACACGGTGAAGCCCGTGAGGTCTTGTTCCAGTCTGGGGAGTGAGACATGTGAAGCATCCATCATGGCTCGAAGCAGCTCCATCTCTGAAGCGGCTGGTTGCTTCGCTCAAGTGCTTCACCGTCTCACCCTCCAGACTCAGACCCTCACTCTCAGAACGCCACCTATTGAGCAGTGAACTCAGTGAACATATACTTCATATATGTTACTTATTCTTATGATGAGGCTGTTAATACTGTGCAACTGTACTTGTAACATGGGTTTCTTTTGTATATACAATATATATGTGGTGAGATATTGAGCCCTTGCATAAGCTATATATTCTCTGTTATAGAATTGGTAGTCATTATATTTGCATTTATTATTTTAGCGGGACCCAGCCTGGGAGTAACCTATAGAGGATCCAGCAGGGCAAGGAGTAGACCGCGACCTAGGTGTCCCTGTGTTGCTGTTTGGGGGTACAAGTGACCTGATCTGGGAGGAGAATCTGAGGATCTTCTGTGCAGAGGACTCTCAGCATCCCTGTAAATCACACCTGAAGGGGATGGTAGGTAAGTGTCCGCTGTATTTTACCATGGCACATTTCTGTGGGTAAATGGATATTTTACGCTTTGAAGTGGGGAGCTGGCACAAAAAACAATAGTCGGGATTACTGCAGGTATTTAATTGATGTGCGGGTCAAGGCCAGTGGAATCATTTGAGGCCTAATACGATTGTACACACTAGTTTTCTTTATGTATTGATTGAATAATGGTCCATGCTATTGCAGGTATTTTTAGTAATTATAATTTTTTAGTCGAGACCAGTGGAATAATTTGGGGCCTAAACCGTGTTGTATAAACTACTGTACTTTGTTTTCATTTATTGATCTCATTTGCCATAATATGTACCACTCACCTCGACATGACTATTTTTGTTTATCTTGATGAACAGATGGGGTTCCTTAACCCGCAGAATGCCGGCATGTTATTGACCTTGTGTCACCCCCAGTGTCAACCGATTTACTATTTATTTTGTATTGGCTTCATGTAACATGTTGGATGAAAAAAGAAGGATAGTGGTAAAAAAAGCACTCACCTAGTCCATTTTCTCCCGAAAATATGTAGACAATGACGTATTTATAGAGTTGAAAGTATCGATGTAAATACCGTAGACTTTATTGTTTTTGGATATTCCGGCCGTCTTTCAAAGTTTCAAGTGCCCCCACCGTCTGGTTTCGATGAATGCAGGAATTTCAATTACCGTAATGTTATGTTGAGTATAGACTACCTCTAGTACGCACAAGTATGTTTATGATGTAGGTACGCGCACGAGAGGCACCATGGTTACGTAAAATATACTGTAATTAACCCACGAAATCCGGGGGGCCTCATATGATCCCGATCGCTGTGTCCGGGGCCCTTTTGGTACAGGCAAACTTTATAATTCAGTAACTACTGATTGAGAAAACCTAGAGTAGTTAATTGTTTTGCAAATTGTAGAACTTTTTGTTGTCTGTTGAATGCCGTTAAGATCACATCGATACGGCACGTGGTTGCCGTGTTATGACGATTTTAGAGGCCATTTTTACCTGCGCATTTTGCCTCATATAAGGCCTCCCGGATTCCTGCCAATATTTTGTTTTGCCTCATATGAGGCCTCCCGGATTCTGAGGGTTAATACGGTAGGGTAAGACGGGGTAATTTCGCCGCGGGGTAATTTTGCCGCGGCGCTAATAATTTGCATTCAAACGCCGATATCTCCGAAACTATTGCATGGATTCGGCTGCAGTTTTGGCTTAGGTTGTAGAGCAGTTTTGGTTTAGGTTGTAGAGCAAGTTTGGTTTAGGTTGTATAGCTAGTTTGGCTTAGGTTGTAGATCTAGTTTGGCTTAGGTTTTGTAGTAGTTTCGCAGGGCCTGGAGCCGGGGCTAGCGGCGCGTCTGACGGTATGGTCGGGGGTGTTTGTGTGTATGTTTGCGTGTGACACAGTGTTGGCAGTAGCAGTCAGCTGCTGCCTGGTACTTTGTACTAGCAACCTACACGCCGCACCCACACGAGACACGTCCACACCCGCACGAAATACTTCCACACCCGTAGGCCTAATAAATACGTCCACAACCTCACTAGACACGTCCACACCCGCACTACATGTCCACAACTCCACACCCGCACTAGACACGTCCACACCCGCAATAGACACAGTGGCGCATAGGCCTACACGTGTGACACACCTGCATCTCTACCCGCCCTGTTCAGTTGTGTGTGTGTGAGTGCGAGTGCAACGTTTTTCTATTGGCATGTTTAGTGTCAGTTTGGGTTTGTGAATGTTTTCATTGCTTTTACCTGTGTGCTAGTGTTTTGTCTGGCCATTAATCATATAATGTTATCTAGTTTACTAGCTAGATGATGCGTAAAATAGGTCGCGGCGAAATTACCCCGCCGGCCGGGGTAATTTCGACGCGAGAGTGACTTTTTTCAAAAATTCGGCAGCATGACCAAAACATTATATTTTGTTTTCGTTTTTTGGGCATCTATAGCAGAAAGGCTGAATGTATAGATAAAAAATTAAAAATATCCATTTGTGGCAGTTTCTATTTGTCAAAATACGCGATTTTCGGGTCTTACCCTATGCATTTTGTAAAAAAAAAAAAAAAAATTTGAGTTAATTTTTTTCTTTGCATACACACTTTAAGAGTATTTGGAGTGTACTGTATCAGCATTGAGAATAAATTGCTTTTTCGATGCAAAATTATTATGGGGATGTAAAGTCTCTCAGGAGGCATTCTACAGGCCCGCAAATTACCGCCACACACACAAAGTTTTGATGTCTCGTCTTTAATTATATATAATTGAAATGCATTGGGCTTGTAAATCAGTGGTAAATATTCTTATAATTATATTTATTCTTATATTCTAATGCTTATATTTACATGTCATTTACATGGTTTTTGGGAGGTGGGAGGGGGTTGGGGGGGTTGGTGGCAAGAAGGTGGAAGGGTAGGGTACTTGTGGTATGAATATGGAAGGCGTGCGTGACCTAGTTTCAGAGTCACACATTATTCTTGGCGAGGCCGAGTCCATATATATACGGACCTGGTACTGGGCATGACAACACCCTAGTCTGTATATATACGGATTTGACACTCAGCGAGTTAATTTTTAGCTGACTTAATCATATTTCATGTGGTTAATTCAGGGGAATCTTGGGAGTCATACGGACGGGCTTGGGTTGATAAAGAGGGAACTATTGTATGTTGTTATATTGCAGGCTACTACTGTACTTTACGCCATTAAGCCCGAAAAGACCGCGGATGGATGATTCTAATCGATCTAAGACCCGTCAAGTCTTTAATTTGGGCATCTTTTAATGGTGGCAGTGGTGGGATATTTGAGAGGTTTAGTTGGGGTGCTGTAAATATAGGCTTAGTAGTAGTCGTTCCCTAGGCTGTCTGGCTGAACAACCCCGAGCTCCTAAGGAAGGCCACGGCTGAGACCGACTTTTCTCACAAAGTTCTCAAGGAGTGTGTGTTGTGTTGTTGGCATAATTGGTTGTGTGTTATGCAGTCTTCCATAATGTATTTGATAGTGTGCGGTGTTGCGTTACAAGCCGGACAGAGTCATCCAGTCTCTTCTGATAACTCAGAAGGGCTGGATTGTGCCCATATCGCAGCCTAGCCAGGTGGACTCTGTCCTCACGGGAAAGGAGAGTTTCTGAGGGATGGACTTCAGGGGGTCGTGCATGTTGCTGAGTGTTGCCTTTGAGTGACTGGATGGATCGGTGGGTGATTTGAGTGTGGATATGCTTCTGAAGGCTGGTTTGGGGTGGGCAAGGGGGGAGTGAAGACAGTATTTGTGTATGATAACGAGTGCTAGGTGTTGTTTTGATGTTTTTTGGTGTGCGTGGATGTTCTGCCATGTAGGGTGGTGTTGGTTTGTGGAGGCTGTGGAGAGAAATAGTGTGCCTCATATCAAGGTGATCCTTGATTTTGAGGACTGATTTCCTGGTGTAGGTAGTCTGTAGGTGTGGTAGTTGTGCAGCCAGTTATTATGTTGAGGGCTTTGTTCTGTATGGGCTGTAGGGCGATGTGATCTGTTTCAGAGAGGTTAGAAGCCCAATCAGGGCTAGCATATTCCTGTGGTGGTAGTTTCTTTGTTATGTCCAAATGTGTGGGCAAGTGACTTAAGGGCGTTTAGTCTTGGCGTCAGTTTGTTTTTGATGCTTGTAATATGTTGTTTAAATGACATTGATGTATCGTATGTTACACCAAGGATTGATTGAGGGTGTGTGTGTGTGTGTGTTATAGGGATGTTTTTTAAGGTGAGTTGAGAGTTATATCTATGTTTTACTGTTCAGTTTGTGAGAAGGGTCGCTGTAGAATTGGCTGGGGCTAGTTTGAGTTTCTTTGCGGTGAACTAGTAGTGTAGTGTGTTGAGGTACGGTTGGAGGAGTTGTGCGGCTGTGTTTGCATCTTAATGTGTAAATGTGAGTGTTATGTCGTCTGCGTAAGAGGCTGTGTGTATCTGAGGTGTGTGGGGTATGGGTAGGTCTTGCATGTATAGACTGAAAAGTGTTGGTGACAAGACGGATCCACGAGGGTTAAGTAAATCCCCATAGAGTACTGGCTTGCCTTAACTAGTTAGCTACAACAGTTGCTAAGGCTAAAACTCAGAAATTCTCAGGGATGATGTTGACCCAATGACCCCAGTTGTTAGGGGGGGGGGGGATGGTTGCAGTATGGGATGGCTTCCATACTGCTTCCTCGCCGTGGTTGAGCCGGCAATTGACACAAATAAGGGATATCTCTGGTGATTGTTATCTTGGAACCTCTTTGTAGTTGACATCCTGAGACTTGTGTCTCGCTTGCTTGTGGCTTTCTCAGAGTCTTCGTTACCTGGGCAATAAAGTGATGTAATGCCAGCAGCTGTGGCAAGTACTTAACCCCTTCCGTACCGGCGAAGTCTTCCTTATTTTATTCTGGCTAGCATTAGACAATATCAGTTTAAAAAGGGCCTCCCGCAATCAACAGGCTTCGAACTATCGCACTTAACCATTTTACTACCTCAGATACATACATACATACATACATAACATTTTAAGACTGAGTGTTCCACACATAAGTGCAGTTTCAGTCTCTTGTCCTAATGGCGGCATTCCAGGCAACCCTGTTAAGGGCTGCTTCACTTGTCAAGTTCTTGGATTTGAGATCGGCGCGTATAGTCCGATCCCAGGTCTTCCTCGGTCCACCCCTTGGTGCAGCTCCCTCCACAATCACAGACCTGCATTTTTTCACCCAATTTTGTTCATCCATTCTCTCCACATGTCCATACCATCCCAGTCTACTTGTACGCATCACCTCGCTAATACTCTTTATACCTAAACGTTCTCCTCAGCTCAACATTTGTTATTCTATCCTGTAGCCTGGCCCCACACATCCATCTCACCATTCTCATCTCATTACGCTCCATTCTGTTGACATCCTCTACTTTAACGGCCCATGTTTCTGAGGCATACGTCATTGCACTTCTAACACATGAGGCATACACCTTTCCCTTCAGGGGGAGAGGCATTCTTTTCATGGTCAGGATTGGCATCAATTCTCTGAACTTCCCCCAGCCACACCTAATTCTAGCAACAGTGGCAGCCTCAGCCCCACCACCGGCAGAGATGGTATCTCCTAGGTAACAAAACTTGTTCACCAGCTCCAAAGACTCATTTCCAAAATTCACAGCCACAGGATCATCACTTAACACAAGCTCGCCTTTGCACACTACGCACTCAAATTTCTCTATTTCTGACTTATCTTTCGGCAGGGGCCCCTTTATTCTACTACAGCGCTTACTCCCATGGTGTACCCAACATCGACAGATGCTACATTGAATTGCACAAAATCATCTAAATACAGCTAGAATGAACTTAAAAAGAAGTCGCTGGTACATAAGGGGTTAGAAGGCAATAAGATGAAAGAACAGAGCTTGAACTACCAGCACAAGTGGAATACTTCTTTTGGTCTAGTGGCAAGTGTTCACCTCGTGTGCGTGGGGACCTCGTATCGAATCCTGGCTTGGCCTGGTGGTAGCCTCACAAAAATATCTGCATCTAATGAAGTTTTTCAGGCAAGTTGGTTAAATTGTAAATAGTCATGTACAAAATAGAGTAAAGTTGGCAAAAATAGCCCTGTGCCAATTTGAGATCACACCCTGTATCTCTCATATTTTAGTCATATTAATAAAATAAAAAAACCTTTTGTATTTAGAAGTCCGTATAAGTTATGGCCTGTTACATGAAATGAGCTTCACATCCATATCTGGTATATAGTTGTCACAAAAAATGCAGAAATAGCCTTCTTTTTGTTGTATTTCAGCTTCTGAAACTCCTCACGTTTGAACAGACACTCTCACAGCCAATGTATTTAGCAAAGTGATATAATAATGGGTGGAAAGCTTAGAAGCTCTTGGAAGCATCTGGCAATAAGCGGAGCAGATTGGCGCTACCAAAACGTATAGCTACAGTAAACTTGTTTAATTCGCAGTCTCGGAGATAGTTGTTATGCAATTGAAAATGTTCAGATTGTTGTAAGAAACCGTATTGCTTATATATTTCTTGATTCATCCCTTTTCTACTTTGCATATTGCACATTTATTTTATACATAAACCCTTTCACGTTTTTATGATGCAGAGTTTGCCAGATTAGCAATAATAAATAGAGTTCTCTCACTCTTATAATTACCTCTCCAAAATTAGTTTTCTGCCCACAGCTAACTCAAAGACAACTGCAGAGGTTGAAGTAACTAAACTAAAGGTTTGTAAATACCCCTGATGGTAACAAAGGCTTTAAAGTATCCCTAATAGGTTCAAAATTGCGTCAAGAATGTGAGAGGGTTAACTTTTAAGATTCTAATAAGCCTAGATAATATTTTGGGACTCTGCGGAGTAAACGAGTTGACTGTACATCGCCTGCAGTACTGTACCCTTTTTTATATAGGTTGTATCCATACGTTGCCTGCAGTGAACGGGTTAAGAAATACATTATTCCTTGAAGGTCCTTGTAACTCTGTCTTAGTATTAGATGCACCCAAGAGGAGGTACCACAAAGAATTCAGTGCTACGGTACACAGCTGGCCGGATGAGATAGTTTTCCATTTACGTGATTTCATTATTTGGCCCGATCCTTTTGTTACCTCCACCCCTTTCTCTCTCTCTCTCTCTCTCTCTCTCTCTCTCTCTCTAGCGGAATCTCCTCTCATCTCTTCTCTATCTCTCCTCTCTCTCTCTCTCTCTCTCTCGCTATGCGCTCTCTCTTTCGTTCTTCTCTCTATCTTCTTCTCTTATCTCCCTCTCTCTTCTTCTCTCTCTCTCTCTCTCTCCTCTCTCTCTCTCTATCTCTACTTCTCTCTCTGCTCTCTCTCTCTCTCTCTCTCTACTCTCTCTCTCTCTCTCTCTTCTCCTCTCTCTCTCCGCTCTCCTCCCTCGCTCTCTCTCTCCCCTCTCTCTCTCTCTCTCTCTCTCTCTCTCTGTTTTCAGAGGGTACATCTTGATATAGCACGGATCCGTAAACCAATTTCATCACGGAGCTCCCTGGTGTAGTAGAAATAGCAGAGGATGATAAATGGCGTAGAATTGAAAGCTATCCGATATAGATATACAGTAAATTCACTTTTATCCAAAAATTTAAGTTAACCAAAGTTTTTGCTATCCGTATTTTTAAATAGTTTTTACTCATCTAAGCCACTCTGGGTGCTTAACCCGGCAGCTGAGAGGAGACTCTTAAGAGGTTTTACTGGGCGACTGCGGAGAGACTTAAGATCCTAGGCCTAAAAAAAAAAACATTTAAAATAATCCAGTGGCACTTTAAAAAAAATTGTGTTTAAGTGAGATAATTCCCCTCCATACCTCCAATCACTCCTTCACACTTGTCAAAGTCCCCTCCTTTCCCCCCCCCCCCTTCAATTATCACCTATTTTCCTTGTTATTCCCTTATTCATTGATGTATTTTTGTGTCACCATCTCCAGGCCGGTTCCATGGTGTCATGTGACTAGCGAGTGTGTTGCGTAAGGGAGAGACTGGGAGAGTGTGAGGGAATAAGTCGGTAAGGCTTCAGCCCTCAAGAGGAGAGGGTGTACGGCCGGCTGGCTCACATTTGATGAATGAACCGCTCGGTAATAATTTGCGATTATGACCATCCAAACACTATTCCCACTTGTTTTATTGTTGTTACATGTTACTATCTTCATATTAAGCGTAAAATAGGCGCATATGGATAAGTATTAATTATATTTATGGTAAATTAACGATTTTAGTGAGGAATTAATCAGAGTACCTACGCACAGGGGTATGGTGTATACTACAGGGGCTGCGCACTTTACGAGTTAATTGCATCAATTTAACCACTCTGAAGTAGACATAGCTTGAATTAGATGATAATTTGAATTTAAGACAGCCTAGAAATGGTTTTAAATTAGTTGTAAACAGTATATTTGGCCATATGTACACATAGTACTGTATATAGAGGGACTCTCATTTATCCGTAAAAATCGCTTATCCAAAATTTCAAAAGACACATGATTTTTGGATAAAAGGGAGTTTACTGTAGTACCTAATGGAACCTAACCAAACTAAACCTAAATTGACCTAATCTAATAATTTATACATTTTAGCTTGTTAAGTACCACATAACCTACATTCACAAGCATGTACCAGCTTCTATACATTGGCTATTTTATGTCCACAGTACTAATTGACCACTTGCGAGTTTCAGGCTATAAGGAAGTTGGAGCTGTAGACATCGATATTAAATAGAAATGCAATAATAATGTAGGTTTCTGATGGATAAATGGTATGTTGAATTGGGTGTTATGTATTTATGTACTACGGCCGTATTTTAGCTGTAAATTCTGTTTAATATCGTTGTCTACAGCTCCAACTTCCTTATAGAACGAAACTCGCAAGTCGGCAATTGATACTGTATACATCTTTTTGTGTCTGGAATAGAGAATTATTATTATTAGTATTATTATTATTATTATTATTATTGAGTTTTGGGAAGCTCTTGCGATTAGTTTGCTTGGGAACCAGATTAACTTGTTCATGTAGTGATGTACACCCTATGTGGTGGATTGTGTTCTTTTATTTCAAAACTTTATTTTATTAAGCGTTATTTCCCCATAGCGATTTTGATTTATTCTTTTGCGTTTATCTTGTGTCGTCCCAGTTTTGGTTTGTTTATTTTTCAAGTTTTACATTATAATTACTACCGGTAATGTTTTGGACCTAGCAATAGGATATGCTATGGCAAGTTGATGGTAAAACCATTGAATATAAGAAGAGGACATTGAATGATTGAAGGTTTCCATTTATTAAGTTATTCAAACCTCTCCCATTCCGGGATGTTCAGGCCTCTTCAATATAAACGTTTGTTCTCCACTCTCCCTCCTCTTCTCTTCCTTGGATTACGGTACTATAGTCCGTTCATTCTAGGTTGGGCAGAACTCGTAACCCCTAACCTCTCATAACTCAAAAAGTACTAGAGTAATCAAGCTAATTGTTTTACCAAATAGGAAGACTTGACCAGGGAATAGGTGTGGAAATTGACAGCTCATTTGCTCTAGCCCTTTTTGAGTTACAGAGCTTAGAGGTTACGATTTCTGCCCAACCTAGAATGAACGGACTAGCCTATACCACTTTATCCCCTCACTCCAATATAAATCATAATTTATTATATTTAGATTCTCATATTAATAATCCTTTCCAAGCTCCTTTAGCATGGCTTTATTTTGTCACCATACGATATGTTCTCATAACTGTCTCTAATAATATCTTTCTTTTCTAAGACATTTCAATCGTTATCTATTGTTTTTCATTGTTAATCCACCTTCCTTCATCAGGGCCTAAGACTTTATCCTTAAATGTACCTTCTCCCCCCTAGTCCAACGTGCATCCCCTACATTTCTTCCGATAATGTCTATTCTTACTCTGCTTCATTTTTTGTTTTGTTTTGCTAGACGCCTTAATTCCCAAGAAGGGGTGGCCATGAACATTAGGCGTTTGTCCCGGATCGCTCGGTCAAGTTGCCCGGGCTTGACATCTACTAGTAACATTTTGACAGTGAAGGCTCGATTTGCCGACCCTTTGATCAGCAGCCGATGCTCTACTGACTATGCCATGGCTCGCTGCTTCATATCTTCAGTTTTTCTCTTGGGTGTGAACCCAGTGCAGTGTCATCGACAAATGGTTTTCATATGGGATGAGACTACTGATTCTCATACTAGTACTTTCAGTTTTATTTATCTCTCTTTGCATCGTGCTGTAAATAATTTTGTCCATAAGTCATATTTTTTACTTGCCCTTATAATTGTTTTTTTTTTCACTAGTTAGGTACCACATACATTCACAAACATGCTACCAGCTTCTATAATTTGGCTATTTTATGTATACAATACTAATTGAGTTTACTAATTGAGTTTGTCCGTAATCAATATATTTGAGTGAAACAATTATCATTAAGACATACATATAATTATCCTTAGATTAGCTTAGTGAGTGTTAGTAAAGCATGAGAGAGGAACATTATGTTATTACCGCCTTACTTCCCGTGAAAATGTTGCCAAATGACTAAATGTAATTTAATATAATTATTTTGATATTTGAAATAAATATTTGCGAAATATGGCTGGCTGCTACTTTTCTGTTCTTATAATACAAAGCCTTATTCCCCTTTTTTTTTGTATATTTCTATTTTGATATTGACAGATAACTTGAATTTAAAGGTGATAATAGGGTAGGGTGGTGGCTGATAACTACCGTGTTTGATGGAGGAGCAGTAATGGTTTGGTTCAAAGCATCCATCAGTGGTTCAGAGTGGGTGATGGAGGAGCAGTAATGGTTTGGTTCAAAGCATCCATCAGTGGTTCAGAGTGGGTAACGGACAATTTGAAAGGAAAGCACTGCCTTTAGACCAATGTCCTTGGCAGGGTTAGGAGATGTTAGTAGGGAACAATTTGGGTTAATAACATAACACAATGTAACTGAGAAAAAGGTCATTCATTTACAAATACAATCAGTCACGGGTTTAAAAGGGGAGGCAGAACCTTACACCCCCAATTCACCCTGTATAAGAGATTTTGTTTCTGGCATTATACCATCTTAATACCAATGGAAATACTAAGATTCGCTGAAAAAAATCAGCTCTCTATGTGCTTGTGCGCGCGCTCAAGCGCAGAATTTCATTGCACTATATGAAAAATCAACTAGTCATTGAAAATTGTTCAAATTTTCCGCAATTTTTTCTGGCGTATCCTACAAGCATCCCCTACAACTATATGATCTAGTTTTCCCATATTGAATAATACAAGGTGCTGAAAAAAGTATATAATATATATATATATATTTTTTTTTGGTAGTGCAAAATTAGACGTGAAATTTTTTGAATCTTGGAAAATATCGGAGATGCGGCCATTATCTAATCATATTACCATTGCTATATAGTCCTATATATGGTGTGTAGCAGGGGAACGAAGCAGAGCAATATACAAAAATGTAGTGGCACTTGGAGTTGCCAATACTGTATATGATCTCTGGAAATCGCAAAACGTTTAAAATAATACCCTGGGTGACAACAAATTTGGGGAAAAATAACTAAGTTTCTCCTTCCAGAGACTTTCTATTACTAAGCTGTTAGAGAAAACAAAGTTATATGGGATACTAATGTAAACAAATCTTGCAACATAGGCTTTACACATTTATTACCAAAGGGTTTTATATAAATCCATGATATTGGGGGTTGTGGGGGGATTAGGGATGTCATATGGGTGTTTATGCCCTCATATGATAGTTTCTATTCTTTACAGAAGCCTTTTAGACAAACAACACAAAACAAACAAATTCGGCCGAAGGGAAAACATTTCGTTGATTGGGGGGTGTGGTTGAACAACCCACGTTAGGGTTGGTGGTGTGTTATGGATGCGATATGTTTTTTTTTTTTGCCCTCCTATGCTATTCTCCTATGTTGAAAGAAGCATTTTAGATTAATAAGGCGAGGTGCTTGTCTAGGCGATATTTAAAGGAATCAACGGTGCTGCAGTCTATAACATCTTGAGGAATCCCATTCCACAAGTTCACAACTCGATTGAAGAAGAAATTCCTAGACTTGTGCGAGTTTAAAGATTTACCTATAATTTTGCAACTATTTCCCTGTGTGTAGTTTGACTGGTCAATCGTAAAGTACTTATTACAGTTTTCAATATTGTTCGGGGATGCCTTTGATGATTTTGAAGACGAAATAGGTCACCTCTTAATCTGCGATGGGTTAAAGGAAATACACTTAATTCTCGAAGACGCTCCTTGTATAGTTTGTTTCTTAGGTTAGGTATCATTTTGGTAACTCTACGTTGAACTCTTTCAAGTTTATCGATATGTTTTTGGTAGGATTGAACGCAATATTCCAGAAGAGGGCGGACTTGGGAATTATGAAGTGTGAGGATTATATTTTTTGATTTGTGCTCGAATGACCTGTCTATAAAGCCAATTATTTTATTTGCCTTCTTAACTTCTGAACAATGTTGACTGGGTTTTAGGTTACTCCCAAATCAGTTTCACTGTCTACACTCTTAATACTTTTACGCACAGGACGTGACTTGAGCCTATTCTGAAATA
>CM064527.1:30273455-30280955 GCA_032716605.1 Paralithodes platypus
AATAAGTCCGTTTAAAAGTAAATAACATATTCACAAGTTGATCCCACTCCCGCCATCTTGTTTCCTCCCCCTCGTACCACTTATATTAGAGAGGTCTGATCAAGTCTGGTGTTGCTTTGTGATTGTTGCGTTGGTTGTTAGTTGTTTGATTATTTGTTGTTTTGTTTTGTTGCTTGTTTGTATGCTTTTATTGGATTTTGTTTGATAGTTGTGTGTTTGTATATTTGTTGTTTTGTGAGTCTGTTTATGTGTGGTTTTGTTGTTTGGTTTTTACGATCTCACAAAAATTGAACCGGGACAAAATATTTGTGGGGCCGATTTTTGGATTACGATTGACGAGACAAATTCTTATCTATTTACTAGGCCACTTATTAAGGGAAACAATGTTGTTCAGATTAGGCCCAGGGTGTATAGGGAAAGTCCCGAGGGGTTAAATTGAGATAGGCCTTTACCCAATTAATTATTTCCCACAGATAGAGATCTATAAAACTATCAGGGTCTTTATTCTCTTTAAATGACAAAAATATATTTCCCAGCCTCAAAAATTCCCATCGGAGGGGACCGAACCTCAACCAAAAAACGCCCCACGTATCAGTTAAGAAACACAACAAACAATAAAAAAAACAAAACAAACCAAACAATCAAACACCCCAGGACCTGCGGAAACAGGACCCTTTCAAGGTGCTACGAGGGGAGGTGACAAACACCAAAGATTGGGCGGAGTTGGGGGGAAAACACAATTCACAAAACACTTGTGATTTGAAAAATAGGGGGGGGGAACCTTTTAAATTAAAAGGACCAGCGAACTAAAAAAAAAAAAAAAAAAAAAGTTTCTGGTCCCTACCAAAAAATTATTGTTTTTGACAGCTATTTCAAGCAATAGCCTGATATTAAAGCCACTCCAAAACAAGAGTTGGACTGGTTTCAAGTTTGTCAGTAGGGAAATACCACTCCCTCCATTCAGGGGGCAAAAGGGCTGTTTTCGGGGAGGAAGAGAGGCTTTTTAATGTTGAGAGCCAGCTCTCCTTCTCAATAAAATACAAAAAGTTTCAACAATGTATACTTAATTATTTACAAGTCGTCCTGGCATTAAAAAAAAAACCGAAAAGGGGAACCAAAGAGTAATAAAAAAAAAAAAAAAAAAAGCAAAAAACTCTCTAAACCAGTGTATAAGCGTTTTCGTAAAACAAGGCAAAAACCCAGGGGGATTTCTTCGGGTTAATCTTTCAAGGAGGGTGGAGTTTAGCTAAAAAAACCGGACAACTGCACTGATTGTTATCTTTTAAAAAACTTGAACTTGTAATTATCATTATGCTCAAGGCCCCCCCACTCAATTTTATGTAATTTTATATTTCTGAAAGCCCAAAATATATATCATTCATTGCTCATTATGTGTACAGCAACTACAATCGTCATATGGATTAAGTCTATGGGGACAAAGTAAATTACATACCATTGCTTCCAACAACAACTTATATAATTAATACTATAAAATAATAAAAAATTAAATTATAATAAAAAATAAAATAGAAAAAAAATCTAAAATAAAAAATTCCCAAACATATTAGTTAAATCGGCCCCCCCCTCGGCAAGGGATCTGAGGTAAAAAAAAAAAAATTATTATTTTGAAAAAAACCTAATTATTATTATTTTTTAAAAAAAGGTTAAAGTTCTATTGAATGAGGGCTGGAAAGGGGATGAGGGAGGAGATTTGGATAGAGAAGGAATAAAAGCTTGAGAACAACTTGAGGAAGCTACCAGCAAAAAAAAGAAAAAAAAAAAAGTCAAACTTGGCCTCAAAAACCAAGTTGGCCTGGCGGCATACATAGGGATGTTTAATAAATTACGGGCTGTACACCTGGGCAAAACACTACTTTCCTTAAGGCCCAAAGGGGGGCGCCTTTGCTAGGGGAGGGAGCCTTGGGGGTTAATATTATTTTTAGTTTGTGATACGTGTGTGTATATTATTTAAAAAAAATAAGGGCCAAAAAGTGGAATTATTGTTAAACTATTTGTTGAAAACAAACACGTTTTACGTGGGGGTTTTAATTTTCTTTAATTCCATCTTAAAAACTTTAAACGGGGCGGGGACAGGGACACGTTAGGGTGCAGGTGAAGGTAGTGGGGATAAAGCCTTTAACAATTGGCCCCCACTCGCAATATAACATTCCCAACTCTTTTTCCTAGTTTTTTCCTGAAGAGTGTAGACGAGGGGGGAGAAGAGAAATGCCCGACGTGTTGGAGAGAGAGGAGAAGCGTTTGGAGTGGCTTTACAACGGCACCTCGTAACTAACATTCCCACTTTTCCTATTTTCTGAAAGTGTAGTAATAATTAATAATAATAATAATTAATATTTATTCACCGTTAGCAAATTTTTACAGAGTTTGCGTACCACAATAAGTTATGTTACAAATATGACATGGTAACCCCCCACAAGGCCCCTTTGTTTTTGGGGGGGCATGAAATTTCCACAAACTAAGGGGGGGATAGCCCCATAAAGGGGGGGGGGCCGCCTTAAAGGGGGCGTATTTTACATTTGGGGGTCCTTGGGTTGGAGTAGGTGGAGACTGGCGGAAAAAAGGGATGAGCGGGATAAAGAAATAGATACCTTTAGAGAAAGTATTTCCTAGGGCGGTTATTTTAAGATACCTTACATTCATATAGTAAAATATCAGTCATCCGTAATACAGTACTCATTTCAGTTTGGTTTGTCTTAATCTCTTATTTCGCATTTTGTAGTAGGACATAAGCCTTGGTTTGCCCTCCCTTCTCCGCACAGATGTTTTTCCGAGATTACAGGTGTTCTCTTTTCACGGGACTGACTGGGGTAGGTCGTTCCAGTCTTTGGATGGCGGTGAAGACAAAGAAAATGTTTGGCACTTAACCCCTGGTTCCTTGGGGGGGACCTTAAAATTATAAAAAAAACATCCTGTTTCTTGTATTATGTAGAGAGGGGAGAAGGGGTGTTGGAGAGAGAGGAAGCTGTTGGAGGGGCTTTGTTATGTGTATTATTAGTCTGTATAAGCCATACAACGTGATACATCCTCGTGGATCCTGTAATGCTTATTAGCCCATACAGTACACTCGCGCTAATAAGTCATGTCCCAGCTGTCATTACGTTAATTTGGCTTGCTCTGTGCTGTATTATTGTCTGTCAGATGTTGAATAAGGTGGGTAAGTGTAGGAACATGTTTGTATATTCCACTCGATATGAAGAAATGAAGCTTGAATATTACTGATGACAATTATTGATCAAAACATACTTGGTGCCGAGATCACTTATTAGCGCGACTGTACCGGTGACGTCTTCAACCCCTTCACCACCATTATGATGGTTACCATTAGACGATTTTCTTTAGTTTATATTCTACCCATGTGACTCATATGGGTAACTACGATCTCAATTAACCCTCTTAATAACATAGATCCTTCTTGAACTGCATAAAATCGTCTAATATTAACCAAAATCAAAGGTAAAAAGCCGTCACGATGCTGAAGGGGCTAAAACCGGTATCACACGAGCGCTTTTCCTGTCAGCATTCATCCTTAACACTGGTCTGGCAGCTTATGAGGTAAACATTTAAAATAATTCGGTTACCCAAATTCATCTATCATCAGTCTATAGTTTCCGATACTAGTTCAAAATAGTCCAAAATTTATGCCGAAAAATGTTGATCATCGAAAGTTGACCAAAAAAGCTCTCGTGTGATACCGGCTTTACATTGATTTCACTTTATCTTACAAGAGTTTTATTTTATTTATTTATTTATTTACTTATTTATTTATTTTTTGTTGCGGGGGAGGGGGGGGGGGGGGGAGGGGGGGGAGGTTGAGGAGGTCAGAGGGAGGGGGGGGGGTTTAAATCAAGGGGATAAACCAAACATGCATTGCTTTACAAATATATATATATCTAATATAAACTCAATACTATTAAACAGCCTGGGTAAGGCTAGTCAAAAATAACTCTTACAAGGTAGAACGTAAGGTAAGAAAGTTGTATTTTACTAACGGAGGCTTACTGTAGACTTTACTGGACACCTACTTTCATTAGCAGCCTTTGTAGAGCCTTGGGTTAATATTAGTTTAGTGTGTACGCGTTTGTATATTATTTAAACTAAGACCAAAACATTAATTATTGTAATCTAGTTGTTAAAACGTATTCGGGTAATTTAAAATTCCATAACTTAAACGGGGACAGAACGTTTAGGTCAGGTGAAGGTATTGAGGAATAAACCTTTACAACGGCACCTCGTATCTACATTCTACATTATGGTGATGGGCTGGTCTATCAGAGTGAGAGCTGAGCGATCTCTGCCATACCCGTAGCTTACTCTGACTGTTCCTTTTACTTATATATTTTTTCGAAGATCTCAAGCTGACGGGCGTCTTTTCCGTGGTTCGACCTTCCTTACTGCCAACCTAAATGCGTTTGCCAGATTGGGAGCCAAAGCGTCCACATTTTTCCCTTACCCCTCAACTGTACCTGCATAATTGCTGAGGGGCACAGGGCCTTGGGGGAGCGCTTTTGGTTTCCCCGGGCGTTCTCCGCCGCCCTCCTCAGCTCCAGCCTTAGAGCTGCTTCGGTCAACCTGGGGTGTGTTAGTGGTAAGCGGCGGCAGGGCCTCTTGGTGGGGGCGCCTCTATGGATTGGCCTTGCTCGGGCAGCTTGGGGCTGTTCGGCCAGGCCAGCCTGGGGAACACACAAAAAAACAACAACAAAACATTCTACTGTTCTAATCGTTTTTGTTCTGAAAAGAGTGCTAGAGAGGGGAAATCGGGGTGTTGGAGAGAGGAGGCGAAGATGTTGGAGTGGCTTTGGTTACGTTGTGATTCTCAAAGGACGTGGGACCCTTAGGCCGAATTTTGGGGGACAGGTTGCCGGTTGGAAGGTATACATACAGGGACTAAATAACACATAACAAACACACTCCAAAAACAGCTTCCTAAACACTAAAAATATAAAAAAAAATTCAATACTATTATAACCCCTTTATTACCGAAAAACCCCGGTCTTGTCCATTGTAATTTTCTGGGATAAGGATTAGACGGTTATTTTATTTTAAGCTTTAGGGAAAAAAAGGGGGAAACCATTTTAAGGGGGGTTGGACTTGCTTTTTGGTATCTTACTTTTAAAAAAGGTATCTCTTTCCCCTTCGGCTTGTATTCCATTTTCGGAGCTCCTTCAAGCCTAAACTGTTTACAAGGACGGGGTTTAAATCCCCATTTTCCAGGTGTCGGAACATCTTCTTTTCGGGCGGAAGGCCAAAAAAAAAGCGAAGGGAAGCCCAGGGGGCATTTTATGGGGGGAAGGAAAAAAAAAAAATTCCGGCTTCGACGGAGGGAACCATTTTTTTCTATCGGAAAAAAAACGTTGGTTACCAAAAATTTAGGTCTGCTGTTAAAAAAAAAACCATTTTTTTTATAAAATATGGCTTGCTCGCTGGCCGCTCGGCCAGAAAAAAAAACTCGGGGGGAACAACCTAGATGGAGGATAAAAAACGTCTTAACCAGTAAAAAAGGGGCTAAATTTGATGGGGCTCCCTTGAAAGACTGGATTTTTTAAAAAAAAACCAGGGGGGGGGAAACAAGGCGGGAGGGAAAAAGGGAGCGGGAGAAAACCAAAAAAAAAAAAGGGCAGCGGTTCACCCCCCTTAAGCTAATTAGAGGGGGTTTCAACAATATCTCGAGGAGGGTCCCCTTTTTAACCTAAACCACAGATACTTCCTTAAGCCGATAATATGCCTCTAAATATTTGTGAAATAATAGAAAGTCATGCTCGGTAATGAAGGGGTTAAAACAGCCTGGGTAAGGCTAGTCAAAAATACTTCTATTAAGTAAACTCAAGGTAAGTAAGATATAGTTTACTAATGGAGGTATTTTACTGACTTTACTGGGCACCTTTTATTTCCCTTAGCAGGATTTGTAGGAGGCCATTGGGTTAATTAATAGTTTTAGTGTGTACGACGTTGTGTATATTATTTAAAAAAAACTAAAGACCAAAAAAACCTTTAACAGTATTGTATCCTAGTTTGTTAAAAACAAACGTATTTTCGGGGAATTTAAAAAATTTATATAACTTAAACGGGGGCAAAAAAAAAAACGTTTTAGGTCCAGTGAAGCGGCTTTGAGGGATAAACCTTACAAACTGCCACCTCGTCATTCCTTACATTCTAACTTTGTCCTATGGGTTCTTTTTCATGAATAGGGAGTGTTAGAGGAGGGGGGAGAAAGAGAAGGGGTGTTGAAGTGAGGAGGAAGCTGTTGGAGTGGCTTGGTTTAAGTGTGAATCTTCAAGGGGCCCGTGGGGGGGACCGATTTTCAGGCCGAGCATTAATTGGGGACAGGTCAGGTGCAGGACTAAATAAAACCCCAAACATTAAGCAAAACCCACTCCAAACAAGCTTCCAAAGGGGCTAACATTGCCTTACAACAAAATAAAAAATAAGATAATAATAAAACAAAATATAAAAAACTTTCAATACTATTAAAAACAGGCCCCTGGGTTAAGGGCTTAGTCAAAAAAAATAAAACTCTTACCAGGTTAGAAAGGTAAGCAAAACGTTAAGGTAGCGGCCGGGTAAGTTATCTTTTACTAACGGAGGTTTTATTAAAAAGATTACATAGAAAACATAAGAAAAAATGGGAGTCTGCAGGGGAAAAGACGGAGGGGCACTGACACAAGGGCAGGATTCCCCTTGTCCACAACCCAAAAACCCTAATTAATAAGCCCAGACCGCCTTTAAAAAAAAAAAACACCTTAGGGGACTTACCTCAACCGAAAAACGGGTTCAGAGGTCAGGAAAAAAACAACGGGGGTCTGCAGAGTCCCCACACCTGGCGGCCAAACAACTGAACAAAGATCACCACTAAACAACCTACCCAATCCATCTCGTCCATAGGCCGATATAAATTGTTATCTTAAAAAAAATCCTAATCGTTCTTGAATCCCCACTATACCACTTGGTAGGCATATTCCACCTTATCTACTGCTAACAACTCTGTTACCAAACCAATTATTTGCCTATATTCTTTCTTGAAAAACAAAATTTTATCTAATTTGAAAGCCATTTGTACGATAGTCTTTCGCTTAATCAATTGAGGCTTTAGTAAACATTTTTTTCATGTCCCCTTTATTAATTCACATAAACCCACTTGAATACCTCTATCATGTCCCCCCTATAAAACTCTCTTGCGGTCTCTCTAAACACGGTGAATGGTAGGCCTAATTTTCTTCAACCCTTTCTTTATACGGCGAAAAAGGTTTCTAATATTATGGAATTCATGGTTGTCATGATCTACGTTCTTACTCTCTTGTCCCAATGAAATCTATTGTTACATTTCGTAATTTAAAGCGGGACAAAACAAAAAATTGCAAAAAACAGCAATTAATCCATATGCCTGTTTAACAAGTTACTGTATGCCTGTTACAGTATTCAGTTACTGTATGACTCATCTCTTCCCCATTACAGTATGATGCACCGGTAACAGGCGTTTAACCT
>CM064527.1:30285955-30313455 GCA_032716605.1 Paralithodes platypus
GATGTGTGTGTAGTCTGTATTTAGCCAATTGGCAACATCGGAAACGAAGGCTTAGGGTGGATCTGTTTGGTACCATTCTCACTATAGACGGTACCGTCTCGCCCGAAGGCTTAGGTAGCCATCAGCTTAGGTGAACCATATGATACCCATCTCGCCTTGTACCATTTTTGCCAACCCCAGATGGGACGTCACAACGTCGTCCACTTATTCCAGGTACCTATTTACAGCTAGGTGAACTGAGGCTAACACATGAAAGGAGACAAGCCCAATTTGTCTCCGCCCGGTCTGGGATTGAACCCCCGACCCCTCGTGTGTGAGACGAGAGCTCTACCTACTAGGCTACGGGCTGTGTGTGTGTGTGTGTGTGTGTGTGTGTGTGTGTGTGAAAGCAAACTATTCGATGAATGGCACTCAGCTGTCTTGATAGCGTAATGCATAAGAGCGTGGAATTTCGATGTGACTATCCTAGGTTCGAGTCCTTGGAGTGCCACATATATTTGATTTCATTAATTGAGTTTAGAGGTGAAGTTGGTTGGTGGAAAAAACATAATAATTGTAGACAGAGAAACCGATCTGGGAGTAATAATATCGAGTAACCTAAAACCCAGTCAATAATGTTCAGAAGTTGTTAAGAAGGCAAACAAAATAATCGGCTTTATAGGCAGGTCATTTGAGCATAAATCCAAAGAAGTTTTCCTAACTCTTTACAATTCCTTAGTCCGCCCTCTTCTGGAATACTGCGTTCAATCCTGGTGCTCTTATTACCAAAAAGATATAGACAAGCTAGAACGAGTTCAACGTAGAGTTACCAAAATTATACCTAGCCTAAAGAACAAACCATACGAAGCGCCGCGTCTTAGAGAATTAAATCCATTTCCTTTAACCCAGCGCAGATTAAGAGGCGACTTAATTCAAGTGTTCAAAATCATCAAAGGCATCGACAATATGAACTGTAGTAAGTACTTCACTATCGACCAATCTAATTACACGCGGGGAAACGGTTGCAAAATTATTGGTAAATCTTTTAACTCTCACGAATCTACGAATTTCTTCTTCAATCAAGTTGTCAACTTGTGGAATGGGCTTCCACGAGACGTTATAGACTGCAGCACCTGATTCCTTTAAACTTCGCCTAGACAAATATCTTGCATCAAATCCGCGACTGACTGCGTTTGTAAATGAATAACTTTATTATATTCCCCCCTCAAATTCATCAAGGATTATTGCGTATATATATTACTAAGACGTTACTCTCTTTTTCCCAGATATATGAAAGCTCACTTATAACTGTGTTATGTTACTAACCCATCTCTCCCCTACTGACTTCCTAATCCTGCCACGGACATTAGTTCCAGGGCAGTAGTTCCCTTTCCAATGTTCCCTTACCCACTCTAAATCACTGTTTGGACACCTGATCCTCAGTGTTTTTGGAGGACAAGCAGCCTAGAAGGGTCACTAGAACTATTGTTGCTTGATTTCCTTTTTACTCACTTTGTGTAATCTGTCTGAACGTTCACAAACAACCCAGCCTGCAGTCTTTGATGAGGCGTGAATTGGTGGTGTGTGTGTGTGTGTGTGTGTGTGTGTGTGTGTGTGTGTGTGTGTGTGTGTGTGTGTGTGTGTGTGTGTGTGTGTGTGTGTGTGTGTTGTGTGTGTGTGTGTGTGTGGGTGTGTGTGTGAGTGTGTTGTGTGTGTGTGTGTGTATGTTAATGTGTTGTGTGTGTGTGTGTGTTTGTTAATGTGTTGTGTGTGTGTGTGTGTGTGTGTGTGTTTGTTAATGTGTGTGTGTGTGTGTGTGTGGTGTGTGTGTTGTGTGTGTGTTGTGTGTGTGTGTGTGTGTGTGTGTGTGTGTGTGTGTGTGTGTGTGTGTGTTGTTTTAGGGTACATCCAACCTTATCTGTTTGCTCCTATCAACAACAAGCTCGCATATTTGAATATTATTATATATATATATATATATATATATAAGTAAATGGGAATTAGATTCAATCATGAATAGATACACTTGCAGATGATACATATGGATGGAACTAAAGGCAGAAATACACGATGTATTCAAATGGATTAATTGCTAGAAATAAAGCAGATAGGGCGCATTTCGTTTGGGCTAATAATTTGATTTGCTACTCTTATCATTTGGGCGCCAGTTCACTATGTCATTTGGGCGACAACATATCAGTAATTCTGTGAAATGGTAACCATCATTTGGGCGAAATCAGAATAAGGCAACAACAGCGTACATGCTATAAAACTGTCTGTCAAGGATGGTTGATAATTTAGAGCAGTTTGAGCGAGTAGTGGGAGCCGTAGAAACACACGGGTTAGAACCACAGGATCGAACACAAGGGCGAGGTGAAGAAACGAGGCTGAGGGTTCATATATGATCACGATCTGGATTGATAATGTGTAGGGCGCTGGACTTGTGCATATCACACATATAAGGGTATTAGGGTGGAGGATGGGGGGTCAGTATATAGGATGGGGGGAGCTAAGTGGAGGGTTTATGATGTGTGTGTGATGTGGGCGAAATGTTAGTTTATTCTTTGTTTGAATGTGTCTAGTGTAGGGCTATTTATTGTATCTTCTGGGAGACTGTTCCAATCCCGTATGGTTCGTGGAAAGAATGAGTGTTTGTAGAAGTCAGTATTAGTGTGGTATGTTTGGTACTTATGAGAGTGTGTGTTACGAGTGTTGCGGGTGTTTGAGTTGTGTAGGTATTCATGTTTTTTAATGTCAATATAATTGTGTGTGATTTTATACATTACTGTGAGTCTGTGCCTGAGTCTTTGTGTTTTAAGGGTTTCCATGCTTATTGTATTTTTGATACGGGTTGTGATGCCTGGGGTTTGCGTGTAATTGTGTGTGATGAACCTGGCTGCTTTTGTGTTAATTTTTTCAAGTGTGTTAATGTTAAATTGAGTGTATGGATCCCATACTGCAGCGCAGTACTCCAGTGTTGGGCGAACAAGGGTGTTATAAGCTATGTGTTTGATGTCTCGTGTACAATTGTGTAAATTCCTCCTCAAGAACCCTAGAGTGTGCGGTTTGCCTGTGTGAGACTGTGTGAGACTGATCCCCTAGAGAAAGACGTTCATTCCTCGAGCAGGACCATGGAAGGCACCATCTCAGAAGCCAACAGAAATATAAAATAATAAACAACAATGATAATACATTTAATAATATTCGATGGATTCTCGTTTCGAGTTGATACAGTACTGAACAATAGTGATACTGCATGGAGGTGTACAAGCAAGAAACCCAGATGTAAAACCCGAATTACGACTGATGACAGTGGAAAACAATCATCAAAGCTATGACTGAACATAACCATCAAAGTGATATTAATAAAATTGAAGCACAAAAAATTTCAGTGCAAGTTAAAAGATGCGCAAAGTCTGACATAAGCGCCAAACTTTTAAAAGTTATTAGAACAGAACTTATGAATGATAGTGAAAGCCAACTTGACCAAAAGACCTGAGAAACGTTTCCCTTGCACTGTACTGAGAGCCGTTATGAAGTTCATGTGTATATTTCCGCAAATGAAGTGAAAACGAAAAAGGATGAACATTTTGTGCTTGTAAATGATGAGCAGAAAAGTATAGCCATACTTCCACCTAGAATGTCTGGGAACCGGTATGAGTCTCGCCCAAGTAAGTGTCGAGTACGTCAAAATGGAACATAACTTTTCGCCTAAATGAAGAGATAACTGGCGCCCAAATGATATGTATTTTTCGCTCAAATGAAGTGCTTAATCGCCAAATGAAATGCGCCCAGCATTTATTAGATAAATTATGTATAGCAGGATATAATTGAGAGAGAGAGAGAGAGAGAGAGAGAGAGAGAGAGAGAGAGAGAGAGAGAGAGAGAGAGAGAGAGAGTACAAAGGAGTACAAAGGAAATCAAGCAACAACAGATCTAGTGACCCTTCTAGGCTGCTTGTCCTCCAAAACACTGAGGATCAAGTGTCCAAACAGTGGTTTAGAGTGGGTAAGGGAACATTGGAAAGGGAACTACTGCCCTGCCACTAACGTGGCAGGACTAGGAAGTTAGTAGGGGACATATGGGTTAGTAACTGAGGGGAGGATAAAATAAAGTTATTCATTTACAAACGCAGTCAGTCGCGGGATTGATGCGAGATATTTGTCTAGGCGGAATTTAAATGAATCAACGGTGCTGCAGTCTATAACGTCTCGGGGAAGCCCATTCCACAAGTTGACAACTCGATTGAAGAAGAAATTCTTAGATTCGTGTGAGTTAAAAGATTTACCAATAATTTTGCAACCATTTCCCCGCGTGTAATTAGATTGGTCGATAGTGAAGTACTTACTACAGTTCATATTGTCGATGCCTTTGATGATTTTGAACACTTGAATTAAGTCACCTCTTAATCTGCGCTGGGTTAAAGGAAATAGATTTAATTCTCTAAGACGCTCTTCGTATGGTTTGTTCTTTAGGCTAGGTATAATTTTGGTAACTCTACGTTGAACTCGTTCTAGCTTGTTTATGTCTTTTTGGTAATAAGGGCACCAGCATTGAACGCAGTATTCCAGAAGAGGGCGGACTAAGGAATTGTAAAGGGTTAGGATTACGTCTTTGGATTTATGCTCAAATGATCTGCCTATAAAGCCAATTATTTTGTTTGCCTTCTTAACAACTTCTGAACATTGTTGACTCGGTTTTAGGTTACTCGATATTGTTACTCCCAGATCGGTTTCTCTGTTTACATTCTTAAGCTGAGTGCCATTCATCGAATAGTTTGCTTTCTCATTTAGGTATCCGATATGTAGTACTTTACATTTATCCGCATTGAAACTCATTTGCCAAATTTGGGCCCAATGTGACAATTTATCTAGATTGTGTTGCATATCGTCAACTTGATCTTTTGAGAGTACGCTATTTGCAATTTTTGTATCGTCAGCAAATTTTGAGATTGTACAGGTTAGACCCTCATCTATGTCGTTGATGTAAATTAGAAAGAGAATTGGTCCTAGTACCGATCCCTGGGGTACCCCGCTACTTACATTGGTCCATTTAGATGCCTTACCGTTTATGACTACACTTTGCTTTCTGTCGCTGAGCCAATTTTCTATCCATTTCAACACACCGTCTTGTATTCCATGCGCTTTTAGTTTTAGCAGTAAACGTTTGTGGGGAACTTTGTCAAAGGCCTTTTGAAAATCAAGGTATATAATATCTACAGCTTTACTCTCATCGTAGAGGTTGAGGATATCGTGGAAGAAGTCTAAGAGGTTTGTTAAACAGGAACGTTTTTTACGAAAGCCGTGTTGAGTATCTTTAAGTATGTTATTTTCCTCTAAGTGATTTACGAGTCTGTCTCTTATGACCGTTTCTAGCATTTTACATACAACTGAGGTTAAGCTAATTGGACGATAGTTACTGTGTAGGGATTTGCTGTCTTTTTTTAATATCGGTGTTACGTTGGCTATCTTCCACTGATCAGGCATAGTTCCAGACTGCAAGGATTTATTGAATAGTAATGTCAGTGGTTTGGAGAGCTCATCCTTAGCTTCCTTTAGAACTCTAGGCGAGATTGTATCAGGTCCAGGCGTTTTATTTACCTTGAGTTTATCTAAACAATTCAATACTTCTCTCTCTGTAACGGTGATATTGCTTAGAACATCTGAATTATCAATCTGAATCGGCGATGGTGTAGGGATATCACTGAGGTCTTCTGTTGTAAAAACTGATGCAAAGAAGGTATTGAGGGCATTACTCATTTGTACTTCGTCTTTGGTGTATTCTCCATTTTCATCGACTAACGGTCCAACAGTTGAACATAAGAACATAAGAACATAAGAAAATGGGAGTCTGCAGAAAGCCGATTGGCCTAAGCAAGGCAGATCCCTGTCACACACAACCCCAATTACAAAGCCCAATTATAGGCTCAACACTCTAATACCCTGAGGATCATCTTACCAAACCGGTTAGAGATTAACGCAGGATTACGGGGGTCTGCAGAGCGCTGATTGGCCCAACCCGGCTGATCCCCCTTCACACCCAACCCTTCTCGTCCATATGCTTATCCAATTTTTTCTTAAAGCTCCCTATCGTTCTTGATCCCACTATATCACTTGGTAGCCTATTCCACCCATCTACAACTCTGTTACCAAACCAATATTTGCCTATATCTTTTCTGAAACGAAATTTATCTAATTTGAAACCATTGGTACGAGTTCTTTCGCTATCACTGAGCTTTAGTACATTTGTCATGTCCCCTTTGTTAATCCCACTAACCCACTTGAACACCTCTATCATATCCCCTCTAACTCTGCGTCTCTCTAACGAATGTAAACCTAATTTCTTCAACCTTTCTTCATACGGAAAATTTCTAATATTATGGATCATTTTTGTCATTCTACGCTGAATTCTCTCCAATGAATCTATGTCCATTCTGTAATAAGGACACCAAAATTGGACAGCATAATCCATATGGGGTCTCACTAATGACAAGTAAAGTTTTAAGATAACATCAGCAGTTCTGTTACTCACACTCCTAGAGATGAACCCAAGAATCCTGTTTGCCTTATTACGAACGCTTATACACTGTTTTCTAGGCTTCAAATCATTGCTAACAAACACACCTAGATCTTTCTCGCAGTCTGAATTTTCTAATTCTAAATTAGCTAGTTTATATTTAACATTTGTTTGCATCTTCCCTATCTTTAATACCTTGCATTTGTCAATGTTAAACTTCATCTGCCAATTTACTGACCATTCATGTAAGGTATCTAGATCCCTTTGGAGGCACTCTATATCGCTATCTGAATCAATTGATCTCCCCATTTTAGTATCGTCTGCGAATTTACTTATCCTACTAGTTATACCTAAATCTAGGTCATTTATGTATATAAGAAACAACAGGGGACCTAATACCGATCCCTGGGGGACACCACTTTTGACTGCTCCCCACTCTGACTTGGTACCATTTATGCTGACTCTCTGTTTCCTACCAATTAGCCATGACCTAATCCATCCCAACAACGACCCTCCTATTCCATGTGCCTCAACCTTTCTCATCAATCTCTCATGAGGGACTCTGTCGAAAGCTTTACTGAAATCTAAATATATAATATCATATGACTTGTCACTATCTACTGCTTCATATACCTCTGAGAAAAAGCTAAGCAAATTAGTAAGGCAAGAACGTCCCTGAGTGAATCCATGCTGAGAAGAATTTATTAAGTTAAATTTTACTAAGTGGCTTCTAATTTTCCTAGCAATAATGGACTCTAGCAACTTTCCTATGATTGATGTGAGACTAATGGGACGGTAATTGGATGCTATCGATTTATCACCTTTTTTGAAGATCGGAACTACATTTGCAAGCTTCCAAGCTTCTGGAACTAAACCTGTTTATAATGACTTGTTAAATATAAATGCTAATGGACTACTTAACTCATCTCTGCATTCTTTTAATACTCTAGCATATACCTCGTCAGGACCAGGCGATTTTTGAGGTTTCAGTCTGTCAATTTCCTTAAGCACATCATTTCTACTTATACTAACTGTACTTAACATATTTTCTATACTATCACTATATACCATATTGACTTCTGGAATCTGTGCCAAATTTTCATTAGTGAAAACGGAAAGAAACTGACTATTTAATGTACTGCACATTTCTAAATCATTTTCTGTTATTTCTCCTATTGAAGTTTTTAGGGGGCCTATTACATCTCTAACTTTAGATTTATATAGTTGGTAAAAAGCTTTAGGGTTATTTTTTGAGTCGCTGGCTATCCTTATTTCATAATTTATTTTTGCTTTCCTGATTTCCTTTTTGACCTGTCTTGATAGAGTCTGATAGTATATATGTAAATGATTTTCACCTTTCTTTATTTTTCGATATATTCCTTTCTTTTTTCCTATTAGATCTATTAGCTTATTAGTCATCCATTTTGGTTGGTTCTGCGTCGATCTAAATCTTCTTTTAGGGATATATTTATTTTGAGCATTGTGGAGTGAAGCAATAAACTGGTTATATGTAGGTGGCAAGTCTAACTCTGGCATATCCTGACTTAATTGCTTAACAATAGGGTCCACCCTTAAGTCTCTTCTTAGCCCACCATAATCGGCTTTTCTGAAATCTGGGATAAGTGTAAGTAACTACTTTTTTCTTTCTGATATAACTATAGAATTCTTTCGGGTTTGTTTTACTTCGATTCGCAATATGTAACTCTAGGGTCTTTTTACTTTGCTTAATTAACTTTTTGGCTTTGCGTCGTAGCTCTACAAATTTCACCCGTTCTTCGTAATTTTGTGAGGATTTTAATCTATCATTAGCAAATTTTTTAGCAAGCAGGCAGTTTGAAATATCTTTATTCCACCATTTGGGCTTATTATTATGGCCTGGACGCCGTATTTTCGATGGTATGCAGTCTTGCATACCTTGAGAGAGAGAGAGAGAGAGAGAGAGAGAGAGAGAGAGAGAGAGAGAGAGAGAGAGAGAGAGTACAAAGGAGTACAAAGGAAATCAAGCAACAACATATCTAGTGACCCTTCTAGGTTGCTTGTCCTCCAAAACACTGAGGATCAAGTGTCCAAACAGTGGTTTAGAGTGGGTAAGGGAACATTGGAAAGGGAATTACTGCCCTGGAACTAATGTCCGTGGCAGGATTAGGAAGTTAGTAGAGGACAGATGGGTTAGTAACTGAGGAGGGGATAAAATAAAGTTATTCATTTACAAACGCAGTCAGTCGCGGGTTTGATGAGAGATATTTGTCTAGGCGGAGTTTAAATGAATCAACGGTGATGCAGTCTATAACGTTTCGGGGAAGCCCATTCCACAAGTTGACCACTCGATTGAAGAAGAAATTCTTAGATTCGTGCGAGTTAAAAGATTTACCAATAATTTTGCAACCGTTTCCCCGCGTGTAATTAGATTGGTCGATAGTGAAGTACTTACTACAGTTCATATTGTCGATGCCTTTGATGATTTTGAACACTTGAATTAAGTCACCTCTTAATCTGCGCTGGGTTAAAGGAAATAGATTTAATTCTCTAAGACGCTCTTCGTATGGTTTGTTCTTTAGGCTAGGTATCATTTTGGTAACTCTACGTTGAACTCGTTCTAGCTTGTTTATATCTTTTTGGTAATAAGGGCACCAGGATTGAACGCAATATTCCAGAAGAGGGCGGACTAAGGAATTGTAAAGGGTTAGGATAACTTCTTTGGATTTATGCTCAAATGACCTGCCTATAAAGCCAATTATTTTGTTTGCCTTCTTAACAACTTCTGAACATTGTTGACTCGGTTTTAGGTTACTCGATATTGTTACTCCCAGATCGGTTTCTCTGTTTACATTCTTAAGCTGAGTGCCATTCATCGAATAGTTTGCTTTCTCATTTAGGTATCCGACATGTAGTACTTTACATTTATCCGCATTGAAACTCATTTGCCAAATTTGGGCCCAACATGACAATTTATCTAGATTGTGTTGCATATCGTCAACTTGTTCTTTTGAGAGTACGCTATTTGCAATTTTTGTATCGTCAGCAAATTTTGAGATTGTGCAGGTGAGACCCTCATCTATGTCGTTGATGTAAATTAGAAAGAGAATTGGTCCTAGTACCGATCCCTGGGGTACCCCGCTACTTACATTGGTCCATTTAGATGCCTTACCGTTTATGACTACCCTTTGCTTTCTGTTGCTGAGCCAATTTTCTATCCATTTCAACACACCGTCTTGTATTCCATGCGCTTTTAGTTTTAGCAGTAAACGTTTGTGGGGAACTTTGTCAAAGGCCTTTTGAAAATCAAGGTATATAATATCTACAGCATTACTCTCATCGTAGAGGTTGAGGATATCGTGGAAGAAGTCTAAGAGGTTTGTTAAACAGGAACGTTTTTTACGAAAGCCGTGTTGAGTATCTTTAAGTATGTTATTTTCCTCCAAGTGATTTACGAGTCTGTCTCGTATGACCGTTTCTAGCATTTTACATACAACTGAGGTTAAGTTAATTGGACGATAGTTACGGGGTAGGGATTTGCTGCCTTTTTTGAATATCGGTGTTACGTTGGCTAGCTTCCACTGATCAGGCATAGTTCCAGACTGCAAGGATTTATTGAATAGTAATGTCAGTGGTTTGGAGAGCTCATTCTTAGCTTCCTTTAGAACTCTAGGCGAGATTGTATCAGGTCCTGGCGTTTTATTTACCTTGAGTTTATCTAAACAATTCAATACTTCTCTCTCTGTAACGGTGATATTGCTTAGAACATCTGAATTATCAATCTGAATCGGCGATGGTGTAGGGATATCACTGAGGTCTTCTGTTGTAAAAACTGATGCAAAGAAGGTATTGAGGGCATTACTCATTTGTACTTCGTCTTTGGTGTATTCTCCTTTTTCATCGACTAACGGTCCAACAGTTGAAGTAACTACTTTTTTTCTTTCTGATATAACTATAGAATTCTTTCGGGTTTGTTTTACTTTGATTCGCAATATGTAACTCTAAGGTCTTTTTACTTTGCTTAATTAACTTTTTGGCTTTGCGTCGTAGCTCTACAAACTTCACCCGTTCTTCGTCATTTTGTGAGGATTTTAATCTATCATTAGCAAATTTTTTAGCAAGCAGGCAGTTTGAAATATCTTTATTCCACCATTTGGGCTTATTATTATGGCCTGGACGCCGTATTTTCGATGGTATGCAGTCTTGCACTGCTTTTAGGTAAGTGGTTTCGAATAACTTCCAAGATGTATTTATGTCGTTATTGTTAATTAAAAAGCTCCAGTCAGTTTCTTTAAACATAGCTCTAAGTTTATGGAAGTTTGCTTTCTTGAAATTAGGGACTTTTTCGATGCTACTATTTGGTTCGTTACTAGTAAACTTTAAAGTGAAAGTTATCGTACGATGGTCGCTGTTACTGAATTCATCACCAACATTCAAATTCTCTATCAATTCTTCTTTTGTTGCAAGTACAATGTCAAGAACGTTATTACCACGGGTCGGCGTTCGAACAAATTGATAAAGCGAACTCTCTTGCAAGTTCGTATACAAGTCATGTCCGGAGTGTGAAGTAAGAGTATCGCCCCACTTGGTCACAGGTAAATTAAAGTCGCCAAAAATTACGGTATCTTGTGAGTTACTTACATCTGCAATTTGTTCGTAAATTTCTCGGTCAGTTTGCACTGATTGAGCTGGAGGTCTGTATATTAACGCAAGTATTATTTTTGTACCTTTATTATTCTTTATTAGCACAAAAGATGTGTCGACGTTCACAATTTGAGGTTTTGACACGAGGGTCGGGTTAAGACTTTCTTTGATATAAAATAAAACGCCACCTCCATTTTTGTTTATTCGGCTGTTCTCAAACATTACATAACCGGGAAGTGAATACTCTGCTAAAAAGTCTCTATCTTCTGTATTGAGCCAAGATTCTGTTATGCCAATCACATCATAATTTTCTGTAAACACTAGTTCCTCTAAATCTGAAAATTTATTGCGTATGCTACGAGCGTTTGCATAGAAAACCTTTAAAGTTGCGGTTTTAGAACTCACAGAACGTTCTTTCATCGAATTTTTGGTTCTGGTCGGATCTACATTTACATTCATGGCTGTCCTCGGTCCTCATCCCTGGCGGTTATTAATTTGGGTCGTATTGGTGGAGCTTTATCCAAATTCGCGGTTCTTGACGGATTAGTATTTAATTCCTTTGTAGGTTGCCGTCCTCGCTGTCTTCGGTCCTCCTTCCTGGTTGTCCTGTGCTGAGTCGATTTCTTCTCCGAAAATCCTTCACCGCATCGTTGAGAAGACGCCCAAAACGTGCTGCTCCCACCTGGTTCAGATGAACTCCATCGTCCGAAAACAAATATTCATCGTAGTAGAAATTGTCCCAGGTGTCGACGAATCCCACGTTCTCCTTCCTGCAGAGGTTTGCTAGACAACGATTTGTGCTGGTGGCTATGTTGTAAAATCGGCTCTCTACACCGAGCCGGGGGACGATTCCTGAGATGATGATCCTTGATGACTTCTCCTTAAACGACTTGATCAGCTGCTGGTACTTTAAAAGCAAATCTTCCGACCGGGTTCGCTGTACATCGTTGGATCCAACGTGGATGACGTACATTGTATTAGCAGGGGCCAGCTTTGATACTTCGTCAACTGCTGCAACTACGTCATCCACACCACCACCAGGGATACAAAAACGCTTCCTGGTCTTAGGTGCCCTGGCGCAAATCTCTGTGAGCTGACCACGTATCATCGAGTCTCCCACGAGCCGGACTTCTTCTATTTCCTCTTCGTCATCTGAGTCTGCGAGTATCTGGAAACGGTTTTGACACTCGGTAATCGGTATGTGTTTCCTGGTCTTGGGGCAAACGTTGTTCCTCACGACACGGAAGTTGTCTTGAGGGGGAAGAGAGTCACTATTTGTATCTTGAGTAATGGTATCGGAAACGTCAGCTGAAGTGGCTACTGTAGGCGTTGAATTGTTGGCAGTTGACGTTGGGGTGTTGGTGGCTGCTGGAGTTGCGGTGACAATTGAAGTTTGTGGTACTCCAACGTTGAGTGTTACAAACTCTTGGAGTGATTCCAGCTTCATGGTGAGGACGTTGATCTTGTTGTAGGCTTCATCTAATTTCACTGTAAAATTTTCTCGTTGCTGGCAGAGCCGGCAGACTTGAAGATCGATAGTAGCAAACATGGACTCACCAAACCTACCGGCGCAGTTCGCACAAGTGCGAGGCATGGTGACAGTCACTTTCTTCAGATCACTTCACTCACTTAAAAAACAATTCACTCACTTTAAAACACTTCACTCACTTTAAAAACACTTCAATCACTTCAACCGAAAACAAATATGCTGAAATACGCAGAAATAGGTTATCAGGGGTGATAGCCTAACCGAAAACAAAATGTTGAGATACGCAGAATTAGGCTTCCAGGGGCGATAGCCTAACCAAAAGTTTTTTTTAAAATTGAAATACGCAATAATAGGCTACCAGCGTTGAATAGCCTAACCGAAAATAATAAAATTGAAATTCGCAGAAATAGGCTACCAGGTGTGATAACCTAACCTTAAACAAATATGTGTATAACAGAATATGTAACTAAATATACAATTCACCAAATAGAGATTATATAAAAATAAAGTGTGACCGCACACAAGGGGTTAATATACTGTGTCAACAGATGGCCCTGGTGTCGCTGTAGCCTAGTAAAGCAGTAGCCTACTCTTTTTAGATAAAAAAGTGTATCAGTCAAAGGTTATTACAAGATCGTGCAAGCAACAACTAAAATTACAGATATATACTGTATAGCTACAGTAGGATACTAAATACAATATCTACAAGAGTTAATAATAAAACAGATTGGCTGGCTATAGGCTAGGCTAGGTTTGGGTTAGGTTAAAAGCTTGGCAGGTTGGGTTAGGCTAGGTTAGTTTGTACAAATACCACCCTTAGCTTAAAGTAAAATCAGTCTGAGGAGAAAAAGTCAAGAATATATCTAGGGGGAAAAGATAAATGAATGCACTTAAATTTGGTACAAAATTTGCTGGAATTTAATATGTATAATCCCCCAAAAAGGTTTGTTTACAAAATGGCGTCGGCGTTAGTCTCTGTAGGCAGGTTAGTTAGTAAACAATATTGTTTATTAGCAAATTAATATGCAAAGCTTTACTTACATACAAGGCAGTTAAATAGATACTTACTACAGTAGGTAATGGGTAAAATTAGGGGCTACGATTTTATATAAAATAGTAATAAGAGAGCGTTTGTTTACAAAGCAAAACAAAACAATAGATGGCGCTAGTGGCGCCCTGTCCGAGCAGGAGTCTTGTGATAAACACAAAGTTTATCAGTCAATACACAGCGAAATATCGTGCAGTGTTACTTACTAAGCTACAGGATGGTTAAACGTGCTCTTAACCACCTTTCATGCACAAGAATGAAGAGGATGAGTAGTTAATACTCAAATTATGATCGATATCGTGAGAGCGTTGACAGAGCGTCTGCAGCGTCTGGCGGCAGCACGGTGAGTGAGAGAGAGAGAGAGAGAGAGAGAGAGAGAGAGAGAGAGAGAGAGAGGTGGGTGAGAGAGAGAGAGGTGGGTGAGAGAGAGAGGTGGGTGAGAACACGACATACAGCATATAGCCTAGCCTAATGTCTAGACGGGGTACTTTAGCAAGATATATTACACCATATGCTAATTTACTCGAGAGAGAGAGAGAGAGAGAGGTTAGAGGTGAGGTTAGAGGTGAGGCGGGAGAACACTAGAGGCATACCGCATATAGCCTAGCTTAAGGGGAGACGAACCGTGTTTTTTTTTTTTTTTTGGTCTATATATTCGGTTCCATGTCATCTCAACCAGTAGACCATTTCAACCAGTAGCTCTCAACCAGTGCCAAATTAACCCAGACCAACCAAACTAGTGCCAAAATATAGTACTAACCTAACCGTATTGGTTGATTTGGCACTGGTTGAGAGCTACTGGTTGAAATGGTCTACTGGTTGAGTTGACCGGTCACCATATATTCGTATATTCCTTAACTTTCTCGCTAGACCTTTATCAAGCTTAGAAAAACACCCTCTAGATAAATTTGTATATTTTTCGCTAGAAAAATGTTCCAGCCGATGGCCGGTTCCTCTTAAAATTTCAGGCTCGCTATCGCTCGCTAGGAAATAATCGACACCTAAATGGTAGGAAAGGTCTTAAAATTGACAACGAAATGGGACGAAAGGTGTTAAAATGGGCAAACCAATGGGCCGAACGTTTTATAATCCCAAAACAAATGGGGCTTAACACGAGGGAGAAAGGGGACTTGATAAAACCAACTGCCTCCCCTTAATGTCTAGACATTATACTTTAGGGAGATCTATTATACATCGTATGTTAATTCATCCTTGTGTTGGCCTGAATTCCTTGGTGATGCAGTATATGATAAGTACTCTTCCCTGGACATAGTTAAGGGGATACTGCTCGCTACTACTATTCCTTTATATTTTAGTACTCTTCCCTGGACATAGTTAAGGGGATACTGCTCGCTACTACTATTCCTTTATTTTAGTACTCTTCCCTGGACATAGTTAAGGGGATACTGCTCGCTACTACTATTCCTTTATATTTTAGTACTCTTCCCTGGACATAGTTAAGGGGATACTGCTCGCTACTACTATTCCTTTATATTTTAGTACTCTTCCCTGGACATAGTTAAGGGGATACTGCTCGCTACTACTATTCCTTTATATTTTAGTACTCTTCCCTGGACATAGTTAAGGGGATACTGCTCGCTACTACTATTCCTTTATATTTTAGTACTCTTCCCTGGACATAGTTAAGGGGATACTGCTCGCTACTACTATTCCTTTATATTTTAGTAGCTTCCCTGGACATAGTTAAGGGGATACTGCTCGCTACTACTATTCCTTTATATTTTAGTAGCTTCCCTGGACATAGTTAAGGGGATACTGCTCGCTACTACTATTCCTTTATATTTTAGTAGCTTCCCTGGACATAGTTAAGGGGATACTGCTCGCTACTACTATTCCTTTATATTTTAGTACCTTCCCTGGACATAGTTAAGGGGATACTGCTCGCTACTACTATTCCTTTATATTTTAGTAGCTTCCCTGGACATAGTTAAGGGGATACTGCTCGCTACTACTATTCCTTTATATTTTAGTAGCTTCCCTGGACATAGTTAAGGGGATACTGCTCGCTACTACTATTCCTTTATATTTTAGTACTCTTCCCTGGACATAGTTAAGGGGATACTGCTCGCTACTACTATTCCTTTATAATTAGTAGCTTCCCTGGACATAGTTAAGGGGATACTGCTCGCTACTACTATTCCTTTATAATTAGTAGCTTCCCTGGACATAGTTAAGGGGATACTGCTCGCTACTACTATTCCTTTATATTTTAGTAGCTTCCCTGGACATAGTTAAGGGGATACTGCTCGCTACTACTATTCCTTTATATTTTAGTAGCTTCCCTGGACATAGTTAAGGGGATACTGCTCGCTACTACTATTCCTTTATATTTTAGTAGCTTCCCTGGACATAGTTAAGGGGATACTGCTCGCTACTACTATTCCTTTATATTTTAGTAGCTTCCCTGGACATAGTTAAGGGGATACTGCTCGCTACTACTATTCCTTTATATTTTAGTAGCTTCCCTGGACATAGTTAAGGGGATACTGCTCGCTACTACTATTCCTTTATATTTTAGTTTCCTCGCTAGACCTCCATCAAGCTTAAAAAAACACCCCCTAGAACCTCTATCAAGATAAATTTGTACATTTTTCGGTAGAAAAATATCCTGGCCGAAGGCCGGTTCCTTCTAAAATTACAGGCTCGCTATCGCTCGCCAAAAAAAATAGACACCTAAAGGGCACGAAAGGTCTTAATATTGACAAAGTAATTGGGTGAAAGGTCTCAAAATCGCCAAACTATTACATCATGTGCTAATTTACTCATGTGTCGGCCTGAATGCCTCGATGAAACAGGATATGATAAGACTTTTTTATTAGTACGCTCCCCTGGATATCGTTAAGGGGGGTCACCGTTTTTTTAAAAATCTTTCTCTCCCTTTCTCTCTTTCCCTGGCCGAATGGATACAAGCCAGAGCAAAGGAGAGAATGAGAAAAAAAGTAGGTGACCCCCCTTAACAGAATGAAATACCTCACCATACTGAAGGGGTTAACGGGGTGTCCCGAGTTCGAATCCCGGGAGGACCATATGCTTTAATTAGTTTAGAAGGGGTGGTGTTGGAGAGAGAGGAAGCTGTTGGAGTGGCTTTGTTATGTGTTATTAGTCTATATAATTATGGTGATTGTGAAGGTATTGAAGGATAAGCCTTTACAACGGCACCTCCTAGCTACTTTCTACTTTCCTATTTTCTGAAGAGTAGACAGAGGGGAGAAGGGGTGTTGGAGAGAGAGGAAGCTGTTGGGGTGGCTTTGTTATGTGTGTTATTAGTCTGCATATTGTAGAGAGGGGAGAAGGAGTGTTGGAGAGGAGGAAGCTGTTGGAGTGGCTTTGTTATGTAATGTTCGCTACCCTCGTTATCATGAATTATGTTGGTTATTTATGAGGTAAGTCGACACCTCTCTCTCTCTCTCTCTCTCTCTCTCTCTCTCTCTCTCTCTCTCTCTCTCTCTCTCTCTCTCTCTCTCTCGTACATTTTATATACAGGGTGTTCCAGAAATATGTGCCGAAAATCAGGGGATGTATTCCTGACACATAATTGAATGTAAATTACGAAATGACCATATTGGCAATTCTCAATAGTTTTCGAGTTACAGCACCTCCGAGGTCTGCCAGGAATGTGTTTAAATCCAGGGATTGTACAAAATGTCTGAGACAGATGCGAAATTACTTAACGACCGTAAAGTAATACAGCACAGTAAATGTTATTGTCATACTGGAAATACTGTTTTATTTTGTTAATACATCACGTTGTCCTTGGTAAATGTTTCATTTACAAGCAATTCCCGGAGTAAAACCCATTCAAGCAGACCTGTTAGGTGCTGTAACTCGACAACTATTGATATTTGCTTATATGGTCATTTAGTGATTTACATTCAATTATGTGTCAGGAATACATCCCCTGATTTTCGGCACATATTTCTGGAACACCCTGTACAGTATATAAAATTGTCTTGGCCACAGGCCGGTTCCTCCTAAATTGTAGTCTCACAATCGCTGGTGAGGGAAAATTGACACCTAAATGGCACGAAAGGTCATATATTATATCGACTAAGGAATGGGATGAAAGTTCTCAAAATCGCCAAACTGAAGGGGCTAAACGTGAGGGAGAAGGGGGTCCAGTATCATCAACACTGTGTAAACGTGAGGGAGAAGGGGGTCCAGTATCATCAACACTGTGTAAATGTGAGGGAGAAGGGGGTCCAGTATCATCAACACTGTGTAAATGTGAGGGAGAAGGGGGTCCAGTATCATCAACACTGTGTAAACGTGAGGGAGAAGGGGGTCCAGTATCATCAACACTGTGTAAATGTGAGGGAGAAGGGGGTCCAGTATCATCAACACTGTGTAAACGTGAGGGAGAAGGGGGTCCAGTATCATCAACACTGTGTAAACGTGACGGAGAAGGGGGTCCAGTATCATCAACACTGTGTAAACGTGAGGGAGAAGGGGGACCAGTATCATCCACTGTGTAAACGTGAGGGAGAAGGGGTCCAGTATCATCAACACTGTGTAAACGTGAGGGAGAAGGGGGTCCAGTATCATCAACACTGTGTAAACGTGAGGGATAAGGGGGTCCAGTATCATCAACACTGTGTAAACGTGAGGGAGAAGGGGGTCCAGTATCATCAACACTGTGTAAACGTGAGGGAGAAGGGGGTCCAGTATCATCAACACTGTGTAAACGTGAGGGAGAAGGGGGTCCAGTATCATCAACACTGTGTAAACGTGAGGGAGAAGGGGGTCCAGTATCATCAACACTGTGTAAACGTGAGGGAGAAGGGGGTCCAGTATCAACACTGTGTAAACGTGAGGGAGAAGGGGCTCCAGTAACATCTACACTGTGTAAACGTGAGGGAGAAGGGGGTCCAGTATCATCAACACTGTGTAAACGTGAGGGAGAAGGGGGTCCAGTATCATCAACACTGTGTAAACGTGAGGGAGAAGGGGTCCAGTATCATCAACACTGTGTAAACGTGAGGGAGAAGGGGGTCCAGTATCATCAACACTGTGTAAACGTGAGGGAGAAGGGGTACAGTGTCATAAACACTGTGTAAATGTGAGGGAGAAGGGGGTCCAGTATCATCAACACTGTGTAAACGTGAGGGAGAAGGGGGTCCAGTATCATCAACACTGTGTAAACGTGAGGGAGAAGGGGGTCCAGTATCATCAACACTGTGTAAACGTGAGGGAGAAGGGGTCCAGTATCATCAACACTGTGTAAACGTGAGGGAGAAGGGGGTCCAGTATCATCAACACTGTGTAAACGTGAGGGAGAAGGGGTCCAGTATCATCAACACTGTGTAAACGTGAGGGAGAAGGGGGTCCAGTATCATCAACACTGTGTAAACGTGAGGGAGAAGGGGGTCCAGTATCATCAACACTGTGTAAACGTGAGGGAGAAGGGGGTCAAGTATCATCAACACTGGAAATATTTTGACGTGCTGGTCTCTGGGTCTTCTCCTGGATGACCTATAGATGTGTGTGAATTTGTATTTTGTGTTTGTGTTCATTGTTTTCGGTTGTATTGTCCCTATTCTGGCTCTGTCTTGAGTCGCCCCCCCCCCTCCCCTCACCCCCCAAAAAAACAAACAAACAAAGGAAAAGGGGAGGTTGGGCCTGAGTATATAGGTAGATAAATAGTCTAGTTCCCGATAACAAGACCCTATAATGTTGGCGGAAAGTGTTGACTAGCGAATGTTGACCAACCAAATGTCTCGAGTAATGCTCACTTAATAAGGGGACAGTGGTTATTTCATGGGGTCTATTTTTTTATATATTCATTTATGTTTTTAGTGTCCTCGCTAGACCTTCATCAAGCTTAAAAAAAACACTCCCTAGACCCCCGTTCAAGATAAATTTGTACATTTTTCGATAGAAAAATGTCCCGGCCAAAGGCCGTTTTGCCTATCAGAATTACAGGCTCGCTATCGCTCGCCAGGAAAATATTGACATCTATATGGCACGAAAGTTTTGATATTGATATAGAAATGGGACGAAAGGTTTTAAAATCGCCAAACTAATCGGGCGAATGTCTTACAATCTGTAAAACAATGGAGCTAAACATGAGGAAGAAGGGGTGCCAGAAAGACGACCCATCTCCCCTTAAAGTAGAACGTGTCATAGGGCTTCCTTGGGGGATCAGTAGAACTAACATACTGTATAAAGCAGGCTGGGAAATTAGGTATAGCCCGGCAGCCCGGACTGGCCTGGACACGTAGCCGGGCTAGTGATTTTCAACGTAAGTCTGCCCGGCAATTGCCCGGGAGACAAGTGAATTGTTTGTAATACTTCCTTACATAACGCTTCAATAACATAAATAATAGTAAACATATAATATACAATTATTCAAATACCGGTATATAATGTATGTACGAAATCATTGCTGCGGCAACCAACCAACCAACCAACCAACCAACCAACCAACGTTACTCGGTGTGCGGTGACCCTTAAGTAAACAGTAAACACCTGATCGGTTATCGAATACTATACTGTCAATATTGATTTGTATCGGATACAATAACATAAACAAGTTCAATAAACAGATAATTATAACAAAAACAGAAAAATTGAAACAAGTTAGGCTAAATTTTTGCCGTGTAAATCCTATGATTACATGGCCTAAGATGTGTTGTTATTGCTTTGCCGTGAATTTCGTAATGTTACTAACTTGAATTGAATTGGAGATACTTGTTAAGCTTGTAGATGGTGTTGGTGGCATAGTTGTTGGTCTGTGGTCAATGTGTTATACGATAATTAATGTAAATCGATAGATGCTGGTTGGGGGTAGCATATTGGCATCGTCTGCACCTAAGCAGGTCTCCACTTCGTCGATATTGGCGTGCATTTTGATTATTTTGTCTATTTTTCCCAAGTTTATTGTAATTAATTATTATCTTCAAAAAATCGGGCTAAGGGGATTTTTGGATTATCCGTGTTCGAATTATCAGATTTTTTGTAACAGACAAACAAATCTTCCTTAAGTCAGTGGTGTGGTTTCATATTCAGTATAGCCGTAAACCGTAATACATCAATGATGAAGTATGAATTTGTAATGTGATTCAATTAAAATATGACATAGACTAAGGCTACCTGTTCCTAGAAATGTTTTTCGACTTATCCAATATACATCAATAATGAACTATGAATTTGTAATGTGATTCAATACAAATATGGGACAGATTAAGGCTGCCTGTTACTAGAAATGTTTTTCGCTTTATCCAATTTATATATTTAAATACGGCTATAGACGTGAAGTCTGTTATTGGAGAGAGTGTAGGCACCAGCTGTCGAGCAGGGCAGTACCCAGAGGAGGCCACATAGCCATATAATAATGAGTTACTGGAACGTGGTGACAAAACAAACCCATACCAAAGGAACTGTAATAGGATTATTCATAAGATAATTTAAATTAAATATAACCTACTTTATATTGGAGTGAGGGGATATATTGGTATTGCCGTATTCCAAGGAAGTGAAGAGGAGGGAGAGTGGAGAACAAACGTTTAAATTGAAAAGACCTGCGCATCCCGGAATGGGAGAGGTTTAATTAGGTTATTAAATGGAAACCTTTAATATCCTCCTTTTATATTCAATGTTTTTACCATCAACGTGCCATAGAAAATACTAGTGTTATTTCCAAAACATTAGTGATGCAAAACTTAAGAAGTACTGTGGAGATAAAATAGGCAATGTATAGAAGCTGGTGGCATGTTTGTGAATGTACAGTATGTGGTACTTAACGAGTGAAATTCTTTAAAATATATCAGGGAAAGTAAAAAACTGTCAGGGCAACTAAGTTTCAGAAGTCACTAGCCCGGGGCAAGTAGATCCTCAACACTAATTTCTCAGCCTGGTATAAAGCTTGATAATGTTCGACAAGACGACCCATCTCACCTTAAAGTAGAACGTGTCATAGGGCTTCCTTGGGGGATCAGTAGAACTAACATACTGTATAAAGCTTCATAATGTTCGACAAGAAGGCTTCACAAAAGGGTAAGGGAGAGTCGTGAAAAATGTTGTGTGGAGCAAATGAGGTTGAAGGGAGATGGCTATTTTTTCTGAACCTCTTCTCCCTCATGTTCATCCCATTGGTTTGGCGATATTAAAACCTTTCGTCCCATTTTTGTTATCAATATTAAGACCTTTCGTGCTATTTAGGTGTCGAATTTTTTTCCTGGCGAACGATAATGAGCCTGTAATTTTAAGAGAAACCGGCCTTCAGCCGGGACGTTTTTCTATCGAAAAATGTACACATTTATCTTGAAGGGGGGTCTAGGGGAGTGTTTTTTAAAGTGTGATGGAGGTCTAGGGAGGAAACTAAACAAAACATAATATATACCGCTATATGAACAAAACAAATCGTCGAAAAAATGAACCATCACTATCGTTCGCCAGGAATATAATCGACACCTAAATTGCACGAAAGGTCTTAATATTGACAACAAAAAGGGACGAAAGGTGTAAAAATCGCCAAACTAATGGGTCGAACATCTTAGCATCTGAGAACTAATGGGGCTAAACATGAGGGAGAAGGGGATCTAGACAAATGAGCTTTCCACCTTAAGTAAAGAGAAGGGGGATGAAGTTAATGGCCTCTTGAACATGGTGTGTGTGTGTGGGGGGGGGGGGGGGGGGTTTAGCTGGGGAGAGAAGGTTGATTAAAAACATAGGATTAGGAAGGATCTAGTTTATGGCTGAGTATACAGTCTTGTCTCCAACACACATACACACACACTCATATACACACACACACACATATATATACACACACACACACACACACACACACTCTCTCTCTCTCACACACGCACGCTCATGCACGCACGAACATCACTGCTCCCTAGACCTTTGTCAAGTTTTGATATACTGTATACCCCCAAGATCCCCCTTCGAGATAATGTTTAAATTTTTCAGTAGAATAATATCCAAGCCGAAGGCTAGTTCCTCCTAAAATTCAGGTTCACTGACGTTCGCCAGGAAAAAATCGACATCTAAATGGCACGAAATATCTTAAACTTGACATAAATAAGGCACATGGTCTTAACCCCTTAAAGGCGAGCTGTGTGTAATGGACACCCTACCGCCAGGCGACGATTTTAGGCCCCATTCCCACCTAAAATCGTAATTTTACGATAAATATCATTATTACTTATTCATTTGCGCCTATTTTATGTTTAATATGAATATAATAACATGTAATAACAATAAAACAAGTGGGAATAGTGTTTGGATGGTCAAAATCGAGAATTAATGCCAGTCGGTCCATTCATGAATTGTGGAGCAGAGCGAGGCAGACCCTCCCCTCGCAAGGCCTGAAGCCTGACTGACTCACTCACCGACACTCTTCCTTGCGCAACATACTCGCTAGTCACATGACCACACCATAGCACCGGCTTGGAAATGTTGACACGAAAGTATACCAATGAATAAGGGAATAACAGGGAAAATAGGTGATAATTGAAGGGGGGAGAAAGGGGAGAAGGAGGGGATTTTAACAGATGTGGAGGAGTGATAGTAGATATGGAGGGGAATTATCTCCATCACCATTTCACTTGTTTGAAGTGCTACTGGGGCCTTTTAAAAGGTTTTGTTTTAGGCCTTGCCTCTTAAAAGGTTCCTCGCCCTTGCCCATCAAAACCTCTTAAGAGTGTTCTCGCCGTTCCCGGGTTAAAGGAGCACTTTATTGACAACCTTTCGCAGATTGCTTCTTCAGGTCGCTAAACTCGCTTTACTTTCATTATTTTAAGTAACAATGTTCTTAAAAATGAGTCTTCCTGCATATCTCCCTGTTTAGCTGGAGTAAGAGTCACACATATTTTAATCCACTCCCACCTCAATTCATTTTTTATCATTGAAGATCATTTGTTCACAGCTATTCCCCTCTATATACTGTTACGTAACTTAATCCTTTCACTCACAGGACGCAATTTGCGCCCTTTTTGGGATACTTAAAAGCCTTTGTGTCCATCAGGGGTGTTTAGAAACCTTTAGTTTATTTACTTCAACCTCTGCAGTTGTCTTTGAGTAAGCTGTGGGCAGGAAACTAATTTTGGAGAGGTAATTATGAGATTGAGATAACTCTATTTCTGATTGCTGAACGGCAACCCCCGAGTCCACAGGATAGCGAGAGGGTTAATCGCACCTTTAACTTAAACCAATATTCACCTAACCTATTATAATATTAGCGTGGACAAACAACTCAAAGAAAATACCTGTTAGCGAATTAACCAATAACCAAAGACTGAAACAAGCGGAGAGAGAGAACCATTAGCCTAAGGTGCGGGAGACAGGCTGTGATGGAAGGCAGGCTGTGATGGAAGGCTTGACGGCTGGGGAAACTTATAGGGAGAGACTATATTCATCTGGCGGCTTAACCAATAACCAAAAACTGAGGCAAGCGGAGAAAGAACCAATTTGCCTAAGGCCCGGCAGACAGGCTGTGATGGAAGGCTTGACGGCTGGGGAAACTTATAGGGAGGAACTATTCATCTCGCGGCTGTTGCAGGAAAGTTACCCCTCACAGAAATAGGCCACCGTTTTCTTTTCGCCCCATTTTGTTTTCAGTATTTAGACTTTTCGTGTCATTAGGTGTCGATTTTTTCCTGTCGAGCAATAGCGAGCCTATAATTTTAGAGGAGCCGGCCTTAGGCCGGGACTTTTTTCTACCGAAAAATTTACAAATTTATCTTGAAAGGCTACCGTTTTCTTTGACTGGGCCCTGGAGAAAAATAGTCAGACTGTCAACTTCCCATTACTCGGATATGATCGAGGGAGTTGCCAGAATGTGACTTGTGTTGTATTTGGGTGATTTTCTTTCTTGTTTATTATATGTGTGTGCGCTCGCGCGCGCGTGTGTGTGTTACACCCCAAGTCTCTCCTTCAAGATATATTTGTACATTTTTCGATAGAAAAATATTCTGGCCGAAGGCCGGTTCCTCTTAAATTACAGGCTCGCTATCGCTTGCCAAGAACAAAATCGACATCTAAATGGCACGAAAAGTCTAAGTAATGACAAAGAAATGGGGCAAAAGATCTTACAATCGCCAACTAATGGGTCGAACGTCATATAATCTGAAAACTAGTGAGATTAAACATGAGGGAGAAGGGGGACCAGAGACATACATCCTGGCCCAATATAAACCATCAAACAGCGAAACGAAACTCCGAATGGTACTGTAAATATTAGGTATGAACTTCATCCTTTCTAGATCCAATACGCATTTCTTTTCTCTTTTCTATCTATTATTCAGATTAGGAAGGGTATATGAAAGTCAGAGGGTTAAATGAGATAGTCTTCAACCATATAATTTCCACAGATCCTTCGTAAACCTTAACTCGTCTACTAATACCAGCATCAATTGCCAAAATCCGTCATAATCTTCAAAGTTAATGAGACGATTCGATTTAGTTCATGAGAGCTTCGAAAACTCAAGGCCACGATTTTTGTTTTAGAGAGTACAGTCGTGGACATAAGTTTCTGGACAATTTATGGATGCACATTGCCATACCTATTTGATAATGGTCCTTGATTACATTCAGAAAGAAACGGCAAGGCCTACACGATGCTAACTAATCCTTGTAACTCCTTGTAGCTTTTATTGGCTTTCCTATTTTTGTTAATATAGTCTATTCGCTGTAAGTAGGCGAGACATCATTACCTATATCCTCTGTAACTCAAAAAGGGCTAGAGGAAATTGGCTGTACATTTCCACATCTATTCCTTGACTGATTCTTACCAAATGGTAGAGATATTAGCTCGATTAATCTAGTCGTTTTTGAGTTACAGAGGTTAGAGGTCATGATTTCTCGCCTATTTACAGCGAATAAACTATACCGGTAGTTCGTACAAACTGGAATGGACCGCGAGGCCCTTACAATGCTAACTATTTCTCGTAACTCCCAGTAACTTTTATTGCCATCCCACTCTTTGTTCCTCTGTCCTCTCTTGCTTCTCACGTCTCCAGTTTTTATCACTCTCTCTCCATTTCTTGCTTTATTACTTTCGCTATTTCTCCCGTCTATCACCAGTCATGTTTTCAGTATTTTTGTTTTCTATGTGAGTGAGGGAGGCAAAATGTAGAACTGCCTATAGCGAGTGCCTCCCCCATAGTTGAAAGAGTGACAGGGCCAAAATCAAGGGACGTTCGAGTCGGTTTTATTTCAACTGACGGTGTATTCAATCCCTTAGTAACTGATTCCTCGATAATTAATGAGGAATAATGAAACTACTGTGTCTCTGTATCTTATTAATGCCAAGTTTATAATTATAATGAACACCATATTTCACTACACAATCTTCAAAATATCTGAGAAATGTTGATTGGAACTTTGCAATTTACGGTCAGATGAAAATAAATAGAGTATAGTATTCCTAAAGGGCCTGTCATGCTGGACTCCCGACCCATCCAGACTTTGAAATGATCCTGTGTTTTGCAAAGTCTGGTGCAAAGTTCTGCATGGGTCAGGGCAAAATCAACGGAATCATGGAAAGAGCGCGTCAAGGCGTGGACGCACCGGTCCTTTCTGTTTTATGTGTCCAAAAAATGAGGAAAGGTCTGGCCTACATCAGCACCTTCACTAGACGACCGTAGGACGTGAATGGGGCACAATAAAGACGGTGAGAGGTCCACGTGGAAGGAAAAATTACAGGCTCGCTATCGCTCGCCAGGCAAAAATCGACACCTAAATGGCACGAAAGGTCCTAAAATTGACAACAAAATGGGGCGAAAGGTGTTAAAATTGTCAAGCTAATGGCCCAAATCTTTTAAAACTTCAAAAGTAATAGGGCTAAACACGAGGGAGAAAGTAGGTCATGCTGGGGGCGTTAAAATGCGGTTTCATGTCTTCTACCGTTCATCAAACCCCCTTGTTCAGCCTTTGTACGGTCGCGGTAATAAGTCATGTCCCAGCTGTCATTACGTTTGGCTCGCTCTGTTCTGTATTAATGTCTGTCCGATGTTGAATAGGGTGGGTAAGTGTAGGAACATGTTTGTATAGTTCACTCGATATGAAAACAAATTAAGCTTAGATATTGCTGATACCAATTATTGATCAAAACATAATTGGTGCCGAGACATCACTTATTAGCGAAACTGTACAGTCGGGGTTAATAAGTGTTGTCAGATATTTTACAAAGTTTCGGACACTGACTAATACTCTGAGGGATAAGCACTTTTCCCAGTAACTATAAAGATACCAATAACACTTGTTGAGCGAAAACCACTGGAATCTATGACAACACTTAATACCCCCGATTGTACCATCCATAAAACAAGGACGGGACCAACACAGAAACAATGTACAGTCGCGCTAATAAGTCATGATTCGGCACCAAGTATGTTTTGATCAATAATTAGTTTCAGCAATATCTAAGCTTCATTTCTTCATATCGAGTGAAATATATAAACACGTTCCTACACTTACCCACCCTATTCAAAATCTGACAGACATTAATACAGCACAGAGAAAGCCAAACTTAACAACAGCTGGGACATGACTTATTAGCGCGACTGTACATCCCTGAAACAACAAATTAGGCGGTTTGTCCCGTTTTGTGCTGAACTTGCCAACATCTTGCAGGACCAAGGTGGAGGCAAAGACGGGTGTGTTATAGGTACTATTCTCTAAAACATTTTTTTTTTTTTTTTTTAAAGGGAGCCCACCTCGCTTTTGTTCTCTTTCTCTCCCTGTCTCTTTGGCTTGTATCCATTCGGCCCCATTCAGCCTACTGTTTCAAGACATTTACCCCCATGCAGGTGTCAATATTTTCCTGGCGAGAGGTAGCGAGCCAGCATATAATTATATAATTTTGTTTTGACAGCAAGCTAA
>CM064527.1:30320955-30330153 GCA_032716605.1 Paralithodes platypus
AGCGAGCCAGCATATTTTTTTATTTTTGTTTGACAGCAGGCTAAATTTGTACATTTTTCGATAGAAAAATGTCTCCGGCGAAGCCGGATTTGTACATAATATAATGCTGGTTCGCTATCGCTCGCCAGGAAGAAATCGATACCTAGATGGAGATAAACGTCTTAAAATAGTTGGCTGAATGGGGCCGAATGGATACAAGCCAGAGAAAGAGAGAAAAGGACAGAAATAACAAAAAGCAGGTCACACCCCTTAAAAAGGGCTATAACAAATGGGCTGTAAATGTCCACATCTATTCTCTGGCTAACCCTTCCCAAATGGTAGAAATATTAGCTCGATTACTCTAGTCGGGTTTTAGTTACAGAGGATAGAGCTCATGATGTCTTGCCTACTTACAGCGAATAGACTATAGCCGATATCACACGAGCGCTTTTTCCCTCAACATTTATCCTCAACACTGGTCTGGCAGCTTATAAGGTCAACATTTATAATGGATCTGTCACCATAATTCATCTACCATGAGTCTAGTTTCCGATACCAGTGCAAAATATTCCAGAAATGTTGATCATCCAATGTTGACTATAAAAGCTCTCGTGTGATACCGGCTTAATGGAAGGCAGTTGTTTTTTCGAGTCCTCTCCTCCCTCATGTTTAGCCCTATTAGTTATGAGATTTCAAGACATTCGCATCATTAGTTTGGCGATTTTCAGACCTTTTGCCCCATTCCTTTGCCAATATTAACACCTTTCGTGCCATTTAGGTGTCGATTTTTTTTTCTGATCGCGAGCCTGTATTTGAAGAGGAATCGGCCTTCGGCCGGGACATTTTTCTACCGAAAAATGTACAAATTTATATCGAAGGGAGTCTTGTGGGTGTTTTTTTAAGTTTGATAGAGGTTTAGAGAGCTAATTAAACCCCTTCCTTAAACCATTGAGCCGAACCAGTAAATTATATTAAACAGAAATACAATAATAATGTAGGTTTTTGATGGCTAAACGGTATGTTGAATTGGGTTTTATGTATTTATAAATGTACAACGACCGTATTTTAGCTGTAAATTCTTTTAAATGTCGATGTGTACGGCTCCAACTTCCTTATAGCCTGAAACTCGTAAGTGGTTAATTGACGCTGCGGGCAAGTCTAGTTAGGAATGTGAGAATGCATTCATCTTTAAGGGAGGTCACCGGCTTTTTTTTTTTTTATCTTTCTCTCTTTCCCTGGCTTGTCTCCATTCGGCCCCATTCAGCCAACTGTTTTAAGACTTTTATCCCCATCCAGGTGTCGATTTCTTCCTGGCTAGCGATAGAAAGCCAGCATTGTATGGAGAAATCCGGCTTCGCCGGAGAAATTTGTCTATCGAAAAATGTACAAATTTAGCTTGCTGTCAAATAAAAAAATTATATACACTGGCTCGCCACCGCTTGCCAGGAAAATATTGACACCTGGATGGGGGTAAACGTCTTGAAACAGTAGGCTGAATAGGGCCGAATGGATACAAGCCAAAGAGAGAGGGAGAGAAAGATAACACAAGCGAGGTGGGCTGCCTTAAGGGGGTCGTGCTTGTTTTAGGTCTATATTAAGGGGGTCGTGGTTGTTTTAGGTCTATATTAAGGGGGTCGTGCTTGTTTTAGGTCTATATTAAGGGGGTCGTGGTTGTTTTAGGTCTATATTAAGGGGGTCGTGGTTGTTTTAGGTCTATATTAAGGGGGTTGTGGTTGTTTTAGGTCTATATTAAGGGGGTTGTGCTTGTTTTAGGTCTATATTAAGGGGGTCGTGGTTGTTTTAGGTCTATATTAAGGGGGTTGTGCTTGTTTTAGGTCTATATTAAGGGGGTCGTGCTTGTTTTAGGTCTATATTAAGGAGGTCGTGCTTGTTTTAGGTCTATATTAAGGGGGTCGTTCTTGTTTTAGGTCTATATTAAGGGGGTCGTGCTTGTTTTAGGTCTATATTAAGGGGGTCGTGGTTGTTTTAGGTCTATATTAAGGGGGTCGTGCTTGTTTTAGGTCTATATTAAGGGGGTCGTGCTTGTTTTAGGTCTATATTAAGGGGGTCGTGCTTGTTTTAGGTCTATATTAAGGGGGTCGTGGTTGTTTTAGGTCTATATTAAGGGGGTCGTGGTTGTTTTAGGTCTATATTAAGGGGGTCGTGCTTGTTTTAGGTCTATATTAAGGGGGTCGTGCTTGTTTTAGGTCTATATTAAGGGGGTCGTGCTTGTTTTAGGTCTATATTAAGGGGGTCGTGGTTGTTTTAGGTCTATATTAAGGGGGTCGTGCTTGTTTTAGGTCTATATGTTACAGGGGGACAATGCCTAGTGAGTTCACTGCTCAATAGGTGGCGTTCTGAGAGTGAGGGTCTGAGTCTGGAGGGTGAGACGGTGAAGCACTTGAGCGAAGCAACCAGCCGCTTCAGAGATGGAGCTGCTTTGAGCCATGATGGATGCTTCACATGTCTCACTCCCCAGGCTGGAACAAGACCTCACGGGCTTCACCGTGTTGAGCGGTGGAATGTACAGGCTCTCAGCCTATGCCGAGTGGGGGAGTTGGAATTAGTATTAAGGGGTCGTGCTTGTTTTAGGTCTATATTGGTCGCTAGGTCTATATTAAGGGGTCGTGCTTGTTTTAGGTCTATATTAAGGGGGTCGTGCTTGTTTTAGGTCTATATTAAGGGGGTCGTGCTTGTTTTAGGTCTATATTAAGGGGGTCGTGCTTGTTTTAGGTCTAGATTTTATTTTAAAATATTTTTGACTTTTCTCGCTAGACCTCCATCAAGCTTTAAAAACACCCCTAGACCCCCTTTCAAGATAAATGTGTACATTTTTCGGTAAAAAAAAATCCCAGCCGAAAGGCTCACTATCGCTAGCCAGGAAAATATCGACGAAAGGTCTTAACATTGACAGAAATGGGGCGAAAGTTCTTAAAGTCGCCAAACTAATGGGCCGAACGTCTTCAAATCTCAAAAGTAATGGGGCTAAACACGCGGGAGAAAGGGGTCAAGAAGATAATCCCTCAAGTGGACATGACTCACGTCGCTGGTACTCAAAGGGTTAAATACCAATGTTGCAACGCCGACAAGACCTACTGTATGAACTGCAGCCTCAATGGACAGTTGTTCAGTGTTATCTCGGTCGCTATTTATGGACCCCCTTATATATATATATATATATATATATATATATATATAGAGAGAGAGAGAGAGAGAGAGAGAGAGAGAGAGAGAGAGACATAGGGGTGTGGGTGTGTGTGTGTGTGTGAAGCGTGTGTTGATGTGACTGTATGTGGGAGACAGAGTGCAGTGTGTGTGTGTATGTATGTATGTGTGAGAGTGTTGTGTGTATGTAGTTATGTGTGAGAGAGAGTGCCCAGCGTGTGTGTATAACTGTGTGCACGTGTGAGTGTAATGAGGGAGAGAAAGAAAGAAAGAGAGGGTCACAGTGAGAGAGTGAGTGCAGTGTGTGTGTGCATGTCTGTCTGTAACTGTATACACGTGGAGAGAGAGAGAGAGAGAGAGAGAGAGAGAGAGAGAAGAGAGAGAGAGAAGAGAGAGAGAGAGAGAGAGAGAGTAGAGAGGAGAGAGAGAGCGAAGAGAAAGAGAGAGAGAGAGAGAGCAGGAGAGAGAGAGAGAGAGAGAGAGAGAGAGAGAGAGAGAGAGAGAGAGAGAGAGAGAGAGAGAGAGAGAGAGAGAGAGAGAGAGAGAGATGAGAGCGAGAGAAGAGAGACTCCTTCGCTCCTCTAATGTTGCTAAGCTCTTCACCTTAAATCTTCTCCCTTTACACAAACAACTCCACATAGATGGCTGGGGTGGTTGAATGATGTATAAATAAATATACAGTATATATGTGGTTTATATACCGTATATTAATAAATATACTGTTTATATATAGTATGTATGTGGTTTATATACCGTATATTAATAAATATACTGTTTATATACAGTACAGTATGTGTTTTAGGATTTTAATAACCTTATATTAATAAATATACTGTTTATATATAGTATGTATGTGGTTTATATACCGTATATTAATAAATATACTGTTTATATACAGTATGTGGTTTATATACCGTATATTAATAAATATACTGTTTATATACAGTATGTGGTTTATATACCGTATATTAATAATATACTGTTTATATACAGTACAGTATGTGGTTTATATACCGTATATTAATAATATACTGTTTATATACAGTACAGTATGTGGTTTATATACCGTATATTAATAAATATACTGTTTATATACAGTATGTGGTTTATATACCGTATATTAATAAATATACTGTTTATATATAGTATGTATGTGGTTGAAATTATATATAGCCGGTATATTAATAGAATATATCGGTTTATATACAGTATGTGGTGTTTTTATATACCGTAATATTAATAAATATCCTGTTTTATGATCACAAGTCATGTGGTTTATCTACCGTATATTAAGGGTCCAAATGATGCTGTTTATTAATCTACCGTATGTTTTTTAGACGTTTATATACCTCGAATTAATAATATACTGTTTATATACAGTACAGTATGTGGTTTATATACCGTATATTAATAATATACTGTTATAATACAAGGGGTACAGTATGTGGGTTTATATACCGGAATATACTTAATAATATACGTCCTTATATACATACGTAATGTGGTTGACTATTCATTCATTACCGTATATGGTCCGCTAATTATACCTGTCAAATTGTTTATATACATCACAGTTATGTGGTTTATAACCGTATTTCTCATATATAACTGTTTATATCTACATTATCAGTATAGTGGTTGTCACTATCTGTCTATATATATATATCGTTTATATCTAACTATTATGTGTTATCTAATCTATCCGTATCGATCGATACCATCTATCTACTTGTAGAAGATGGTCTTTGTTACCATTATCTTTATCATTAAATCTATAAGCCATAATAATCCATGTCAAATTGTGTCCACCGATCTCATAAAGGAGCTAATATATCATGACCTATCTATCTATCTATCTTCATATCTATCGATGCTATCCCATTACTTCATCTATAATGTCTGGTCTATCTAGCATCTATCTATCTATCTAACTCTAATCTATCTATCTATAATATATCTATCTATCGAATCTAGATATCGTATATATCTATATATCTATCTAGCTCTATCTTTCTATCAGTATACTATCTATATATCTATATAACATGAAAAATATATTGATTCTTGTGGGTAAAATATATGCGAAATATGCCTTCCACAACTAAAGGTTTGTAGAAAAGGGTAGGTTCCTGCACATCACTGCCAAGTTTAAAAAATGTTAGTGGCTAAATTAACATATTGCATCTAAAATGATATTGCATGCACAAAATAAGGGTTGTAAAAAGCTATGTCCGATAATCTTTATTAGAAGGCTCGTACTGTGTGTACATATTGAAAATAATGTGTATGTAAAAAGTGTTAAAATGCATTGTCTCTAACTTTCTGTAGAATTCTTCAGTTATATAAAAGAAAAAAAAATCAAGAGTGGCTGGCTCCAGAGTCAGGTATTTTGTTCTGTACTCCTTCTGTGGATTTCCAGGCACTGTCTTACCTGTTAAGGGGGACAATACCAATGGTTTGTCTTAGGTTATGATAGTAAAATAACAAATAAATCTTCGTTCCTTGTTCCATATTGTTTTTCGTGTCGATTCGTCATTTATAGTTCTCTTTATTCAAATGGAGACTTGAATTTATTTATGAACGTGACTTTTCTTTTACTCTTTCTCAAAGCAACGTCCATCTAATCTTTCTTTACTTTTGTAACAAGGGCATTATATTAAAATTAGTAGATGTTTAAATCTTTAGCACATTTTTGATATGTGAGTACGAGCATCTACTCACTAACCTAACTGCAAGAATCTAACGAAAGTAGAGAAATGCATTTTTAACAACTTTTACATAAACATTATTTTAAATATGTACACAACAGAAATCCGAGGCCTTTCTAATAAGGAATACTCGCGACATACTTTTTAAAACCCTTATTTTTGTGCATAAGCAATAGAATATTTTAGATGTAATTTAATTTTTAGCACTACAAACATTGTTAAAACTTTGTGCAGTTACCTACCCTCTTTTTCTATCTACACACTTTAGTGTGGTGTGGAAATCATATTCCCTATATATATATCCTATATAATATATATATATATATATATCTAATAATTATTATAATTATATATATACGAACGCACGCGTTGTTTTTGGTATGGTTTAGTCTTTATCAATACATTCACCTTTTATTGTGTTTTGCCGTTATCCCTAAAGCACGTACTGTATTTGTCAACCATTGTTACCTTTATTATTGTTTCTTCTATATCTCTTCATCATGTTGTCACTTTCTGCCTGTTTCTATTTACCAGACCCCCACCAACACCTCGCTTTTTTTTTTTCCTCTTGTCTCTCCCGCTCGTCTTTGGCTTGGTATTCCTCTTCGGTCCCCATTCAGCCTTACTGTTTTAAAGGACGTTTTTTTACCCCATTCCAGGTTGTCATACTTTTACTGGGTGAGGCGGTAGTGAGCCAAGCATATATATATGTTGGTTGTTTTTTAGAACAACATGCGAAATTTGTACATTTGTTTTGGATATAACAATGTCTCCAAGGAAGCCCGGATTTTTTCCATACCAAAGGCTGGCTCGCCTAAAAAACTACCAAACAAATCGCTTTTAAAAAAAAACAAATTATAAAACTCTCGCTACATCGCTAACTAATAAATCTCTAACGCTCTCGCCCGCCTTCGCCAGGGAATAGATTGGGTTCCCGACACCTGGATGGGGATAAACTTCTTAAAGCAGGTGGCTGAATGGGGCCGAATGGATACAAGCCGGAGAATGACAGAAAAGGAGAGAAAGATAAAAAAAAAAAAACGGTGACCCCCTTTAATTAACCGCTCCCGCATTTACTCACCCGTGTCTCACATTTCTTGCCCTATTGTTAACCCTTTGAGTACCAGCGACGTGTGTTCTTTCCTCTCACTAAAACATTACGTAACTTTCCTCGTTCCATAATGCAGCTTTCGGTCCTGAGTACACGATTAGATTAAGATATCCAAATATTCGAAATTGATATGAGTCGGGATCGTGGTCACTCAAAACCTTTAACTGTGGTTGGTGGTGTAATAGTTTAGGGTGTTGCTTATTGGTCACTGGGTGTGGTGTCCCAAGTTCGAATTCCAGGAGGAGGGCCCATAGATTGCATTTCATTAGTTGTATTCAAGTACAGCGGACACTGGTTGTTTGTATGTTGATATGTTTATGTTTAAAGAACGTGGTGTACTTAATACTATATAGAATATATATATACTCGGGGCCGGGGCCGCGGAGTCCTGGAGGACCCTTGGATGACACCCTGGTCTCCTCTGGTCTTTTTTGGGTCTTTTTCTGGAATAAAACCTCGATGTGTCGTGAATTTTGTGTTTGTTTGTGGGGTTTTAATTGTTTTTCTTGTTGTGTTGCCCCTATTCGAGCTCTGCTCTTGAAGTCCCGTCGGGCCCCCCCCCCCTCCCCCCCCCCCCCCCCCCCCCCCCCAAATAGGGGTTGGGCCCGAGTCTATAGATAGATAGATAGATAGATAGATAGAATTAACAAACAGTTGATCCAAGTTTATCATCTGCTGATTTCCTGCTATCGTTTGCTTCTGCCGTACTGATAATATCTGGCTTCCCCCCTTAACCCTAACAACCCATTCAGTACCTGTGACCACCCACCCCGCCCCACACCCTGCCTTGAACCCCTCTTAATTCATGGTATTCCTGGCAACTATTAGAACGGACTTTATGATTATTAATGTTCAGCTTAGAAGGGGACTCTATACCGTCTAAATCTAAACAACCCCAGATATAACGCGGCCTGCATGAACCATCTCAAGGTACTCCTTTTAGGCTACCACAACCACAAAAATATATCCCTTCCTAAGCTTCAGAAAATCGGTCTAAAATACCTACCGAACTAAAAATTAAATCAGACGTCGCCGTTCGGTACAGATGGTGGTTAAAGGGGGTATCGGCCGGTTTTTCCCTGGACCACTATTTTCCTCCCGTCATGGTTTAGCCCCATTAGTTTTCAGATGTTAACAATGTTTGCCCCCATTAGTTAGTAGATTTTAAGAGACCTTTCGCCCCAATTAAAAAAAAATTCTTCTTTAATATTTAGACCTTATACAATGCTATTTAAGTGTCGATTTTTTCCCTGGCGAACGATAGTGAGCCTGTAATGTTGGAAGAACCGGCACAAATTAACCTAGAAGGGGGATCTAATGGATGTGTTTTTTTTTTTTTTTTTTTTTTTATTTGCTGTTTTTTTTTTGTTTTTTTTTTGGTTTTTTTTTTTTTTTTTTTTATTTTTTTGTTCGTTTTTTTTTTTTTTTTGTTTTTTTTTTTTTTTTTTTTTTTTTTTTTTTTTTTTTTTTTTTTTTTTTTTTTTTTTTTTTTTTTTTTTTTTAATTTGATGGAGGTCTAGGGAGGAAACTAGAAAAAATAATTAATACATGCAAAAATCGCCCAAAAAGTGAACCATCCCCCCTTAAACATCTGACAGACATTAAGCACAGAGTAAGCCAAACGTAATGACAGCTGGGACATGACTTATTAGCGCGACCGTACATCCTGGTTCGTACCTTTATTATTTTATATTTCAAATGTGTCTTCCTTTTAGGTTGTATTTGAATTATTATACAGCCTTTGTTCCCAAAATGATGATCTCAACCGAAAATTCAATTTCTTCCAATTCTCCATTCTTCCCTTTAGCAACCTAAATGTGGAGATCAATTTCACGTTCTCTCATCTCTCTCATGCCTCCTCTCTCTCTCTCTCTCGTGCTGCGAGGTCATTAATCGAGTGTTTCAAGATACTAAAGGGATTTGTTGACAAAATTGATGTATAGATTCACTTTTCAAAATAGATAAGAATCATTAACTCATTAACATCTCGGGGAAATGTGAATTAAATTAAACACCAGGAGGGCGAATCTCGATGTCACAAAGCACTTCTTCACCTACAGTGTGGTCACCAAGTGGAACAAATTGGCAGAGAAAGTGGTACAATGTAAGACAATTGACTCATTCAAAAGAAGTCTAGATATTCATTTTGAGGAGGTGGGAATAATATGGGTAAAAAAAAAAAAAAAAAAAAAACAAAAAAAAATAACCCCACATACAGTAGGTTAAGCATCAGTA
>CM064527.1:30330253-30357753 GCA_032716605.1 Paralithodes platypus
AACCTGGAGGCGGTTGAGTACACCCAGCTTATGAGAAGCTGTTTTAGCATGAGTGGTAACATGGTCTTTCCAAGAGAGATCAGAAGAAAAAGAGACCTAGAATATTAACAGAAGATGAAGAGTAAATTTGTATGTTGTTGAAGAGTAAGTGATAGTCTTGTGGAAGGTTGTGACGAGTAGACAGATGGAGAAATTGAGATTTGGAAGCGTTGAAAGTAAGGTTTTCTCTGCCCCAATCAGAGATAGTAGACAGATCAGAAGATAGGCGTGCCAAGGTCCTGTTACGTGAGATTTGGAGTGATTGATTGTTGGGTTGTTGTGAAAAACAAGTTGAACAGCGTAAGGTAGAGTCATCTGCATATGAGTAGATGGGACTAGAGGTACAGTTGAGAAGATCATTGATGAATATTTTACAAGAGAACTGGAGACAGGACAGAACCCTAAGGAACACGGGAGTTGATGGGTTTAGGATGAGAGCGATGGCCATCCACAACCGCAGCTATGGAACAGCTAGATAGGAAATTAGAGATATAGGCACAAATGGAGGGATAGAAATCAAAGGAGGGTAGTTTAGAAATCAGAGATTTGTGCCAGACTCTATCAAAGGCCTTCGATATGTCTAGCACATTAGAAAAAGTCTCACCTAAGTCCCGAAAGAAGGATGATCAAGAGTTAGATAGACAAGAAAGAAGATCACCAGTAGAGCGACCCTTAACGAAGCTTGACTGATGTTCTGAGAGTAGATTATGAGAATATAAATGCTTAAGAAATTTTGTAAGCAAGAACAGTTTCAAAAACTTTGGTAATGCAAGAAACGAGAGCAATTGAACGATAATTTGAGGGTTGAGAGTGGTCATCCTTCTTTGGGACAGGTTGTATGAGAGCAAACTTCAGCAAGAAGGGAAGATGTTAGAGGAAAGACAGCGAGGAAACAGTTTGCCTAGGCAGGAGGTCAGCACGGAAGCACAGTTTTTTAGTACAACAGGAGGAACACCATCCGGACAGTAAGCCTTCTTATTATTAAGCCCAGAGAGGGTAGATAGTACATCTTTAGAAGAGATTAGGATATTAGGCGTAAGTAGGAGAGAGGGGGTGAACAGGGAGGAATAGCATCGGAATCATCCAAGGAGGAGTTACTAGCAAACGTTTGAGTGAAGAGTTCAGCTTTGTCAGAAGAAAAAGTGATGGTTGTGCCATCAGAGTGGAAAAGGGGAGGGGAAATCGAGGAAGAAAAATAGTTGGAGAGATTTTTGGCTAGATGCCAGAAAGCTTTGGATATACAGTATATATATATATATATATATATATATATATATATATATATATATATATATATAATTATATATTTACGTGTGTGTGTGTGGTGCGAGAGAGAGAGAGAGAGAGAGAGAGAGAGAGAGAGAGAGAGAGAGAGAGAGAGAGAGAGAGAGAGAGAGAGTGAGAGTGAGAGTGAGATAGAGTGAGTGAGAGAGCGTGCATTTCAATAGGAAGTATATATATCCGTGGCTCGCTCTGGTGAACTCTGCAGGAGAAAATGGTTTACTTTTACGGAGGCCCCACCTGCTTTTTTTCTCTCTCTGGGTTGTATCCATTCGGCCTCATTCATCCTACTGTTTTAAGACGTTTATCTCCATCCAGGTGTCGATATATACCTGGCGAGCGGTAGCGAGCCACAATATTTTGGATAATGAGTTAGACAGCTGGCTAAACTTGTACATTTTTCGATAGAGAAATTTCTCCGGCGAAGCCGGATTTCTCCATAAAATGCTGGCTCACTATCGCTCGCCCGGAAAAAATCGACACCTACTGTAAATGAGGATAAATGTCTTAAAACAGTAGGCTGACTGGGGTCGAATGGATACAACCAAAAAAAACAAAAAATAAAATAAAATAACAAAAAAATAAAAAATAAAACAGAAGAGGAGGTGAGCCCCCTTACGCCCGTGCCTCTACGTTGGTACACACATGGACGCACACATCTGCATATCAAAGCACGCACACACTTATACACACATAGGCAAATACGCACATGAACGAACACAATACACCACACACACAAAACACACGCACTCCCAAACACATACGTACTCACTCACTCACACTTACACTCACAGTCTCTCTATCTATCTATTTATCCATCTATCTATCTATCTGTCTCTCTGCCACACACACACTCACACACACTCTCACTCTATCTATCTATCTATATCTCTCTCACTCTGCCACACACACACACAGGCACACACACATCATACACACCTTTCCACGTACACACACACTCCCAAACATACATACAGATTCACTCACTCTCTCTCTCTCTCTCTGACACACACACACACACACACACTCCCAAACACCCACACAATATTCACTGATACGAGAAGAGGATATCCTGAAAAATGCAGGAGAAACGGTAAAGACGAGGAAGATAAAAATACCAACATACTGTATACTGTATATACAATATAGAAAGGTGAGGGTATGTGTGAGTATACATACAACGTATATAAGAGCTAGCATATGGGGGAGGTAGTCGCTTTATCGGGATCCCCTTCCCCCTCATGTTTAGCATATTCGTTATGAGATTTTAAGACGTTCGTGCCATTAGTATGGCGATGTATGACCTTTGGCTCCATTTTCTTTTCAATATAAAGACTTTTCGTGTAATTCAGGAGTCGACGTTTTCCTGGCGAGCGATAGCGAGCCTGTAATTTAAGAGAACCTGCCTTTGGCCTGGAAATTTTTAGAAAAATTTACAAATTTATCTTGAAGGAGGGTCTTGGGCGGATGTTTGTCTAAGCTTGATGGAGGTCTAGGGAGGACAATTATTAAATACTATACAGATATACATATGTGCCCATCCTCCCCCATAACATGAACAATATGTAGCCATGAAACGAAATATGTAGCCATGAAACGAAATATGTAGCCCTGAAACGAAATATGTAGAGCTAGGACAAGAATAGAGAGGAAGGGATAACACACGATATATAAAACAAGAAATAAAACAGGAAGGAAACAAAAGAAGAAGTGAAAGGGTATGAGGGGAATATTAAATTGAATATAAACAAACTGATATTGGACTACAGGAGAGAGAGAGAGAGAGAGAGAGAGAGAGAGAGAGAGAGAGAGAGAGAGAGAGAGACAGAGAGAGAGAGAGAGACAGAGAGAGAGAGAGAGAGAGAGAGAGAGAGAGAGAGACAGAGACAGAGACAGAGAGAGAGAGCTACATAGATACACAGACCACAAGGTCCTTACTAGGCAGTCTGGCCTTACAAACTACTGTAACTATATATATACTGTATATATATATATATATATATATATATATATATATATACATACATACATACATATATACAGTATATATATAAATATATATACATACTGTACAGTGCACACACATACGTACATAATTTTTTTTTTTTTTTTTCATATCACCCCAGCCCTCTGTAGGTAGAGGTCAAGCCTTCCCTTGAAAGCGTTTATTGTGTCGCTCTCCACCACTCTCGCTGGTAGTTTATTCCACTCTGTCGCCACACTGTAGGTGAAGAAACTCTTTGTGACGTCTAGGTTTGCCTTTTTGGTTTTTAATTTCATTCCATTTCCGCGAGTTTGATTAGTATTGTTTAATGTGAATAGTGCATTTACATCGACTTTGTCGAAACCTTTTAGTATCTTAAAGCACTCAATAAGCTGACCCCTCAACCTCCTCTTTTTTAATGAGAACAGGTTCAATCGTTTAAGTCTTTCTTCATATGATTTATTTCTTAATGAGGGTATCATCTTCGTCGCTCTACGCTGTACTGACTCGAGTCTTACAATGTCCTTGATCAGATAAGGTGACCAGAACTGCACACCATATTCAAGGTGGGGCCTCACCATACTTTTGAACAGTGGCATTATTACGTTCTCATGTTTATATGTAAATTTTCGTTTAATAAAGCCCAATGCTATGTTTGCCTTATTTGCAGCTGCTATACATTGGTCGGAAGTTTTTAGGTTTTCATATATTAGTACCCCTAGGTCTTTTACTACCGTTGCGGTTTTTATTTGTTTGCCATTCATTTCGTATTTGTATATCATATTTCTGCTACCAACCTGCAGCCACTGACATTTATCGACATTGAAGCAATTTTTTCGACCACTCTGATATCTTGTTTAAATCAGATTGCAACGCATTTCTATCATCTTCGTTCAGGACTGTATTTTCTATTTTTGTATCGTCGGCGAATTTGGAAATGGTGTTGTTTACCCATACATCAATATCGTTAATGTAAATGAGAAACAGGACCGGTCCAAGGACTGAACGCTGTGGAACTCCACTAGTGACAGGCTCCCACTCCAATTCCACTCCATTTATCACCACTTCTTCTGTCTGTAAGCCAATTTTTTATCAAAGAATGAATTTCACCTTTGATACCTATCCTCTCCAGTTTAGCCAATAGTTTTCGGTGTGGCACCTTGTCGAAAGCTTTTTGAAAGTCCAAGAAGATTATATCTAGTGATTTCGTCATGTCGTTATATGTGAATAGTTTGTTATAAAATTCAATCAAATTTGTTATTTGATCTAAAGCCGTGTTGACTATTTTTGATTAGGTTGTTTGATTCGAGGTAATCTACTATCTTATCTCTAAGGATTTTTTCCATGATTTTTCCTACAATTGAAGTTAGACTAATTGGTCTGTAATTACTCGCTTTGGCCTTGCTACCCTTCTTGTATATCGGCGTAATGTTCGCATCTTTCCAATCACTCGGTACAATCCCCTGTAGTAATGATAAGTTAAATAGTTGTGTCAGGGGTTTTGCTATTTCGTCCTTAACATTCTTAATTATTTTCGGGTGGAGCATGTCAGGTCCCAGGGTCTTATTTACATTTAAATTACTCAATTTGCTTTGTACTTCGCTAACACTGATGGTGAAATCTCCTATCACATGAGTTGAGGTGTTATTTTCAAGAGTATGATCGATAACTTCTTCTGTGAAAACTGAGCCAAAATATTTGTTGAGCATATTTGCCGTGTTTGTGTCACCTGTTATTGTCTGGCCATCTTCTATTAGCGGTCCGATTCCGCTTTTGATCTGTTTATTTTTATTTACGTAACTGTAGAATTTTGGGGGGTTTGTGGCACTTTCTCTGGCAATAGTCATTTCGTAATTTAGTTTGTTCGACCTAATTATTTTTTTCACTTCCCTTCTACTATTTGTGTACAAGTTTTTAATTACTTCAGTGTTTGTGTTATTTTTTACAAGTGTGTGGAGTTGATTCCTTTTCCTTATTGCCTTGCCAATGCCTCTACTGTACCAAGGGGGCATACTTGATTTCGTATTACGTTTTGGTTTCATGGGTACAAATTGTTTATGCGCTTCTGTAATTGTAGACTTAAAATGTCCCCATAGTATTAGTTAATTTATTTCGTTTATATTTATGAGGTTTGAGTGTATGTTTGATAGCGATTCCTTAAGCCCGTCATAATTTGCGTTTTTAAAGTCCGACACCATTCCTGTTGTTTTTAATGTGGAATATTTGCTTATAACGTTGATTCTTAAGATTTTATGATCGGACGTTGCCAGATGTTCACCTACATCCAGGTTTGATAATAGATTTTCTTGGGTAGTGATTACGAGGTATAATATATTCCTGTCTCGCGTCGGCTGTTTTATGTGTTGAGTCAAAAAATTGTCCTGGATGAAGCTTGTCATTAGGCGTGACTCAGCATTTTTTCCGGTCAGGGTATTCCAGTCAATTAGGGGGAGGTTATAGTCACCTAGTAAAACTGTTTCGTCGGAATTAAGGGTTTTCTCTAGTATTTCATAAAAAATTGTATCATCGGCAACAGTTAGTCTCGGTGGTCGGTACGCTGTAGTGATATTTAAGTTCATGTTTTTTGTATTTATTTTGACGCACACTATTTCTGCATTACTTTCGGGGAGAGTCACCTCAACTGGGTTTAAGTAGGTTGCAACGTACATTGCAACCCCCCCTCTTTGTTTTCCATTGTTACGGTCTTTATGAATTTTTGTATATGGCTCTATGTGATATTCATGAAGTAGATCTTTATTTTTAAGGTTCAGATGCGTTTCCGTTATACAAATAACGTCAACTTTCTCATTTAATAACAGACATTTGAGTTCGTCTATTTTGTTTCTTATTGAGCAGGCATTTATGGATATTATTTTTATATCATTTCTCTCAGCATGCGCTGGATTTGTTTTTCTTATTGGTAAGGATGGGTTTCGGGTTGTGACTTGAAGCCGCGGCGGGTTGTCAAATTCATTCAAATGGTTGGGTTGGCTTGGATGGGGTTGGGTGGGGTTGTTTAGTTTGTTTTGTGGTTCAGATGGGCAAATTTTCGCAACTTGTGGGCCATTGGGGTTGACGGTTTCATGTAAATGGTTGTGATGGACTTGGAAGGGTTGGGCGGGGTTATTTATTTATCTTGACTGTGCGGGTGGGTTAGGATGCGTGAGTTTTAAGCCAAAGGGGGTATTTATTTCATTAGTTTGATTGGGTGGGGTTGTGGGAGGGCTTTTCCGGGGGTAGCGATGTCAATACTCAGAGGAGTCTATTAGCATAGTTATCTCTAGGTCCTGACTGGTGTTGTTTTCATGGGCGCGCGCGCACACGCACAGAGAGAGAGAGAGAGAGAGTACAAAGGAGTACAAAGGAAATCAAGCAACAACAGGTCTAGTGACCCTTCTAGGCTGCTTGTCCTCCAAAACACTGAGGATCAAGTGTCCAAACAGTGGTTTAGAGTGGGTAAGGGAACATTGGAAAGGGAACTACTGCCCTGGAACTAATGTCCGTGGCAGGATTAGGAAGTTAGTAGGGGACAGATGGGTTAGTGACTGAGGGGGGGATTAAATAAAGTTATTCATTTACAAACGCAGTCAGTCGCGGCGGGTTTGATGCGAGATATTTGTCTAAGCTGAGTTTAAATGAATCAACAGTGCTGCACTCTATAACGTCTCGGGGAAGCCCATTCCACAAGTTGGCAACTCGATTGAAGAAGAAATTCTTAGATTCGTGTGAGTTAAAAGATTTACCAATAATTTTGCAACCGTTTCCCCGCGTGTAATTAGATTGGTCGATAGTGAAGTACTTAATACAGTTCATATTGTCGATGCCTTTGATGATTTTTGAACACTTGAATTAAGTCACCTCTTAATCTGCGCTGGGTTAAAGGAAATAGATTTAATTCTCTAAGACGCTCTTCGTATGGTTTGTTCTTTAGGCTAGGTATCATGTTGGTAACTCTACGTTGAACTCGTTCTAGCTTGTTTATATCTTTTTGGTAATAAGGGCACCAGGCTTGAACGCAATATTCCAGAAGAGGGCAGACTAAGGAATTGTAAAGGGTTAGGATAACTTGTTTGGATTTATGCTCAAATGACCTGCCTATAAAGCCAATTATTTTGTTTGCCTTCTTAACAACTTCTGAACATTGTTGACTCGGTTTTAGGTTACTCGATATTGTTACTCCCAGATCGGTTTCTCTGTTTACATTCTTAAGCTGAGTGCCATTCATCGAATAGTTTGCCTTCTCATTTAGGTATCCGATATGTAGTACTTTACATTTATCCGCATTGAAACTCATTTGCCAAATTTGGGCCCAACATGACAATTTATCTAGATTGTGTTGCATATCGTCAACTTGTTCTTTTGAGAGTACGCTATTTGCAGTTTTTGTATCGTCAGCAAATTTTGAGATTGTACAGGTGAGACCCTCATCTATGTCGTTGATGTAAATTAGAAAGAGAATTGGTCCTAGTACCGATCCCTGGGGTACCCCGCTACTTACATTAGTCCATTTAGATGCCTTACCGTTTATGACTACTCTTTGCTTTCTGTCGCTGAGCCAATTTTCTATCCATTTCAACACACCGTCTTGTATTCCATGCGCTTTTAGTTTTAGCAGTAAACGTTTGTGGGGAACTTTGTCAAAGGCCTTTATAAAATCAAGGTATATAATATCTACAGCTTTACTCTCATTGTAGAGGTTTAGGATATAGTTAATAGTAAATTTTTAGAAGTCTAAGTGGTTTGTTAAACAGGAACGTTTTTTACGAAAGCCGTGTTGAGTATCTTTAAGTAAGTTATTTGCCTCTAAGTGATTTACGAATCTGTCTCTTATGACCGTTTCTAGCATTTTACATACAATTGAGGTTAAGCTAATTGGACGATAGTTACTGGGTAGGGATTTGCTGCCTTTTTTTAATATCGGTGTTACGTTGGCTAGCTTCCACTGATCAGGCATAGTCCCAGACTGCAAGGATTCATTGAATAGCAATATCAGTGGTTTGGAGAGCTCATCCTTAGCTTCCTTTAGAACTCTAGGCGAGATTGTATCAGGTCCAGGCGTTTTATTTACCTTGAGTTTATCTAAACAATTCAATACTTCTCTCTCTGTAACGGTGATATTGCTTAGATCATCTGAATTATCAATCTGAATCGGCGATGGTGTAGGGATATCACTGAGGTCTTCGGTTGTAAAAACTGATGTAAAGAAGGTATTGAGGGCATTACTCATTTGTACTTCGTCTTTGGTGTATTCTCCATTTTCATCGACTAACGGTCCAACAGTTGAAGTAACTACTTTTTTCTTTCTGATATAACTATAGAATTCTTTCGGGTTTGTTTTACTTTGATTCGCAATATGTAACTCCAGGGTCTTTTTACTTTGCTTAATTAACTTTTTGGCTTTGCGTCGTAGCTCTACAAATTTCACCCGTTCTTCGTCATTTTGTGAGGATTTTAATCTATCATTAGCAAATTTTTTAGCAAGCAGACAGTCTGAAATATCTTTATTCCACCATCTGGGCTTATCATTATGGCCTAGACGCCGTATTTTCGATGGTATGCAGTCTTGCACTGCCTTAAGGTAAGTGGTTGTGAAACACTCCCAAGATGTATTTATGTCGTTATTGTTAGTCAGAAAGCTCCAGTCAGTTTCTTTAAGCTTTGATTTAAGTTTATGAAAATTTGCTTTCTTGAAATTAGGGACTTTCTCAATGCTGCTATTTGATTTGTTACTAGTAAACTTTAAAGTGAAAGTTATCGTACGATGGTCGCTGTTACTGAATGCATCATCAACATTCAAATTCTCTATTAATTCTTCTTTTGTTGCGAGTACAAGATCAAGCACATTATTACCAGGGTTGGAGATTGTACACATTGAAAAAGTTAACTCTCTTGCAAGTTAGCATAGAGGTCGTGTCCAGAGTGTGAAGTAAGAATATCGCTCCATTTAGTCACGGGTATGTTGAAATCGCCAAGAATTACGGTATCTTGTATGTTAGTTATTTCTGCAATTTGTTCATAAATTTCACTGTCAGTTTGCACTGATTGAGCTGGGGGTCTGTATAATAAAGCTAGTGTTATTTTAGTTCCTCGTTTATTATTTAATAGTACGTAAGATATGTCTATATTCGCAATTTGACGTTTTGACATTAAGACGGGATTAAGACTTTCCTTTATAAAAAACAGAACTCCTCCATTTCTATTGATCCGACTTTTCTCAAACATTGTATAACCAGGAAGCGTATATTCGGCTAAAAAGTTTCTGTCTTCCGTATTTAACCAAGATTCTGTAATGCCGATTATATCATAATGTTCTGTAAACACGATTTCCTCTAGATCTGAAAATTTATTGCGTATACTCCTAGCATTTACATAAAACACCTTAAGAGTATTAGAGTTGGATGTTACTGATTGTGCATTGTCTGAATTTTCAGTTCGTATTTGACTTACACTACTAGAGAGAGAGAGAGAGAGAGAGAGAGAGAGAGAGAGAGAGAGAGAGAGATGCCGGTAGTGATAAAAGAGGAAAAGAAAAACAATATCAATGAAAAAGCAGAAATGGAGAAGCAATACTCAAAGGGGTAAATACGGTCTCAATACACCCCCTGAATATCATGGGTCCTTCTTAAGGGACCCCACCTCGCTTTTTTTTTATCTTTCTCTCCCTCTCTCTTTGGCTTGTATCCATTCGGCCCCATTCAGCCAACTGTTTTAAGACGTTTATCCCCATCCAGGTGTCGATATCTTCCTGGCGAGCGATAGCGAGCCAGCATTGTATGGAGAAATCCGGCTTCGCCGGAGACATTTTTCTATCGAAAGTACAAATTTAGCTTACTGTCAAAACAAAAATATATATATGCTGGCTCGCTACCGCTCGCCACGAAATTATTGACACCTGGATGGGGGTAAACGTCTTAAAATAGTAGGCTGAATGGGGCCGAATGGATACAAGCCAAAGAGAGAGGGAGAGAAAAAAAAAAAAAAAAAGCGAGGTGGGGTCCCTTAACCCTTTCAGCACCATGGCGTCTTTTTACCTTTGATGGTGGCTAAAATTAGATGATTTTATGCAGCTTAAGAAGGACCTATGATAATTAGGGGGGGGGGGTCATTGAGATCATATTTACTAGTTTGAAACGGATAGGTAAATTACAGAGTAAATAAAATCGTCTCAAGGTAACCGAATATGATTAAAATTACGTAATAGTGGTGAAGGGGTTAATCTGCATAAAATCGTCTAACTTTAGCCGCAATATATGTTAGAAAGACATCAACGTGCTGAAAGGGTTACACATAGTCTGTCTATTGTTCGGTGACAGGACAGGTAGGTAGCCTAGCCGTATTAGTACAGCGGATAAGGAGAAAATCGTGCACTGTTTGACTAAAGTCGGTATCACAAGAGAGCATATAGTCAACATTCGATGATCAACATTTGTCTTGAAACATTTCTGGATTATTTTGCCCTGGTATCGGAAACTAGACTGATGATAGATGAATTCAGCCAACCAATATATTTTAGATGTCCACCTCATAAGCTGCCAGACCAGTGTTAAGTATAAATGTTGAGTGAAAAAGCGCTCGTGTGATACCGGCTTAAAGCATCATACTTTCTACATTCATACTAAGACCCAATGGGAACATTTTAACCCTTTCACGCATATGACGCGATTTTGAGCCTATTAGGGATACTTGAAAGCCTTTGTTACCATCAGGGGTATTTATAAACCTTTAGTTTAGTTACTTCAACCTCTGCAGTTGTCTTTGAGTTAGCTGTGGGCAGAAAACTAATTTTGGAGAGGTAATTATTAGAGTGAGAGAACTCTATTTCTTATTGCTGATCTGGCAACCTCTGCGTCATAAATGCGTGAAAGGGTTAAAGGTTGGAGGAAATCTGTGTCTTCATGCTGGTGCCTGTGGCAGCCCCTTTTCAATTAATTTCCATTAGAGTTCTGAAACACTGATTTTTGCCCCAAACTGTATACCGTGATAGAGATGTCAAACTAGTCTCAAATGACTCGTCTGGACTAGAGAAACAAAACATATTCAAATATTGTTTGGCTTATGTTGACCGTTTGACTTGTAAAGTCCTATAGTATCAGTGTACAATCGGGGGTATTAAGGGGAGGTTTTTAGTTGATTCCCTAGACTTCCATCAAGCTTAAAATTACTCCCCCTAGACCCCCTTTCAAGATAAATGTGTACATTTTTCGGTAGAAAAATTTCCCGGCCGAAGGCCGGTTCCCCTTAAATTACAGGCTCGCTATCGCTCGCCAGGAAAAAATAGACACCTAAATGGCACGAATGGTCTTAAAATTGACTTAAATGGGGCGAGGGTTCTTAAAATCGTCAAACTAATGGGGCGAACGTCTTAAAATCTCAAAAGCAATGGGGCTAAACATGAGGGAGAAAGAGGTTCAGAAAAAAATCCTCCAGGTGGAAATCTCCCCTAAAGTGTTGTCATAGATTCCAGTGGTTTTCGCTCAACAAGTGTTATTGGTATCTTTATAGTTACTGGGAAAAGTGCTTATCCCTCAGAGTATTAGTCAGTCTCCGAAACTTTGTGAAATATCTGACAACACTTATTAACCTCGACTGTACAAAGTACAAAGGAGTACAAAGGAAATCAAGCAACAACAGATCTAGTGACCCTTCTAGGCTGCTTGTCCTCCAAAACACTGAGGATCAAGTGTCCAAACAGTGGTTTAGAGTGGGTAAGGGAACATTGGAAAGGGAACTACTGCCCTGCCACTAACGTGGCAGGACTAGGAAGTTAGTAGGGGACATATGGGTTAGTAACTGAGGGGAGGATAAAGTTATTCATTTACAAACGCAGTCAGTCGCGGGTTTGATGCGAGATATTTGTCTAGGCGGAATTTAAATGAATCAACGGTGCTGCAGTCTATAACGTCTGTCTCGGGGAAGCCCATTCCACAAGTTGACAACTCGATTGAAGAAGAAATTCTTAGATTCGTGCGAGTTAAAAGATTTACCAATAATTTTGCAAACCGTTTCCCCGCGTGTAATTAGATTGGTCGATAGTGAAGTACTTACTACAGTTCATATTGTCGATGCCTTTGATGATTTTGAACACTTGAATTAAGTCGCCTCTTAATCTGCGCTGGGTTAAAGGAAATAGATTTAATTCTCTAAGACGCTCTTCGTATGGTTTGTTCTTTAGGCTAGGTATCATTTTGGTAACTCTACGTTGAACTCGTTCTAGCTTGTTTATATCTTTTTGGTAATAAGGGCACCAGAATTGAACGCAGTATTCCAGAAGAGGGCGGACTAAGGAATTGTAAAGGGTTAGGATAACTTCTTTGGATTTATGCTCAAATGACCTGCCTATAAAGCCAATTATTTTGTTTGCCTTCTTAACAACTTCTGAACATTGTTGACTCGGTTTTAGGTTACTCGATATTGTTACTCCCAGATCAGTTTCTCTGTTTACATTCTTAAGCTGAGTGCCATTCATCGAATAGTTTGCTTTCTCATTTAGGTATCCGACATGTAGTACTTTACATTTATCCGCATTGAAACTCATTTGCCAAATTTGGGCCCAACATGACAATTTATCTAGATTGTGTTGCATATCGTCAACTTGTTCTTTTGAGAGTACGCTATTTGCAATTTTTGTATCGTCAGCAAATTTTGAGATTGTGCAGGTGAGACCCTCATCTATGTCGTTGATGTAAATTAGAAAGAGAATTGGTCCTAGTACCGATCCCTGGGGTACCCCGCTACTTACATTGGTCCATTTAGATGCCTTACCGTTTATGACTACCCTTTGCTTTCTGTTGCTGAGCCAATTTTCTATCCATTTCAACACACCGTCTTGTATTCCATGCGCTTTTAGTTTTAGCAGTAAACGTTTGTGGGGAACTTTGTCAAAGGCCTTTTGAAAATCAAGGTATATAATATCTACAGCTTTACTCTCATCGTAGAGGTTGAGGATATCGTGGAAGAAGTCTAAGAGGTTTGTTAAACAGGAACGTTTTTTACGAAAGCCGTGTTGAGTATCTTTAAGTATGTTATTTTCCTCTAAGTGATTTACGAGTCTGTCTCGTATGACCGTTTCTAGCATTTTACATACAACTGAGGTTAAGCTAATTGGACGATAGTTACTGGGTAGGGATTTGCTGCCTTTTTTGAATATCGGTGTTACGTTGGCTAGCTTCCACTGATCAGGCATAGTTCCAGACTGCAAGGATTTATTGAATAGTAATGTCAGTGGTTTGGAGAGCTCATTCTTAGCTTCCTTTAGAACTCTAGGCGAGATTGTATCAGGTCCTGGCGTTTTATTTACCTTGAGTTTATCTAAACAATTCAATACTTCTCTCTCTGTAACGGTGATATTGCTTAGAACATCTGAATTATCAATCTGAATCGGCGATGGTGTAGGGATATCACTGAGGTCTTCTGTTGTAAAAACTGATGCAAAGAAGGTATTGAGGGCATTACTCATTTGTACTTCGTCTTTGGTGTATTCTCCTTTTTCATCGACTAACTAACGGTCCAACAGTTGAAGTAACTACTCTTTTCTTTCTGATATAACTATAGAATTCTTTCGGGTTTGTTTTACTTTGATTCGCAATATGTAACTCTAAGGTCTTTTTACTTTGCTTAATTAACTTTTTGGCTTTGCGTCGTAGCTCTACAAATTTCACCCGTTCTTCGTCATTTTGTGAGGATTTTAATCTATCATTAGCAAATTTTTTAGCAAGCAGGCAGTTTGAAATATCTTTATTCCACCATTTGGGCTTATTATTATGGCCTGGACGCCGTATTTTCGATGGTATGCAGTCTTGCACTGCTTTTAGGTAAGTGATTTCGAATAACTTCCAAGATGTATTTATGTCGTTATTGTTAAAAGTACAAAGTACAAAGTACCGGTATAATGCTTTAGCCACTAAGTGCACAATTTGTCCAAAAAATGGTTCTTTATCAGCTGCACGATATTGTCAACATAACACCGTAATTTTAGCGTTCACCAACATACCTAACCACCAATATTACTAGTTCCCTACCGTCTTATTTCCGTCAGTTTGAGCCATAACGCAGTAAATAAACCGTAACACTGATAATTTACTGTCAATTTACGGATATTATTTACAATGTGAATGAGATGTGAAAAGTGTAAAATTAGCAGAAGATATTTGAAATAAAGCCATTTAGAAGGAAAGTATCGAATATGGGAAAACTGTAAGCTATAAGGCAATAAGGAAGATATTGCAAGAGTAATAAAAATACTGCCGGCAGAGGAAGTAATAAGGGTTCACATGAAGAAGATATGGAGCGGGGAAGTACCGGCAGTAGTCCAAGATATGGAGCGGGGAAGTACCGGCAGTAGTCCAAGATATGGAGCGGGGAAGTACCGGCCCAAGAGATATACGGAAGGAAGTACTGGCCTGAGAAAGTACCACTATCGCGGAGGGTACAGTTGGACAAATAAGTCCTGTCTCCGCTGTCATTACGATTTGCTCGCTGTATGTTGTATTAATGTCTGTCAGATGTTGAATGGGGTTTGTAAAGATAGGAACATGTTTGTATATCTCACTTGAAACGATGAATTAATGCTTAGAAAGTCCTGATACCAATTATTGATCGAAATATACTTGGTGCCGCGACATCACTTACAGTATTTGGCCGACATTAGAGTCGTCGGAATAGGTTCTTTACCAACCTGTGATTCTCACTATGCAAGTATTACATATTGCTGGGAACAGTTTACAAACAATATTTGACAAGTAATTCACAGATTTGTTTTTCCAAAATATGCAAAAATCGACACATAAGTGGCACAATAGGTCGTAAAATATATAATGAAATAGTGCAAAAGGTCTTAAAATCACCAAACTAATGGGGTTTCTATTAAAAAAACTAATATAAATTGACATATACTGAAGACTGAACATATATAAAGGAATGAAAAGGGAATAACGAAAACTACTTACATGAAACTACTTACATAAAAACTAATTACATAAAACTACTCGCATAAAAACTACTTACATAAAAACTACTTACATAAACACTACTTACATAAAAACTACTTACATAAACACTACTTACATAAAAACTACTTACATAAACACTACTTACATAAACACTACTTACATAAACACTACTTACATAAACACTACTTACATAAACACTACATAAACACTACTTACATAAAAACTACTTACATAAAACTACTTACATAAAAACTACTTAAATAAAAACTACTTGCATAAAAACTACTTACATAAAAACTACTTACATAAAAACTACTTACATAAAAACTACTTACATAAAAACGAAAAAAAATAGACGTGGAATAAAACGACAATATTTACGAACGACTGAATAGTCATTAAGGGGGGTCACCTGCCTTTTTTCTCTTTCTCTCCTTTTATCCTTTTCTCTGACTTTTATCCATTCGGCCCCATTCAGGCAACTGTTTTAAGACGTTGATCCCCATCCAGGTGTCGTTTCATCCTGGCAAGCGATAGCGAGCCAGCATTGTATGGAGAAATCCGGCTTCGCCGAAAACATTTTTCTATCGAAAAATGTACAAATTTAGCTTGCTGTCAAAATAAATATATATATATATACTGGCTCGCTACCGCTCGCCAGGAAAGTATTGACACCTGCATGGGGGTAAACGTCCTAAAACAGTAGGCTGAATGGGGCCGAATGGATACAAGCCAAAGAGAGAGGGAGAAAAAGAGAAAAAGGCGAGGTGGGCTCCCTTAACTCAAATGATACAGAGGGAAGATATAGGGAAGGTAAGTAGGTAATATAGTTCATTAATTTCACTCCCAACAACTCCCAATGAAATTTATGCAAGCATGTCATCCTACCGGGATTCGAACCTAAGTTACCACATACAGATCTTAAACACTCTAACCATTACACCATCAAAACAGTTATAAGTACAACGAATGAGCGGGTGCCCAACCCCGAAAGGAGTTGAAATAGGGGAGCTATCCCCCCGCCAAAGGCGGCTTTCTAGGGCCTTTCCTAGCTGATGCTGAGAGGATTGGGTTCTAGTCATGTGGTGATGGGCTGGTCTATCCGAGTGAGAACTGAGCGATCTCTGCCATACCCATAGCTTACTCTGACTGTTCCTTTTACTTATATATCCTCTAGATCTCAAGTGGCGGCGTCTTTTCCGTGGATTGACCTCCCTACTGCCAACCTAGAAGTTGGCAGATTGGGAGCCAAAGCGTCACATTTTTCCCTTACCCCTCAACTTTCCCTTCATAATTGCTGAGGGGCACAGGGCCTTGGGTGGGGCTTTGGTTTCCCGGGCGTTTCCGCACCCTCCTCAGCTCCCTGCCTTGGAGTGGCTTCGGTCACCCGGGCTTTGTTAGTGGTAAGCAGGGAGGATTTTGTGGGGGCGCTCGTTTATGGCCTTGGCCTTGCTCGAGACCTTGGGGCTGTTCGGCCAGACAGCCTGGGGAAGAACAACAACAACAACGAATGACCATGATTGACATACATTTATCGAATATCGGATATCAATCTAATCATGTACTCAAACCCAACTGCACACTGAATAGCCTAATGTTTTAAGTTACAAGTACAGCACATGAACACGATTCATATCCATTTATCGAATATTGGATATTAATTTAAGGGGAGATTTCCACTAGAGGGATTTTTTCTTTACCCCTTTCTCCCTTATGTTTAGCCCCATTGCCTTTGAAGTTTTAAGACGTTCGGCCCATTAGTTTGGCGATGTTAAGAAGTTTCACCCCATTTATGTCACTTTTAAGACCTTTCGTCCCATTTAGGTGTCGATTTTTTCCTGGCGAGCGATAGCGAGCCTGTAATTTAAGAGGAATCGGCCTTCGGCCGGGACATTTTTCTACCGAAAAATGTACAAATTTATCTTGAAAGGAGGTCAAGGGGGTGTAATTTCAAGCTTGATGGAAGTCTAGGAAACACACTAAAAACCTTCCCTTAATATAATGCTAAGTGGAAATCACACGAATCTACCATCAAAGGGAGTAATTTTTCAACATAAAATTGAATAGACACTAAAACCTTATCAACTAGACCCTGATTAACATGTTGGGAGAGATGTATCCTGACCAGGATTCGAACCCACTCACCCCAGGTATATTTGGGAGAGCTGGGCACCGTAACCACCAGGATTCGAACCCACTCACCCTAGGTATATTTGGGAGAGCTGGGCACCGTAACCACCGCACATAGCCGAGTGGTTACTGGTGAGTGGTAAGGATATCTCTCTCCCAACCTGTCCGACATATCATTAGATAGTTACCTTATTAACACACATTATGGATACCAACTAACGTCATTGTGTTGAAGGGGTTCATAGCATACCACTATAGTCAGGTATATTTCACCTGACGGTAAATTGAATCCCTTAGCAAGTTAGCAATTTAGTTCTCGATAACTAACCAACAAATATTAAACTACTATGTCTGCTTGATATTAGTGCCAAGTTTTCATTATTGACAACTGATTTCGCTAAAAAAAAAATGCATAATAGCGGAGTAATCAAGATGAAGACATAACATTCTAGCGTCAGCTGGAGACAAAATATATAAATAAATAAATAAATATAGTACTTTTCATTTCAAGCCATAGAAACATCAATGTAGGGTTCCTTATTGTACAAAAATCATCAACAAGATTTTCAGCCAACTATTATCACTCTGTCCCCGAGACTATAGGGGAGGGTATGGGAGGAGGAAAAGAGACTATAGGGGAGGGTATGGGAGGAGGAAAAGAGACTATAGGGGAGGGTATGGGAGGAGGAAAAGAGACTATAGGGGAGGGTATGGGGACTAGGAAAAGAGACTATAGAGGGGAGGGTATTGGAGGAGGAAAGAGACTATTGGGGAGGGGTATGGGAGAAGAAAGAGACGTATAGGGGAGGGTATGGGGGGGAGGAAAGGAGACTATTGGGGAGGGTATGGGAGGAGGAAAAGAGACTATAGGGGAGGGTATGGGAGGAGGAAAAGAGACTATAGGGGAGGGTATGGGAGGAGGAAAAGAGACTATAGGGGAGGGTATGGGAGGAGGAAAAGAGACTATAGGGGAGGGTATGGGAGGAAAGAGACTATAGGGGAGGGTATGGGAGGAGGAAAAGAGACTATAGGGAGGGTATGGGAGGAGGAAAAGAGACTATAGGGGAGGGTATGGGAGGAGGAAAAGAGACTATAGGGGAGGGTATGGGAGGAGGAAAAGAGACTATAGGGGAGGGTATGGGAGGAGGAAAAGAGACTATAGGGGAGGGTATGGGAGAGGAAAAAGAGACTAGGGGAGGGTATGGGAGGAGAAAAGAGACTATAGGGGAGGGTATGGGAGGAGGAAAGAGACTATTGGGGAGGGTATGGGAGGAGGAAAAGAGACTATAGGGGAGGGTATGGGAGGAGGAAAAGAGACTATAGGGGAGGGTATGGGAGGAGGAAAAGAGACTATAGGGGAGGGTATGGGAGGAGGAAAGAATAGGGGAGGGTATGGGAGGAGGAAAAGAGACTATAGGGGAGGGTATGGGAGGAGGAAAAGAGAGAGAGAGAAAGTGGGGGTAGAGGAGAGAGAAAGTGGAGGTAGAGGAGAGAAAGTGGAGGTAGAGGAGAGAGAAAGTGGAGGTAGAGGAGAGAGAAAGTGGAGGTAGAGGAGAGAGAAAGTGGAGGTAGAGGAGAGAGAAAGTGGAGGTAGAGGAGAGAGAAAGTGGAGGTATAGGAGAGAAAGTGGAGGTAGAGGAGAGAGAAAGTGGGGGTAGAGGAGAGAGAAAGTTGAGGTAGAGGAGAGAGTGGGGGTAGAGGAGAGAGAAAGTGGGGGTAGAGGAGAGAGAAAGTGGGGGTAAAGGAGAGAGAAAGTGGGGGTAGAGGAGAGAGAAAGTGGGGTAGAGGAGGAGAGAAGTGGGGTAGAGGAAGAGAAAGTGGGGTAAGGAGAGAAAGTGGAGGTAGAGGAGAGAGAAAGTGGAGGTAGAGGAGAGAGAAAGTGGAGGTAGAGGAGAGAGAAAGTGGAGGTAGAGGAGAGAAAGTGGAGGTAGAGGAAGAGAGAGGGGGGGGGAAGGAGAAATAAAGTGGGGGTGAAAGGAGAGAGAAAGTGGGGCGAAAGGAAAGAGATAGAGTGAGGGTAGAGGAGAGATAAAGAGGGGGGAAAGGAGACAGTGGGGGGGGGGGAGAGTGTGGGGGTAGATGGAGTAGTTTGAAGGGGGTCATAGACACAGTATCAAAGAGGCTGAGTGGCCAATTAGTGATGGAGAGTGAGGGAATTATGGGAACGATGGCGTGGGAGAGAGACATAGAGGGTTATATATAGGAGAGGGTAATAGGAACGCTGTAGATATATAGATTGATACATATGCAGTATATGAAAGTATATACTGTATCTACCAACCTTTCTGAGATGTGCTCCGGCGGTAACCATCTCCCTTGAGAAAGAAAATGGGTTATTGTCATTATTTGTATTACTATTTTCATTATTATTAATATTATTATTATTTATATTATTGTGATTACCTGTTTATCTATCTAACTCATTCTCCAACACTCTCTCTCTCTCACACACACACAGACCCACACACACATATACACCCACACAACAACACCCACATATTCCCACCCACACCTACACATCCACACCCACACATTCCCACCCACCCTCACACAGATACCCACACCCACACACAGTCAAAGAGTTATGTCCACAGTTAAAGCACGGTTGTGTTATGGAGTTGTCAGGCTTTTTCAACGAGGGTGGATGGGGGGAGGATTTTGTTAGAGAGAGAGAAGAGAGAGAGGAAGGTACGCTGAGAGAGAGAGAGAGAGAGAGAGAGAGAGAGAGAGAGAGAGAGAGAGAGAGAGAGAGAGAGAGAGAGAGAGAGAGAGAGAGAGAGAGAGAGAGGAGAGAGAGAGAGAGAGAGAGAGAGAGAGAGAGAGAGAGAGAGAGAGAGAGAGAGAGAGAGAGAGAAATACGGAGTGTCAAAAAGTAATGAATATCGTTACCACACTCCAAATTATTCACATACAATATTTACTGAATAATCCCCGGGGTGCCATATATTATCGTAAACTCGTCACAACGGAATATTTGACAGGGGCGCGACATATTTCCATTGTATATTTTGTTGTTTTAAGGGGAGATGGGTCGCTTTTCTGGTCCCCTTTCTTCCTCGTGTTAACCCCATTAGTTTTCAGATTATAAGATGATTAGTTTGACGATTTTAAGATCATTCGCCCCATTTCTTTGTCAATATTATGACTTTTCGTGTCATTTAGGTGTCAATTTTTTCCTGGCGATCGATAGCAAGCCTGAAGTTTGAAGAGGAATCGGCCTTCGGCCGGGACATTTTTCTATCGAAAAATGTACATATTTATCTTGAAGGGGGTTCTAGGAGAGAGAGAGAGAGAGAGAGAGAGAGTTGAAGTGTGAAAAAGTGAGAAATATCATCATCACACTCCAAATTGTCCACACAATATTTGCTTTCATAATCCGGGGTGCCATATATTCTCGCAAACTTGTGACAACGGAATATTTGGCAGGGGCACGGCATATTTCCCTTGTATATTTTGTTGTTTTAAGGGGAGATGGGTCGCTTTTCGGGTCCCCTTTCTTCCTCGTGTTAAGCCTATTTTGTTTTCAGATTGTATGACGTTTGTCCCATTAGTTTGGCGATTTTAATACCTTCCGCCCCATTTCTTCGTCAATATTAAGACCTTTCATACTATTTAGGTGTCATTTTTTTTCCTTGCGAACGATAGTGAACCTGTAATTTTGAGACATATCTCTACCGAAAAATGTACAAATTAATCTAGAAGGGGGATCTAATGGATGTTTTTTTTTTTTTTTTTTAATTTGATGGAGGTTTAGTCAGGAAACTAAAAATATAATAAATATATGACAAAATCTACCAAAAATATATAGGCCTACCCTTCCTCCTTAACCCGTTCAGTAGTGGAGCCGTCCTTATCATTTTATTTTGGCTACTATTATACGATTTTATTCAGTTTATAAAGGTCCTCCAGCAATAAACAGGCTTCGAACTATCTCACTTCACCCTTTTTACTACCATGAATCCTTTTTAAACTGCACAATATCGTCTTAATATAGCCAGTCAAATTAAAAAAAGACATCTCCGGTACAGAAGGGGTTACACATATCTTACTCCTCACAAAGACGTCTCCGGTACAGAAGGGGTTACACATACCTTACTCCTCACAAAGACGTCTCCGGTACAGAAGGGGTTACACATACCTTACTCCTCACAAAGACGTCTCCGGTACAGAAGGGGTTACACATACCTTACTCCTCACAAAGACGTCTCCGGTACAGAAGGGGTTACACATACCTTACTCCTCACAAAGACGTCTCCGGTACAGAAGGGGTTACACATACCTTACTCCTCACAAAGACGTCTCCGGTACAGAAGGGGTTACACATACCTTACTCCTCACAAAGACGTCTCCGGTACAGAAGGGGTTACACATACCTTACTCCTCACAAAGACGTCTCCGGTACAGAAGGGGTTACACATACCTTACTCCTCACAAAGACGTCTCCGGTACAGAAGGGGTTACACATACCTTACTCCTCACAAAGACGTCTCCGGTACAGAAGGGGTTACACATACCTTACTCCTCACAAAGACGTCTCCGGTACAGAAGGGGTTACATACCTTACTCCTCACAAAGACGTCTCCGGTACAGAAGGGGTTACACATACCTTACTCCTCACAAAGACGTCTCCGGTACAGAAGGGGTTACACATACCTTACTCCTCACAAAGACGTCTCCGGTACAGAAGGGGTTACACATACCTTACTCCTCACAAAGACGTCTCCGGTACAGAAGGGGTTACACATACCTTACTCCTCACAAAGACGTCTCCGGTACAGAAGGGGTTACACATACCTTACTCCTCACAAAGACGTCTCCGGTACAGAAGGGGTTACACATACCTTACTCCTCACAAAGACGTCTCCGGTACAGAAGGGGTTACACATACCTTACTCCTCACAAAGACGTCTCCGGTACAGAAGGGTTACACATACCTTACTCCTCACAAAGACGTCTCCGGTACAGAAGGGGTTACACATACCTTACTCCTCACAAAGACGTCTCCGGTACAGAAGGGGTTACACATACCTTACTCCTCACAAAGACGTCTCCGGTACAGAAGGGGTTACACATACCTTACTCCTCACAAAGACGTCTCCGGTACAGAAGGGGTTACACATACCTTACTCCTCACAAAGACGTCTCCGGTACAGAAGGGGTTACACATACCTTACTCCTCACAAAGACGTCTCCGGTACAGAAGGGGTTACACATACCTTACTCCTCACAAAGACGTCTCCGGTACAGAAGGGGTTACACATACCTTACTCCTCACAAAGACGTCTCCGGTACAGAAGGGGTTACACATACCTTACTCCTCACAAAGACGTCTCCGGTACAGAAGGGGTTACACATACCTTACTCACAAAGACGTCTCCGGTACAGAAGGGGTTACACATACCTTACTCCTCACAAAGACGTCTCCGGTACAGAAGGGGTTACACATACCTTACTCCTCACAAAGACGTCTCCGGTACAGAAGGGGTTACACATACCTTACTCCTCACAAAGACGTCTCCGGTACAGAAGGGGTTACACATACCTTACTCCTCACAAAGACGTCTCCGGTACAGAAGGGGTTACACATACCTTACTCCTCACAAAGACGTCTCCGGTACAGAAGGGGTTACACATACCTTACTCCTCACAAAGACGTCTCCGGTACAGAAGGGGTTACACATACCTTACTCCTCACAAAGACGTCTCCGGTACAGAAGGGGTTACACATACCTTACTCCTCACAAAGACGTCTCCGGTACAGAAGGGGTTACACATACCTTACTCCTCACAAAGACGTCTCCGGTACAGAAGGGGTTACACATACCTTACTCCTCACAAAGACGTCTCCGGTACAGAAGGGGTTACACATACCTTACTCCTCACAAAGACTTCTCCGGTACAGAAGGGGTTACACATACCTTACTCCTCACAAAGACGTCTCCGGTACAGAAGGGGTTACACACACCTTACTCCTCACAAAGACGTCTCCGGTACAGAAGGGGTTACACACCTTACTCCTCACAAAGACGTCTCCGGTACAGAAGGGGTTACACATATCTTACTCCTCACAAAGACGTCTCCGGTACAGAAGGGTTACACATACCTTACTCCTCACAAAGTCTCATATTTTCTTTCTCACAAAAAAAAAAAAAACACTCGCTCACTTCAACTTAAGCTCTTACTCAATAACTTACATCACAACTCTCACTCACTCTCACTCTCTCAACTTTTTCCCTTTCAATTAAGCTTCCATCTCCCTCCTTCTCTCTCTCTCTCTCTCTCTCTCTCTCTCTCTCTCTCTCTCTCTCTCTCTCTCAACTTTTTCCCTCAATTATGCTTCCATCTCCCCCCCCCCTCTCTCTCTCTCTCTCTCTCTGTGTATGTTCTTTTTACTATCTATTAATTATCTACATCAAACTCACTCTCTCAAAGTAGCTTTACGTATCTGTCCCTCTTTATAATTTTCACTCTCTCTCTCTCTCTCTCTCTCTCTCTCTCTCTCTCTTGTTACTGTCTATTTAGCATCTATTACAAATTCACTCTCTCAAATCAACGTAACGCCTCTCTCTCTCTCTCTCTCTGTACTGTATATGTTTCTATATATATATCTACATCAAATTCACCCTCTCAAATTAACTTAACACTCTCTCTCTCTCTCTCTCCTTCAGTCATTCACCTTCACTCCCTCACACTCTCACTCTCTCTCTCTCTCGTCAACACTGCGAAAATAGCGGTATACCTCCTTCGCCGGTGTAAAATTCGCTTCGCCATCGAAAATATTCGCGGATCTCGGAAGAAGGGAAGGAAATGGACCGTAAAAAGGAAGTTAACCCCTTCTGTGCCGGCGTCGTCTCTTTAATATCATTCTTGCTACTATTATAGACGATTTTGTTCAGTTTAAAAAGGGCCTCCAGCAAACAACCCCTTCAGTACCGGGGACGTCCTGGCAACCATATTCTGGCAACTATTTGATGATTTGATTCAGCTTAGGAAGGACCTCTAGTAATAATAAGGCTCCAAACTATCTCAACCGAGCCTTTTAACTACCCCAGATCCTTCCCAAGCTGCATAACATCGTCTAAATATAGCTGGAATACAATATAACACACGTCGCTGGTACTCAAAGGGTTAATTGTTACACGTCCTCCCTAAACTGAATCAAATCATCTAATAATATCCAACCTATAAAGGACAGCTCGGTACTAAAAGGGTTAATCATGTGTATATTGCTTAAGGGGAGATATCCACTGGAGGGATTTTTTTCTTTACCCCCTTCTCCCTCATGTTTAACCCCATTGCTTTGGAGATTTTAAGACGTTCGCCCCATTAGTTTGTCGATTTTAAGAACTTTCACCCAATTTATATCACTTTTAAGACCTTTCGTCCCATTTAGGTGTCGATTTTTTCCTGGCGAGCGATAGCGAGCCTGCAATTTAAGAGGAATCGGCCTTCGGCCGGGACATTTTTCTACCGAAAAATGTACAAATTTATCTTGAAAGGGGGTCAAGGGGGTGTAATTTCAAGCTTGATGGAAGTCTAGGAAACACACTAAAAACCTCCCCTTAACCCTTTCAATACGGGTGACGTTTATCTAGTTTATTCCAGCTATATGTAAACCATAATTTGAAGCTTAGGAAGGATCTGTGGTAGTAAAAAGGGTGGGTTGAGATAGATTGAAGCCTTTTTATTGCCAGAGGTCCATCCTAAGCTGAATAAAATACCCTAATAGTTGCCAGAATATAATGAAAAGGGGATCCCTGGTACTGTAAGGGTTAAAATATGGATCACACACAAACTTGTAAAGCATTTAAAGGGACCGACCTGCTTTAAAGGGACCGACCCGCTTTAAAGGGACCGACCCGCTTTAAAAGGGGCCGACCCGCTTTAAAAGGGACCGACCCGCTTTAAAAGGGACCGACCCGCTTTAAAAGGGACCGACCCGCTTTAAAAGGGACCGACCCGCTTTAAAAGGGACCGACCCGCTTTAAAGGGACCGACCCGCTTTAAAGGGACCGACCCGCTTTAAAGGGACCGACCCGCTTTAAAGGGACCGACCCGTTTTAAAGGGACCGACCCACTTTAAAGGGACCGACCCGCTTTAAAGGGACCGAGCCGCTTTAAAGGGACCGAGCCGCTTTAAAGGGACCGACCCGCTTTAAAGGGACCGACCCGCTTTAATGGGACCGACCCGCTTTAAAGGGACCGACCCGCTTTTCTTTTTCTGTCTGAGTAGTAGCCATTCGACCCCATTCAGTTTACTGTTTTAAGACGTTTATCCTCATCCAGGTGTCGATTTATAATTGGCGAGCGATAGCGAGCCAGCATAGTTTGGATTATATTTTAGACAGTTGACTTAATTTGTACATTTTTTGGTAGAAAAATTTCTCCGGCGAAGCCGGACCGGATTTCTCCATACACTGATAGCTCGCTATCGCTCGTCAGGAAAAAAATCGATACATGAAGGGGGAGAAACGTCTTAAAATAGTAGGATGAATGAGGCCGAATGCATAAAACCCAGAGAGAAAAAGCAGGTTGGTCCCCTCAATAGACAGAAACATAATGCAAGACTCACAACCCGGCTTTGGAAACACGTGTTGACGCCTGACCAATCTCCTTGATCTTTTCTTTCACAATATATTTAACCCCTTCTTTACCGGTGGTGTACAATCGGGGGTATTAAGTGTTGTCATAGATTCCAGTGGTTTTCGCTCAACAAGTGTTATTGGTATCTTTATAGTTACTGGGAAAAGTGCTTATCCCTCAGAGTATTAGTCAGTGTCCCAAACTTTGTGAAATATCTGACAACACTTATTAACCTCGACTGTACTTTTCATGAATGTATGGCAACTATTAGACGACTTTCTTCAGCTTAGGAAGGACGTCTACTCATTTAAAGGCTACACACTCTCCCAATTAATCCTTTTTGTTGCCATATATCCTTCCTAAGCTTCAGAAAATCGTATAAATGTAGCTGATATCAAATAAAAAAAGGCGTCGCCGGTACAGAAGGGGTTAAGGGGAGGTGTTTAGTTTCGTCCCGAGACTTCCATCAAGCTTAAAATTACACTCCCTAGACCCACTTTCAATTTGTACATTTTTCGGTAGAAAAATGTCTAGGCCGAAGGCCGGTTCCTCTTAAATTACAGGCTCGCTATCGCTCGCCAGGAAAAAATCGACACCTGAATGGCAGGAAAGGTCTTAAAATTGACAGAAATGGGGCGAATGTTCTTAAAATCGCCAAACTAATGGGGCGACCGTCTTAAAATCTCAAAGGCAATGGGGTTAAACATGTGGGAGAAAGGGGTCCAGAAAAAAAAATCACTCAAGTCGATATCTCCCCTTAATACGTGGATGAAAGTAAAGCCGTTGTCTACCTCGAGTTCCGAACATCCTTTGATAATGTTCCCAATGAGGGTCACCGGATATTTTTTTCTTTTTCCCATTTTCTCTCTTTCTCTGGCTTGTGTCCATTCGGCCCCATTCACCCAACTGTTTTAAGACGCTTATCCCCATCCAGGTGTCGATTATTTCCTGGCGAGCGATAGCGAGCCGGCATTGTATGGAGAAATCAGGCTTCGCCGGAGACATTTTTCTATCGAAAAATGTACAAATTTAGCTTGCTGTCAAACAAATATATATAAGATGCCTCGCTATCGCTCGCCAGGAAAATATTGACACCTGGATGGGGTTAAACGTCTTAAACCAGTAGGCTGAATGGGGCCGAATGGATACAAGCCAAAGAGCGTCTCCTTATAAAATGCTCACATGATGCAAAATATATACTGTATTTTTCAATCGAGTGATGAACTTAAGGGAGCCCACCTCGCTTTTTTTCTCTTTCTCTCCCTCTCTCTTTGGCTTGTATCCATTCGGCCCCATCCAGCCTACTGTTTTAAGACGTTAACCCCATCCAGGTGTCAATATTTTCCTGGCGAGCGGTAGCGAGCCAATATATATATTTTTTGTTTGGACAGCAAGCTAAATTTGTAAATTTCTCGATAAAAAAATTTCTCCGGCAAAGCCGAATTTCTCCATACAATGCTGGCTCGCTACCGCTCGCCAGGAAGAAATCGACACCTGGATGGGGATAAACGTCTTAAAACAGTTGGCTGAATGGG
>CM064527.1:30362753-30392753 GCA_032716605.1 Paralithodes platypus
GATCTTGGATCATTAAACCTGTGAATGAATTGAAATACATTCTCCAAGTAGGATTTCCCTTCTCCGGGGCCCACCTCGTTATTTTATGTTTCTCTCTCTCTCTGGGTTGTATCCATTAGGCCCCATTCAGCCTACCGTTTTAAGAAGTTTATCCCCGTTCAGGTGTCAGGTGTCCTGGCAAGCGGTAGCGAGCCAGCATATTTAAAATCAAATATGTTTGACAGCAGGCTATATGTTTGACAGCAGGCTATATGTTTGACAGCAGGCTATATGTTTGACAGCAGGCTATATGTTTGACAGCAGGCTATATGTTTGACAGCAGGCTATATGTTTGACAGCAGGCTATATGTTTGACAGCAGGCTATATGTTTGACAGCAGGCTATATGTTTGACAGCAGGCTATATTTGTACAGTTTTCAATAGAAACATGCCTCCGGCTAAGCCGGATTTCTCCATACAATGCTGGCTCGCTATCGCTCACCAGGAAGAAATCGACACCTGGATGGGGATAAATGCCTTAAAACAGTTGGCTGAATAGGGCCGAATGGATACAAGCCAGAGAGAGAGACAGAGAAAAGGAGAGAAGAAAAAACAGGTCACCCCCCTTAATATAAATAGGAAAAGGTTAACCCTTACAGTACCGGTGGCGTCCTTTTCTGTATATTGTGGCAACTATCGGACGATTATATTCAGCTTAGGAAGGAGCTCTAGCAATAATAAGGTTGAGAACTATCTCATCCCACCCTTTTAACTACCGCAGATCCTTTCCAAGCTGCACAATATCGTCCAAATAAAGCTAGAATAAAAGATAACACGCGTCGCTGGTACTCAAAGGGTTAAGGGGAGGTTTTTACTTAGTTCGCTAGACTTCCATCAAGCTTAACATTACAGCCCCTAGACCCCCTTTCAAGATAAATTTGTACATTTTTCGGTAGAAAAATGTCCCGGCCGAAGGCCGATTCCTCTTAAATTACAGGCTCGCTATCGCTCGCCAGGAAAAAATCGACACCTAAATGGCACGAAGTCTTAAAATTGACAGAAATGGGGCGAAAGTTCTTAAAATCGCCAAAGTAATGGGGCGAACGTCTTAATTATATAGAAAGCAATGGGGCTAACCATGAGGGAGAAAGGGGTCAAGAAAAAAATCCCTAAAGTGGAAATCTCCCCTTAAGCACCCCTTAAAACATTAAATTGTGCTGAAAGGATTAGCACTATCTAATCCGAGGTCTGGTGGGTTATTAGGATATTGTGTTAAGGGGGTAGTACTCGCTTTTTGTGGACCCCCTTCTCCCTCGTGTTTAGCATATTAGTTTTGAGATTATAAGACGTTCGTTCCATTAGATTGACGATTTTAAGACCTTTCGCCCCATTTTATGTCAATATTAAGATCTTTTGTGCCATTTCGGTGTCGATTATTTCCTGGCGAGCGATAGCGAGCCTGTAATTTCATAAGGAACATTTTTCTACCGAAAAATTTACAAATGTTTCTTGAAAGGGAGTATAAAGGAGTGTTGTCTTAAGCTTGATGGAGGTCTAGCGAGGAAACTCAAAAATACATAAATAAATTAATACATGACTAAAAAACCAGCACTATCCCCTTAAATTATTATGACGATATTTGTTGCTTTTCCCATTATTGTTCGAGCAATATATTTTAGTTTGTCCTCTAGGTTAACAAAAAACGCCTTCCCACTAAACAAAATGCCTCTAAGCTAAATTTGAATTATTTATTGACAAACGTATGGACTTCTTCCAAGCTTTAGGGCAGCTATCACTCGTCCTTGAAAAAAAAATCGACACCTTAATGGGGTGAAGCGCCTTATCCTTATCATCACCAAACTAATGAGGGTGGAACGTCTTAAAATTGCAAACTAATGGAATAAACAGGGGTCCAAAAAGACTCCCCCCCCCCCCCCCCCTCCACCCCGGTCAAACAAGATTACCATTGGAAATCCAGTTGACCATTTTCCCATATATTCCGTCGAGCGAGAGTCACATTGGTTGAGAGCAGAGTCGAGAGGGGGCTTTGAACTGTCCAGGCTGAAATACTGGAAGGTCTGTAGTGTGGGTTTATGAAGAATTTCTTTTTTTTATGGGGTGTGGATGTGGAAAGAAAGAGAGAGAGAGAGAGAGAGAGAGAGAGAGAGAGAGAGAGAGAGAGAGTGAGAGTGAGTGAGTGAGTGAGTGAGTGAGTGAGTGAGTGAGTGAGTGAGTGAGTGAGTGAGTGAGTGAGTGAGTGAGTGAGTGAGTGAGTGAGTGAGTGAGTGAGTGAGTGAGTGAGAGCGAGAAAGAGAGAAAGGGGGGGGGGGAGGGGGAAGGAGGAAGGGAAGGAGGGGGTATCAGGACATCTCAACACCATGCCATCTCACCACACAAACAAAACGAGTCACCTCAACACCATGCTATCTCATGACCAGACCTATTCTTCACCAGTCAGTTTCATCACCATACCAGCTCAATACCAAGCCAATTCAATACCAAGGCATCTCAATACCACACGTTGCCACACCTACTGTCCTGTACAGCGATCATGGGTACCCTCTCTCTCTCTCTCTCTCTCTCTCTCTCTCTCTCTCTCTCTCTCTCTCTCTCTCTCTCTTCTATATTAAAGATAGGGATACAAATTGCTCTCTACCCACTACAGGGAAAAGTTTTCGTTTATTTTGACACACATAGGCCTACACGTATTATATATACACTAAATTATATATATATATATATATATATATATATATATATATATATATATATGTGTGTAGTATATATATATGTGTGGAGTTACTCGTAGAGACAGATTGAGGAATGAAGAGATACGTAGGAGAGTGGGGCAGCAGGAACATTTGTCAGCCAGAGTGGACAGAAGGGTGCTGAGCTGGTATGGTCATGTTGAACGAATGGGAGATGAAAGGCTTACAAAGAGAATATGTGAGTCAGGTACAAGGGGAGATAGAAGGGCAGGAAGACATTGAGATGGAGAGACTGTGTAAGAAAGGCTTTGGATGATAGAGGAATGACTATAGATCAGGCAGGGGAAGTGGTGGTGGACAGGAGTGAATGGAGAATGCTTGTGAATAGTTGAGTGAACACGTGGTCATTTGGAGTAAGGGGTCGGGCGCAAGTTGGACTAGATAATAGTCCATCAGGCGCCTGGCCCGGGGAGACGATTAATATGAAGGGTGTGCCTGGAAGTGTGGTGGGAGGGCTTGTGGCTTTGGCTCCGCTGCATGTCTGCCTGCCGAGATAGGAACCTCTCCGGGTGGTCAGGGGCCGGGAGAGTGCTGGAGCAACCTTGGTAACCCTGGTCTCTGGATCTTCTCCTGGGTGACCTGGATGTGTGAGAGTTTGTGTTTTTTATATGTGTTTATTTTTTGTTTTATGTTGTTTTTGTGTTTTCCCTGTTCTTGCTCTGTCTTGAGTCGGCTACCCCCAAAATGGGGATTGGGCCTGAGCAGATAGATAGATAGATAGATAGATAGATAGATAGATAGATAGATAGATAGATAGATAGATAGATAGATAGATAGATAGATAGATAGATAGATAGATAGATAGATAGATAGATAGATAGATAGATAGATAGATAGATAGATAGATAGATAGATAGATAGAGAGAGAAAGAGAGAGAGAGAGAGAGAGAGAGAGAGAGAGAGAGAGAGAGAGAGAGAGAGAGAGAGAGAGAGAGAGAGAGAGAGAGAGATAGAGAGATAGATAGAGAGATAGATAGATAGATAGATAGATATATATATATATATTGCAGTACCGGTAATGTGTTTTATATTTCAAATATATTTAGGAAGGGTCATGTTAGCTAAGGTTCATTGAGATGGTTTGTAGCACTATAACTGATAGACGTCCTTCATAATTTGAATAAGATCGCATAATAGTTACTAAAATAAAATAATGCGACCGAACTACTTCATTCGGTACCGTATATTAAATAATTTAAGATATGACAGGGGCTTACGGTCTATTCGCCCACTTATTTTTCGCCCACACTAGGAATTTGTTAGCCCAAACAATGAAGTTCGTTCATCCACACCTTGAAGTCTTTTCGCCCACACTTTGAAGTTTGTTAGCCTCCCACACTCTAAACTGGCTTCTAAAGGATGCAAATTTTGTGTATTATGTTGACGACAAAATGTTGTCCATTCATAATAAAATAATGCTATGAATAATTTGTGTTATCTCATTTCCGAACTTAACTTAATTTAAATATCTTCAGATTAATTGGTTAACTTTTCATCATATTCATATTGCTAACTCTGTGTAATGTTGAGGCTAAGCATTTTGTTTTAATCCACATTGTCTGACCCATTCATTTGACTTCCATATGAGAGAGAGAGAGAGAGAGAGAGAGAGAGAGAGAGAGAGAGAGAGAGAGAGAGAGGGCGAGAGAGAGGGCGAGAGCGAGGGCGAGGGCGAGAGCGAGGGCGAGAGCGAGGGCGAGAGCGAGAGCGAGAGAGAGAGAGAGAGAGAGAGAGAGAGAGAGAGAGAGAGAGAGAGAGAGAGAGAGAGATTTCTCATATTCAAGGAGCAAATCATAGACAATATATAACAATACTAGTGAAGCATTGTACAACTAGGAATGTCCTGTGTTTTAGTGTGTGAGGAGACTAATGACGTGACCGATTAGAAGGATTAGAGTAAGAGGAGAAGGTATTAATAATTATATAGGATTAACTCGGTCACCTTTCCCCGGCCACTTTTCTGGGCAACTATATTCTGGAATATCTAATGTTAATTTTGGAAGCTTCTAAATATATGTTATTATTAGAATGTAGATCATGGTCATTATTCAAACTCAGTATAGTTGTCAATTATATACATAATAGCGCCTCATAGTGCTGCCACAAACATAACTGTCGATCGAAAATTTCCGGAAATAGCCTGTACCTGTGCACTGATTCCTGTATAAATTTTATGTCAAATACTCTAACCTCAAAAGTCCTACATAATTATTAGCAATCGTAATTTAATGAAATACTAACAAGAACATTGCTTATTCTCTTTTTTGGATTTGAATGCTCAGTAATTTTTCAATGTATGCATTTTAGTTATCACGGTAATTTTCGTTATGTGTTGACCAGTTGACAAGCAAAGTTTGTGAAACGTTTCACTCTTCTATCAGTATTACAACAATCAGTGTTCTTCAGAGCACTCTCCTCTCCCCCTCTCCTGCGGTGAGTGTGAGGCACCCGCCTTTCAACACAGTCCCACTCCTATTCTGTCCAGCTCTCCAACCCATGAATTAGCAAATTTTCTCGGTCTTTCTACTGCTCAACAAACTCTCTCCCTTAATTAATCTTTCCTTCATACTATGACTTAAACTGCTTTATATTCCGTGTGTCCAGGCATTATGACCCCAACGACCGTTGAGTTTGGCTCTCTGTCACTCTTTTGGCTTTGGGGGAGACACTCGTTACAGGCAGCCTGACGTTTGTCTCCTCCATACACACATAAGACAAAATACTTTTTGAAACGTTTTGCTGTCTTTCAAGTGTTATTGATCTGTAGTATGAAAGAAAACAAATTGTGATAGGTTGTCCTGTCATATGATTATTTCATATGAAGTGTTGTATATCGTAATTTTCGTGTTTCTAATATCGGTATATGTGTTGTAGATGTACACTTTCCAACCCATTTTGTTGTTATTTACAGTCAACTTCAAATCGCTTAATAATCAGATAAGTTTGAAGTTCGAGTTAGATGCACTATATAAGAATGTGTACATTACAGTTGTAACTTGTAAGGAAACAAGGCAATCTAGTAAATGCCTCAATGTTGCTGTCCTTATCACAGAATGGACATAGATTCATTGGAGAGCGTACAACGTAGAATGGCAAAAAATTATCCATAATATTAGAAATCATCCGTATGAAGAAAGGTTGAAGAAATTAGGCTTACATTCATTAGAGAGACGCAGAGTTAGAGGGGATATGATAGAGGTATTCAAGTGGGTTAGTGGGATTAATAAAGGAGACATGAAAAAAGTACTAACGCTCAGTGATAGCGAACAAACTCGAACTAATGGTTTCAAATTAGATAAATTTAGTTTCAGAAAATATATCGGCAAATATTGGTTTGGTAACAGAGTTGTAGATAGGTGGAATAGGCTACCGAGTGACATGGTAGGATCGAGAACGATAGGGAGCTTACGCATGTAATTATTATCATATACTGTAAATTGTGTATATTATTACTCTACGACTGTATACTTAATTATTGTATCTATGTAAGAAATTACGAAATAAAATTAACGAACGAACGAACGAACAACCACCACCACAATAACTACCACAACCATCACCACAATAACTACCGTCACCACCACCACAATAACTACCACAACCACCACCACCACAATAACTACCGCAACCACCACCACAATAACTACCACAACCATCAACACAATAACTACCGTCACCACCACCACAATAACTACCACAACCACCACCACCACAATAACTACCGCAACCACCACCACAATAACTACCACAACCATCACCACAATAACTACCGTCACCACCACCACAATAACTACCACAACCACCACCACCACAATAACTACCGTCACCACCACCACAATAACTACCACAACCACCACCACCACAATAACTACCACAACCACCACCACCACAATAACTACCACAACCATCAACACAATAACTACCGTCACCACCACCACAATAACTACCACAACCACCACCACCACAATAACTACCACAACCACCACCACCACAATAACTACCGCAACCACCACCACAATAACTACCACAACCATCACCACAATAACTACCGCCACCACCACCACAATAACTACCACAACCATCACCACAATAACTACCGCCACCACAATAACTACCACCACTACCACAACCACCACCACCAACACAATAACTACCACCACCACCACCACAATAACTACCACAACCACCACCACAATAACTACCACAACCACCACCACCACAATAACTACCACAACCACCACCACCACCACAATAACTACCACCACCACCACCACAATAACTACCACCACCACCACCACAATAACTACCACAACCACCACCACCACCACCATCACAATAACTACCACCACCACCACCACAATAACTACCACAACCACCACCACAATAACTACCACCACCACCACCACAATAACTACCACAACCACCACCACCACGACCACCACCACAATAACTACCACCACCACAATAACTACCACCACAATAACTACCACAACCACCACCACAATAACTACCACCACCACCACCACCACAATAACTACCACCACCACCACCACAATAACTACCACCACCACCACCACCACAATAACTACCACAACCACCACCACAATAACTACCACTACCACCACCACCACCACCATCACAATAACTACCACAACCACAGCCAGGCACCATACCCACACCACACACCATTAAAATAAAGTCGTCTATTAGTAGCCAGAATAAACTGTCAAACTGGTCATAATCCTCTCATTGGGTTATTAAAGATAGTTATTATGTATTTCCTTCCTAGACGTCCTTACTAAACTGCATAAAATCGTCTAATAATAGCCAGAACATAATGAAGGAACGCGTCATAGTATCCTGAAGGGGTTACTTATATCACCCATATTTCTCACCTTATTTCAGCCTATTTCCTTCCCATTCTCCTCTCAGCCCGTCCGCTATTCGTCAAATACCACCTCCAGTCTGTTTCCGCACTTCTGGCACTCGAATATCGCGCACAAATAAAATAAAAAAAAACTACGGGAAGAGCAAAGCGTCTTTACCGAGCGTCACCGTCTCTGGGAATCAAGCGAGAGTCTAGTCCTCCAGCTGAACACTTATACACAATAAAATAAATATCCGGCTTAAAAATCAACAAAACAATACAAACGTTAACTCAATATCATATTGTTGTTTATGGGAAGTGAAAATAATTATAAGGACCACCTAGAGTTAAATATGGAAGGTGATTTGATACCCTCTCCCGGTGGGTTCCCGGATGTCACGCGTTTCCCGCCAAGACCATGGAATGCTGGGCAGCTCTCGTTTTCTGTGAAAATGTATAATTTTACTTGATCTGAATATAGGATTATACTGTATCATGTACACTAGCGCGGTTATATATACCGATGTGTATATACAATATATATATATATATATATATATATATATATATATATATACCGGTATATATATATATATATATATTATATATATACAGTATATATTAATTCTAGTAGAGATAGCTAACCCGTGAGTAAGGGAAAGTGGAAGGAAAGGATAGCAAATGAGAGAGAGAGAGAGAGAGAGAGAGAGAGAGAGAGAGAGAGAGAGAGAGAGAGAGAGAGAGAGAGAGAGAGAAGCCAGAGTGAGAAAGTGAGTGAAATATAACATACTGGTAGTGTTGTCATGGCGAGAGCCTGCGCTCAGGGAATATTTTTCTCTCCCTAGTTTACACAGATCTCTCTCTCTCTCTCTCTCTCCTTTGCTATCCTTTCCTTCCACTTTCCCTTACTCACGGGTTAGCTATCTCTACTAGAATTAAGTCCTGACCACCTCGCTGGGATCGTAAGGTATGTGTGGTCAGTTTATCTATGTAAGCCTATGTACTGTATATCTCTCTCTCTCTCTCTCTCTCTCTCTCTCTCTCTCTCTCTCTCATCATCATATTCCTTTTATTCCTTGTTCTTCGTTCCTCCGTTTCCACTTCCTTTGTTCCCTCCCTCTCCCTGCCTCCTTTCTTTCTTCATTTCTTCCTTCTTCCACCCTCCCTCCCTCTCTTCCTCCCTCCCTCCCTATCTCTCTCTCCCTCCCTCCCTCTATATATAGCTAGAATCAAATTAGAAAGACGTCGCCGGTACAGAAGGGGTTAACCTCACTAAAAAAAAAAAAAAAAAATCTCTACCCTCCTTCCTTACTTTGGCTTCTGTTATTGTTGCCATTCTTACTGCCTCCTTCACCCTTCGCTAAAACCCTTTCTTCCTCCCTCCCACCTTCCACCCTCCCACCTTCCACCTTCCACCTTCCTCCCTCCCACCTTCCACCCTCCACCCTCCCACCTTCCTCCCTCCCACCTTCCACCTTCCTCCCTCCCACCTTCCTCCCTCCCACCTTCCTCATCCCCTCCCTCTCCCCCCTCCCCTCCCCCCTCCCAGCTTCCACCCTCCCACCTTCCCCCCTCCCACACCACCTTATCTTCCTCCCTCCCACCTTCCCCCCTCCTCCCCCCACACCCTCCCAGCTTCCCTACCTTCCACCCTCCCACCTTCCTCCCTCCACCCTCCCACCTTCCTCCCTCCACCGTCCCCACCTTCCACCCTCCCACCTTCCTCCCTTTCCTATCCATTTATCTATCTGCCTTCCATTCCCTTCCTTAATTTCTCCTCCTCCTCTTATTCTCTTCTCCTTCCTCCATTTTCATTGCATTTCTTTAATCTACCTTCCTCCCTTCCTTTCCCTTTCTCCATTTATCCTCCTCTCCTTCTTTCTCTTCTCTTTCTTGCTTCCTTCCTCCAGTCCTCATTTCTTTTCTTCCCATTACATTATCTGCTCTTTTCTCTTTTTTCTCTTTCCTTCTATCCATTACCCCTTCCTTATGATTCCTTTTCATTCCTATTTCTCTTTATCCTTCCTTCTTCATTTCTCCTATTCCTTCTTTCCCTTCCTCCCTTTCCAATCCTCTATCTACCTTCCTTCCTTCATTTCTTCCCCATCCCTTATGCTTTTCTCCTTAATTCCTGCCTTCCTTTCCCTTCCTTCATTTCACCTCCTTCCCCTATTCTCCTCTTTCCTTCCTTCCTCCCTTTCCAATCCTCTATCTACCTGCCTTCCTTTTCCTTCCTTCATTTTTCCTTCCTTCCCATATTCATTCCTTTTTTCACTTCCTCCATCTACCTTCCTTCCTTTTCCTTTCCTGTATTTTTCTTTCTTCCCTTATGGGGGGACGGGTTTATTTTTTGTTCGATTTTGTCGTATACTTATTATTTTCTTTAGTTTCCTCCTTAGACTTCCATCAAACTTAAGAAAAACATCCATTAGATTCCCCCTTGAGATATATTTGTACATTTTTCGATAGAAAAATGTCACGGCCGAAGGCCGGTTCCTTCACAATTACAGGCTCGCCAGGGAAAAAAAACGACACCTAAAGGGCACGAAAGGTCTTAATGTTGACAAATAAATGGGGCAAAAGGTCTTAAAATCGACAAACTAATCGGGTAAACGTCTTAAAATGTCAAAACTAATGAGGATAAACATGAGGGAGAAAGGGGACTAGAAAAACGACCCATCTTCCCTAGCTCTTCCCCTCTCTACGTCACTACCTTCCTACTTTGCTCCCTCGACTCTCCCTATCGAGTTCTGTTTGCTTTAAGGGGGAGATGGTTGTTTTGCTGAACCCCCCCCCCCCTTCTTCCTCATGCTTAGCCCCAATAGTTTTCAAATTTTAAGACGTTCGACTCATTTGTTTGGCGATTTTAAGGGGAGATTTCCACCTGGAGGATTTATTTCTGAACCTCTTTCTCCCTCATGTTTAGCCCCATTGCTTGTGATATTTAAAGACGCTTGCCTCATTAGTTTGGCGATTTTAAGAACCCTCGCCCCATTTCTGTCAATTTTAAGACCATTCGTGCCATTTAGGTATCGATTTTTTCCTGGCGAGCGATAGCGAGCCTGTAATTTAAGGGGAACCGGCCTTCGGCCGGGACATTTTTCTACCGAAAAATTTACAAATTTATCTTGAAAGGGGGTCAAGGGGGTGTAATTTTAAGCTTGATGGAAGTCTAGGGAATCAACTAAAAACCTCCCCTTAACACCTATCGCCCGCTTCTTTGTCAATATTAAGACTTTTCGTGTCATTTAGGTGTCGATTTTTTCCTGGTGAGCGATAGCGAACCTGTAATTTAGGAGGGACCGGGGGGGGGGGGGGGGGGACAATTTTCTACCGAAAAAATGTACAAATATATCTTGCAGGGGGATCTTGACGACGTTTTTTCAAGTTTGATGGAGGTCTAAGGAGGAAACTCAAAAAATAGTAAACATATAAACCAAATGGACCAAGAAAGAAACCCTTGGCCCTTAACCCCTTCAGTACCGGAACCGTCCTATTATTCTGGCTACTATTAGACGATTTTACGCAGTTTAAAAAGAACCTCCAGCAATTAACAGGCTTGGAATGATCTCACTTAACCATTTGTACTACCACAGATCCTTCTCAAACTGCACAAAACCGTCTAAATATAGTAAGAATATAATTACAAAGACTTCTCACTCTCTCACGCACACACACTCACTCATTCTTTCTCTCTCTCTCTCTGTCTGTCTCACACATACATACATACACACACACACACACACATTCTCTCTATCTCTCTGTCTCACACACACACACACACACGCATACATACACACACACTCACTCTCACTCACTCACACACTCTCACTCGCTCTTTTTCCCTCTCTTTCCACCCATCACCCCGCTAATTTCAGCACTAAGTCAATTATTTTCTTTTTGCACTTCCATTCTTGTTGAGGCTGGCAAATTACATTACGTTCTTTGCTAACACCCACTCTCTCGCTGGCAAAAAAAGCAAAACAAAACAAAAACAACAAAAGTGCTATATATATTAGTACATAATAAAAAAAAGTTGGAATTGACCTTCGACCTTTATGTTAACCTCATAAGCTGTCAGACCAGTGTTGAGGATAAAATATGTTGAGGGAAAAACTGTTCATGTGATACCGGCTTAACCATGGTCCGGTAAGCGACAGATTGATACCATTTTGCCCACGCAGAATTGATCACTAATTAACAATTAATATTAATCAGAACTTTCATCTGTCCATAAGTAAACCAAAAGAATAACATAATCTATCTATCTATCTATCTATCTATTTATTCAGGCCCATTCCCTTTTTATTTTATATTTTTTTATATATTTATGTTGTATTTATCTGGGACAGGCCGACTCGAGACAGCCCGAACAGGAAAAAAAAAAAAAAAAAAAAAAAAAACCCAAATTCACACATCTAGGTCACATACAAACGTCTTTGTAATTACTAAAAACAAAAACCAATGTTATAGAAAAGCGTCCCAAATTTTCATAACCAATTACACGTGGAGGCCTATCATATTCTGTTAAGGGATCCATGGCCTGTTTGTTTAAAGCTAGCGAGAAATTAACTCACCCCCATCTTAACCCCTTCTGTACCGGTGACGTTCTTTTCAGTAGATTCTGGTAACTATTAGACGATTTAGTTCAGCTTACAAAGGGTCTCCAGCATTTGACAGGCTTCGAACTTAACCCTTTTTACTGCCACAGATCCTTCTTAAACTGCTCAAAATCGTCTATACACTATATACCTAGAATAACATTTAAAAGACGTCGCTGGTACAGAAGGGGTTAAGGGAGGATTTTAGTTTGTTCCCTAGACCTCTATCAAACTTAGAATACATCCTCAAGACCCCCTTCAAGATTAATGTGTACATTTTTCGGTAGAAACATTTCCCGGCCAAAGGCGAATTCCTCTTAAATTACAGGCTCGCTATCGCTCGCTAGGAAAAATAATAACACCGAAATGGCACGAAAGGTCTTGATATTGACACAAACATGGGGCTAAAGGTCTTAAGATCGACAAACTAATGGGGTGAACGTCTTAAAATCTCAAAACTAATGGGGATAAACATGAGGGAGAAGGGGGTCCAGAAAAACGGAATATCTCCCCTTAACGTCCATACATAAATTACGGGGAAGGCAAACCTGGTGTTCAATCGCGCTAATAAGTCATGTCTCACCTGTCATTATGTTTGGGTCGCTCTGTTCTGTATTAATGTCTGTCAGATGTTGAATAGGGTGGGTAAGTGTAGGAACATGTTTGTATATTTCACTCGATATGAAGAAATGAAGCTTAGATGTTGCTGATACCAATTATTGATCAAAACATACTTGGTGCCGAGAAATCACTTATTAGCGCGACTGTACAGCCGCGCTAATAAGTGATGTCTCGGCACCAAGTATGTTTTGATCAATAATTGGTATCAGCAATATCTAAGCTTCATTTCTTCATATCGAGTGAAATATAAAAAACATATTCCTACACTTACCCACCCTATTCAACATCTGACAAGACAATAATACAGCACAGAGCAAGCCAAACATAATGGCAGCTGGGACATGACTTATTAGCGCGACCGTACGTAGCGGAGATGGGCTGTTTTTTCTGGCACCCATTCTACCTCGTGTTTAGCCCCATTTTGTTTTAGATTTTATGAAGTTTGGTCCATTAGTTTATCGATTTTAAGACTTTACGCCCCATTTCTTTGTCAATATAAGATCTTTCGTGCCATTTATTTGTCGATTTTTTCTTGGCGAGTGATAGCGAGCCTGGCCTTCGGCCAGGACATTTTTCTACCGAAAAATGTACACATTTATTTGAAGGGGGATCTAAGGGGTGTTTTTTACAGCTTGATGGAGGTCTAGGGAGGAAACTAAACACTATTAAAACAATTCAAACACAGCCAATAAATAATGCCCTCTCCCCCTAAGGCTGGTGGAGCACACAGGCACAAAGGTCACGCTCTTTACGTTTACATTGCTCTTCCTGCATGCCTTGGGGTGACCAGCTTTTCCTCTCCTTTTCTCTATTTCTCTGGCTTGTATCCATTCGGCCCCATACAGCCAACTGTTTGAAGACGTTTATCCCCATCCAGGTGTCGATTTCTTCCTGGCGAGCGATGGCGAGCCACCATTGTATGGAGATATCAGCCTTCGCCGGAGACATTTTTCTATCGAAAAATGTACAAATTTAGCTTGCTGTCAAAACAAAAATATATGTATGCTGGCTCGCTATTGACGCCTGAATGGGGGTAAACGTCTTAAAACAGTAGGCAGCATGGGGCCGAATGGATACAAGCCAGAGAAAGCGAGATAAGGAGAGAAAAAAAGCCTGTGACCCTCCTTAACCCTCTCACGTTTGTTACGCAATTTTGAGCCTATTAGGGATACTTCAAAGCCTTTGTTACCATCAGGGGTATTTAGAAACCTTTAGTTTAGTTACTTCAACCTCTGCAGTTGTCTTTGAGTTAGCTGTGGGTAGAAAACTAATTTTGGAGAGGTAATTATAAGAGTGAGAGAACTCTATTTATTATTGCTAATCTGGCAACCCCTGCGTCATAAAAACATGAAAGGGTTAAGAGACAGAGGGTGATATGCCAGGCTTCCCAACACAAGCACAAAGGTCACACTGTTTACATTGCTTTTCCTGCATGTCTTTGTCCAATATAGAGACATGCAACACAACACTCTTTACATTTAAGGGGGGTCGCCTGTTTTTTCCTTTTTCTCTGGCTTGTATCCATTCGGCCCCATACAGTCAACTGTTTAAAGACGTTTATACCCATTCAGGTGTCGATTTCTTCCTGGCGAGCGATAGCGAGCCAGCATTGTATGGAGAAATCCGGCTTCGCCGGAGAAATTTTTCTATCGAAAAATTTACAAATTTAGCTTGCTGTCAAAACAAAATAAATATATTCTGGCTCGCTACCGCTTTCCAGGAAAATATTGACACCTGGATGGGGGTAAACGTCTTAAAACGGTAGGCTGAATGGGGCCGAATGGATACAACCCAGAGAGAGAGTGAGAAAGAGAGAAGAAGAACGAGGTGGGCCCCCTTTACATTGCTTCTCCTGCATGCCTCGGTCCAATATAGAGACTTGCAGCACAGCATGCAATAAGACGTGCAATTTTGTACAAGTTTAGCTAAAAGATGGAGACATATACGAGTAGTGTGTGTGTGTGTGTGTGTGTGTGTGTGTGTGTGTGTGTGTGTGTGTGTGTGTGTGTGTGTGTGTGTGTTACTCAGTTACTTGTTCGTCAAGGGGAATCCACGCAATGCGAGCGAAGCTCTTTATTATCGCGGCTCCTTAACTGGGAATGTATTGCGTGAAATGCATGTTAAGTGTTTATGTATCGTTGGAATGGCTGTGGATGTGTGTGTAGTCTGGATTTTAGCCAATTGGCGACATCTGGTAACGAAGGTTTAGGGTTAATCTGTACGGTACCATTCTCACTACGGTACCAGTCTCACCCGAAGGCTTAGGTTGACCAGTAGCTTAGGTTGACCAGTACGATACCCATCTCACCTTGTAACCGATCACCAACCCCAGATGGGACGTCACAACTTCGTCCACTTATACCAGGTTCCTATTTATACTGCTAGGTGAACAAAGGCTACACCGTTAGGAGACATGCCCAAATGTCTCTTCCCCGCCTGGGTCACGAACCCGGGACCTTCTGGTTGTGAGCCAGACGCGCTATCAGTTACGCCACGGGGAGGTGTGTGAGTGAGTGCGTGGTTACTCAGTTACTTGTTCGTCAAGGGGAATCCACGCAATGCGAGCTAAGCTAATTATTATCGCGCCTCCTTAACTGGGAATGTATTGCGTGAAATGCATGTTAAGTGTTTTATGTATTGTTGGAATGGCTGTGGATGTGTGTGTAGTCTGTATTTTTAGTCAATTGGCGACATCGGAAACGAAGGCTTAGGGTGGATCTGTATGGTACCATTCTCACTATAGACGGTACCGTCTCGCCCGAAGGCTTAGGTAGCCATCAGCTTAGGTGAACCATATGATACCCATCTCGCCTTGTACCATTTTTGCCAACCCCAGATGGGACGTCACAACGTCGTCCACTTATTCCAGGTACCTATTTACAGCTAGGTGAACTGAGGCTAACACATGAAAGGAGACAAGCCCAATTTGTCTCCGCCCGGCCGGGGATTGAACCCCCGGCCCCTCGTGTGTGAGACGAGAGCTCTACCACTAGGCTACGGGCTGTGTGTGTGTGTGTGTGTGTGTGTGTGTGTGTGTGTGTGTGTGTGTGAGCGCGTGCGTGGTGTGTGTGTGTGTGTGCATGTGTGTTTCCCGTCAAATATTAGTCGCCATTTAGTGTTTCTGGAATCCTTAGCAATAACTGACAACGACTAGGTAACTAAAGTCTGATTATAAGCAAAATATAGTCACCCCTAGCCTTTTGCAACTCAGTGAGGGCTGGAGAAAACGGGCACTATATTTCCACACCTATTTACTGCCTTACTCTTCCGTTATGGTAGAACTAAAATATATTGTTAAAAAGAATACACCACAACAAAAACATAGGTATAAAAATGCATATACAATAATAGTGATATACATTTGTGTATTATATATATTATAATAATTTTTCCTCATACTAACCCGTTGAGCACCGTCGACAGTTTTTATATATTTTCGTTTGGCCAAGTGCTATTAATCGATGTTATCCAGTTTAGGAAGAGTCTCTAGCAATCATAACACTTCAAACTATCTCAACCAACCCTTTCAACCACCGCAGATCCTTCCTAAGCTGCATAATATTGTCTAAATATAGCTACAATAATATACAACACACGTCGCTGGTACTTAAGGGGGGTCACCTGCTTGTGTTCTATCTTTTTCTCTCTTTCTCTGGCTTGTATCCATTCGGCCCCATTCAGCCTACTGTTTTAAGACGTTTACCCCCATACAGGTGTCAATATTTTCCTGGCGAGCAGTAGCGAGCCACCACATATATATTTTTGTTTTGACAGCAAGCTAAATTTGTAAATTTTTTCGATAGCGAAGCCGGATTTTTCCATACAATGCTGGCTCGCTATCGCTCGCCAGAATGAAATCAACACCTGGATGGGGATACACGTCTTAACACAGTTGGCTGAATGGGGCCGAATGAATAGAAGTCAGAGAAAGAGAGAAAAGGAAAGAAAGAGAAAAAAGCAGGTGACCCCCCTTAATGGTTAAATGGGTATATTTCAGCCTATCTATTTCTGAGGGCAACTAACTATGGACACTTTTATTGCCTTCTTCATACCTTTAAGGCAACATTTGTTATTATAATTCCATACTATAACTTCAATGAAGACTAAATTATTATGATAGTAGTTGCCAAGTCAATATTCTCGCTCTCGCTCCCCCCCCCCCCCCCCCCCTCTCTCTCTCTCTCTCCTCATCCGTTCATTTTCAAGTTTGCGCATATTTCGAGGAACTTGGGCCCATCCCACAAAACTGCTTTATGGAGACCTCTTACTTTATAGCCGAGACTCAGTGTGACTCTCAATCAATGGAGACAGAGTGAGTGAGTGAGAGTGAGTGAGTGAGACTGAGAGCTTAGGTGGGAGAGAGAAAGGGGGGATAGCTAGGTGGAAAGCACTCACCCACGTACATTCCACACACCCCCCCCCCCCCCCCCCCCCCCATAGGAACATATTTAACTCTAACCAAATAACATTAAGGGAGCCCACCTCGCTTTTTTCTCTTTCTCTCCTTCTCTCTTTGGCTTGAATCCATTCGGCCCCATTCAGCCTACTGTTTAAAGACGTTTACCCCAAACCAGGTGTCAATATTTTTCTGGCGAGCGGTAGCGAGCCAGCATATACAGTATATACATTTTGTTTTGACAGCAATCTAAATGTGTACATTTTTCGATAGAAAAATGTGAATTTCTCCATACAATGCTGGCTCGCTATCGCTCGCCAGGAAGAAATCGACACCTGGATGAGGATAAACTTTTTAAAGCAATTGGCTTAATGAGGCTGAATGGATACAAGCCAGGGAAAGAGAAAAGGAGAGAAAGATAAACAAAAAAAGGTGACTCCCCTTAATAACCTTATCAGTTCACCTGTTGCCAAGAGAAGCGACAGAAAAAGAAAACAAAATTCCTACCCCTATAAATTAAAAATATAATTGTCATCATAATTCCATCTCTCTGTTTATTATTTAGGCTACCATTAACACTCTATGGTCCGACGTTTTGTTGATTATTTTAATATTTTGGTTAACTATTAAAGAGGATTTTGCTTGCTTCTGTTATTTTAGACCAATGTATAATCTATTTAAACATTTTCACTCACAACACCAAACACCACCCAATGAAATTTATGAAAGCATGTGCTCCACCCGGGATTCGAACCTGGGTTACCACAAACAGATCTTAAACACTCAAACCATTACACCATATAATAAGGAGAAGGGAAATTCTACTTGAATAAAGTATTCCATTTAATAGCCTATACAAGTCGTAGAACCAATAGTGTATAGCAATATTTGTCATACATATGTTAATTTAAAGCTAAGTATAAATATATGTGGCCATCCACACACCATCCACACACATATAACCAGGTGACATATATATCACATACTCGGCTACTCCTCTGGGGGTGTAGAGTTATTACACGCTATTAGATTACCTGAGAGAGAGAGAGAGAGAGAGAGAGAGAGAGAGAGAGAGAGAGAGAGAGAGAGAGAGAGAGAGAGAGAGAGAGAGAGAGCTAAGAACGAGGGGAAGAAAATGGAAGTAGTAAGATTTAGAAGAAAACAAAATACACTGGTTTCCCTCACTGTTACTGTTTGTGTCTTACCTATACAGAGAGTAATCCAGCTTGTTTTTACAAACATCTCCCCCTCCTATCAAATTCACTACACTAAACAAGCACACCACCTTCTGTCCAACACTAAAAAAAAAGAAAAAAAAAAAAAAAAAAGAAAAAAAAAAAAAAAGAAAGACACGTTTGCAACTTTGGTGGAGACACTTGTTATAGGCAGCTTTGCCTTTTGTCTCCTTAATGGTTCATTTTTAGGTAATTTTTGTTTTTAATTTATATACTATTTTTCTAGTTTCCACCCTAGACTTCCATCAAACTTTTAAAAACATCCATCTTGATTAATTTGTACATTTTTTTCAGTAGAAAATGTTTCAAAAATTACAGGCTCACTATCGACACCTAAATTGCAGGAAAGGTCCTAATATTGACAAAGAAATGAGGCGAAAGGTCATAAAACCGACAAACTATTTTTTTTTTTTTTTTTTCTATGTGATTGAGGGAGGCAAAAGGCATAACTGCCTATAGCGAGTGCCTCCCCCATAGTTGAAAGAGTGACAGGGCCAAAATCAAGGGACGTTCGAGCCAAAATGCCTGGACACACGGAGTTTAAAGCAATTTAAGTCATAGGAAGAGGGAAAGACTGATTCTGGGAGAGAGTTCCAGAGCTCAGCTGTTGAGTAGAAGAAAGTTTGAGAGTAACGTTTCACTCTTGGGTTGGAGAGTTGCACAGAGTAGGGGTGGGGATTGAGTTGCAAGACGGGTACCACGTGCCCTACGTAAAGGAGGTGGTATGCACTGGGATAGCTCTGAGGAACACTGATTATTATAGTAGCGATAGAATAGCGAGAGATGCAACATTGCGGCGGAGAGAGAGAGATTGCAGAGAGTTGGTGAGTGGACGGGAGTTAATGATACGAAAGGCCTTCCTTTCAACTTTGTCTAGGAGAGCAGTGTGAGAGGAACCTCCCCACACATGTGAACAATACTCAATACAAGGGCGCACTATGCCCCTGTACAGAGCAAGAAGCTGTGCAGGGGAAAAGAACCCCCTAAGGCGGTTGAGCACACCCAGCTTCTGGGAGGCTGCCTTAGCAAGACTGGTAATATGGTCCTTCCAAATGAGAGCAGAAGAAAAAGAGACACCAAGAATATTGAGAGAAGATGAAGGGTTGATTTTTGTATTGTTGAAGAATAAGGGATAGTCCGCTGGGAGATCCTGACGGGTAGATAGATGGAGAAATTGGGTTTTTGGAAGCATTAAAAGTTAACAAGGTTTTCTCTGCCCCAATTGGAAATAGTATTTAGATCAGAATTTAAGAGTTCTATGGCTTCATTACTTTTGTCGTTGAGGGATTGCTGGCTGGGGCGTTCTGAAAAACTAATGGAGTAGTGCAAGGTTGAGTCGTCTGCGTATGAATGGATGGGAATTAAGGTTAAGGAGATCATTTATAAAAATTAGAAAGAGAATAGGAGATAGCCAGAGCCCTGAGGAACACCGAGTTTATAGGGTGAGGAAGTGAACAATGGCCGTCCACAACCGCGGCTATGGAACGGCCGGAAAGGAAATTAGAGACAAAGGCACAGATGGAGGATAGAAACCGAAGGAGGGTAGTTTAGAAATTAAAGATTTATGCCAGACTCTATCGAAGGCTTTCGATATGTCTAGTGCAATAGAAAAAGTCTCACCGAAGTCCCGAAAGGAGGATGACCAAGAGTTAGTAAGATATGAAAGAAGATCACCAGTAGAGCGACCCTTAAGGAAGCATACTGGCGATCTGAGAGCAGATTATGAGAAGAGAAATGCTTAAGAAATTTGGAAGCAAGAATAGTTTCAAAAACTTTAGAAAGACAAGAGATAAGAGCAATTGGACGATAGTTGGAGGGTTGAGAGCGGTCACCCTTCTTTGGGACAGGTTGAATGTGAGCAAACTTCCAGCATGAAGGGAAGACGTTAGAGGATAGACAGAGACGAAAGAGTTTGCCTAGGCAGGGAGTCAGCACGGAAGCACAGTTTTTGAGAACAACAGGAGGAACACCGTCCGGACCGTACGCCTTATTAGTGTTAAGCCCAGAGAGGGTAGAAAGTACATCTTTAGAAGAGATTAGGATATTAGGCATAAGTAAGAGAGAGGAGGGCGGAGAGGCAAATATCCTAAAATCTAAAAACTAATGGGGCTAAACATGAGGAAGAAGGGGGGCCAGAAAACGGCCCATCTCCCTTTAAGGGGAGGGGGGGGGGGTTTCTGGCCCCCCCTTTTCCCTTATGTAGCTCCAATAGTTATGAGATTGTAAGACAGTAACCCCATTAAGCGATTTTATGACCTGTCCCATTTCTTTATCAATATTAAGACTTTTCGTGCAATTTAGGTGTCGATTTTTGTCCTGGTGAGTTTCCTGTATTATAGTCGTAACCGGCCTCCGGGCGGTTCAGTATTCTATCGAAAAATGTACAAATATATCTTATAAGGGGATCTTGGTGGTGTATTTATTAAGCTTGATGAATGTCTATGGAGGAAACTAAAACTAAATATTAAAACAAAACAAAAACAATAAACATATAAATAAGCAGAAATAAACCAATAAAGCAATACGCCCGAATAAACCAAACCCAGAAAGGTTATTGACCGAAGAAGAAGAAGAGAAGAAGAGAAGATGACACAGTCTCCCCCCCCCCCCCCCCCCCCCAAGGAGTGAAGAGGCATAAATTGAGGCCGGGGAGAGAGAAAGAGAAAGACTGCTAGGCCTATGATCAGATCAGCCACTACTTCAACATCGATCCACTCTTTTGTCCAAGCCTATCGAGTCGCTACCTCCAACAGTGTGTGTAGAAGTTATGGCTGTGTGTGTGTGTTGTGTTTTTTTTTTTTTTTTTTTTTTTTTTCTATATTCCAACTACTCCCTCTCGGGCATAGGCTGATAGCCTTTACACTGTACCACTGAACACGGTGAGGCCCGTGAGGTCTTGTTCCAGTCTAGGGAGTGAGACATGCGAAGCACCTATTCACGGCTCGAACCCAACTCCATCTCTGAAGCTGCTTCGCCCCTGCGCATCACAGTCTCACTCCCCAAGCTCGGACCCTCACTCTCAGAACGCCACCTATTGAGCAATTAACTCAGTAGGCATTGCCCCCCTGTAGCATATTTTGAATATGGGAATATTCATAGTGCTATTTAATCAGGAAACAATGAGGGTATTTTGTTTTGGCATTTCGGTGTGTTGTGGTAATGCACTGAAACTAGGTACAGCACAAATTCCATCCCAATAATATCTTCCCATTGACATATTGGGATTCGAACCCGGGTTCATTGGATTACCAGTCCAGTGGCAAGACCACTCTGCCACACACTCTGTGTGTGTGTGTGTGTGTGTTTGAAGCCAAGGAAGGGGGGGGGGGGGGAGTATAATAAAGTGTAGGGAAGGTACGATAACATAACATTAACAGATATTAACACAATACAACATAGATAAATATATTTTATGGAACACCTCGTTCTTAACATTAATCCTCCATTACAAACCTCAATGCGCTTGAATAAATTAATGAAAGCATATGGTCCTTCCGAGATTCCAACTCGATGTAAGGTAGGGGAGGGGGAAGGTGGGGAGGGAGGGGGGGAAGGACAACCTATGAGGAGGGAGGATATGAGGAGGGAGGATAGAAGGGGGGGGGGGGGGGGGGGGAAGGATATAGGGTGCGGGAGGGGGGAGGATATAAGGTAGGAGAGGGGGAAAATGGGGAGGGAGGGAGAGGAGGGAGGATATAAGGTAAGGTAGGGTAGGGGGAAGGAGGAGGGATGATATGAGGTAGGGAGGGGGAAGGAGGAAGGGTGAGAGGGAGGGATTGTGAGGAGGGGGGATATAAGGTAGGGGAGGGTGAAATGAGGATATAAAGTAGATGAGGGGGAAGGGAGGGGGAGGAGGGAGGGGGAACCAGGGGGGAGGGGGGACTTCACTATAAATGGGTCAGTCAGGCAGGGACTCATCCTCTTGTGGGTTTATTAAAATGTGTGTGTGTGTGTGTGTGTGTGTGTGTGTGTGTGTGTGTGTGTAATAATAATAATAATAATAATAATAAACGGTTTATTAACCCTTAAAGAACGGCGCTCGACTTAAGTCGTGCACCAATTTGCAGCAAGTTAGGAGCATTATTAAGGCTTTTAAAGGGTTAAAATAGAGTGCAAAGGGCCTGGAGCGCAGCGGGCCAGACAGCCAACTCCCAGGGCTTACCGCCGCCCATTAACTCATGTACCCTGTGTTCTCAAGAGGCCGGCAGTGTAGCCAGTAGTGAGCATAGCTGGGAAAAATATGCCGAAATACGCTAAACTCCCATGTTACTGGTATCACTGTATGAGAACCACGAGTGCTACGTAGCTCGTTCTGGTCTCATTTTGAAGCTTTTAGCGCCTAGTTTTTTGCTAAATAATTTTTTTTTCATGCAGATACTTGATTGATCATTCAGGAGGGCCTGAATATGCCCAAAATAGCCCAAAACACCCCACTGGACAAGGGTTAAAGAATGGCAGCCTCATGAGCTGAAAATACACATTTTACAATTTAGTCGATAAACATGAGATATATAGATATGAAAATGGTAAGCTCAGTTTACAATGTGTGAGTATAATATACTTAACATTAAAAAAAGAAATTAATACAATAATTATGCTAGTGTAAAATACAAATTATCATAAATTAACCATGAGAGTAAGTGATATACAGTACATATACAGTACACATTTATTTTACTTATATATATACAGAACATACATATATACACATACGTACACACATACATACGCATATATATACATACATATATAAGAACATAAGAACATGCAGTAAGTGTGCACATGCCCGTATACATAAACGCTCACGTATGCAAACAAACACACATACATACAAAAACTGTTCTGGTAGGGTCAGGTGAGGCTAATAATAGGAGTTAAATCCTTGGGAGAGATTAAATGAGGGAATTGGAAAAGGGTTAATGAGGCAACGGACTGTAGGTCAGGTAAAGCCAATTAAAATGGAATGTCAAACGTCGGAAGAGATCAAATGAGGAGTTTGAAAAGGGTAAAGGCGAAACGGCCAACGGGTCCGTACAGGTAAAGCCTACTACAATGGGAGGTTAATCCTCGGTAGAGAACAAAAGAAGGATATAAAAAAAGTAGAGACAGCTGGGGGGAATTATAGTATATGGGACATTCTTTAGAGTGTGTGTGTGTGTGTGTGTGTGTGTGTGTGTGTGTGTGTGTGTGTGTGTGTGTGTGTGTGTGTGTGTGTGTGTGTGTGTGTGTGTGTGTGTGTGTGTGTGTGTGTGTGTGTGTGTGTGTGTGTGTGTGTGTGTGTGTGTGTGTGTGTGTGTGTGTGTGTGTGTGTGTGTGTGTGTGTGTGATAGAATACTCTCAGCCGGGCTCGAGCCTCGAACCACAAACAGTATACACTATAGACACATACATGCATACACATGTACGCACACATACATATACATATACTGTACATACATAAATGCACATATACATATATACACATATACATAAACAAACTCAAGCAATTACATACATATATTCTAATACACACACACACACACACTTATGCATACATTTTTAAAGGTGGGTGCGTATATATGGTGTGACAGGCCGTCATATTATTAATAATATTTACAATGGTTGGGATAGGACTATTTTTGTATCTGTCAGTTCTTGCCCTTATTGGTTGGAGTGTGTTGAAGTGACGAACTGCACGTGTTGGTCTCGGGGCGTCTGGTGGAAGTAAGTTTCTGTGTCGTGGGTGAACAAGCAGCTTAGATGCAAACTGCTTGAGTGTGTTGTAGTGGTGGGTTGAAAGTGCAGGTATGCTAAGGGTGGTGAGAGCTTCCTCGTACCCTGGGTATGTGCTACCCAGGATGATCCTGCATGCCCTCCTCTGCACTCTCTCCAATTAACGTTGTTGTGTCAGGGTTAGAGAGGAGGACCAGGCGGGAGAGGCGTAGGTGAGCTTAGGGAGTATGAAGATGTTATATATACTCTTCAGCTCATTCTCCGGCGCCCCCAGGGATCTCAGCCGCCTTATCATAAACAACTTGTATGTGGCGGTCCTGACTGTGGTAGTCACATGTTTCTTCCAGTTCAGCTTGTTGTCCAGTGATTCCGAGGAGTTTGGTGGACTCAACAAGCTGAAGGGGATGAGGACCAATTGTGACAGTGGGTGGAGGAAGGTCGGTAATGGAGGTGTTGATGTGCATGACCACTGTCTTGTCATGATTGATGGTCACATGATTGTCTGTGGTCCAGGCTTGAAGACGGTCGAGGATGTCTTGTAGGGGGTCATAGTTAGGGGAGGTGTTATCGACAGTAATGCCGACTGTCGAGTCGTCCACGTACTTCCAGTGGAATGGAGTGTCCTTTAGGGCATCATTGATCAAGATGAGGAACAATAGAGGCCCCATCTTTGTGCCCTGTGGGACTCCACATGTGGTGTCTAGGAAGGTGGAGATGAAGCCTTGGTATCGCACTGCTTGCCATCTGTCGCTAAGTTAGTCGGTCAACCACGCAACCAGGGTAGGATGTAGCCCCAACTTTATGGCCTTGTTGATGATGATGGTGTGGTCAACAAGGTCAAATGCTTTCCTAAAGTCAATAAAGGCAAGAGCGAGGGAAGTCTTTCTCTTCTCAAGATTTGTGTTAATATAATCTAGGAAGCTAATAAGACAGTGAGTGGTGGAGGAGGTTTTTACATTGCCAAACTGTTGGGGATCTATTAAGTGACGGATTTGTGAGTAAGCCCAGGTGAATACAAAGTCCTCACAGATTAGACTAGGGATGGGCGTTATGGCAACTGGTCTGAGTTTATTAAGAGAATGTGGGGAGGGGGTTTTGGGAATTGGAGTGACGTATGAAGCTTTCCAGTCTGCAGGACATTTACTTTGCCTTAAGGAGGCATTAATTATCGAGCAAAGGGGAGTGGCAAATTCAACCGATTTTTGTTTTTATATTTTCATGGGTAGGTATACTGGGGTTGTTGATATTTTTTATTTGAAACTGGAAAGCTTTTTGGCCACTTCATATTCTTGAACAGTTACTGGGGGGGGAAGGGGATGGGAGGAAGGCAGGGAGGTTGGTGCGGTCTAGTTTGGAGAGGGTCTGGCATATGGTAGAGAAGTGATTATTTATCAGTTCAGGTGCATCTTCACGAGGGACATGGGAAACACAGGAGTCCCACTACTTAAGCCACAAAGATTCTTAATTTTAGAGTACCACTGACTGATATTGGTTTGTTTTAAATGATGAATCTTTGTAGGGTAGTAGGACTTCTTTGTGAGTGTGTATGAGTGTGTGTGTGTGTGTCTGTGTGTGTGCGCACGAGCCTGTAATTTTAGGAGGAACATTTTTCTATTGAAAAATGTACACATTTTTCTATTGAAAAATGTACACATTTATCTTGAAAGGGGGTCCAAGGGGTGTTTTTCATTAAGCTTGATGGAAGTCTACCGAGGAAACTAACAAAAATATTAATAAATACATGAAGAAATATACCAAAAAACAAGCACTACCCCCATAAAACCAATCAACTATAGGACTAATGTGAAAATACCTGTGGCTATGGTCCAACAATTAGCGTGGCATAATAAACTCGGCACTTGTCCGCCTGCCAGATATCAAATACCTGTCATAATATTGGACATTACCATAATATGAAATGGTCCGGAAATGTGGGGGGTTTGTCAGGAGTTATTTTTTTTAATCAATTTGTTTTATTTATATATTTTTATCTATATTTTGTTTTTAATTGTATAATGTATATATATTATATATATATATATATATATATATATATATATATATATATATATATATATATATACTGTATATACTGTATAATTATATATTCTATATAGATATAGATATAATATATATATATATATATATATACTGTATGTATATGTATATATATATATGTATATATATATATATATATTCTCTCTCTCATTGTTTGCCCCCCTCCCCCCCCCCCTCCCGCGAAAAACACTGTCCACACCCCAGCATCCCGGAGACAAACAGAGAGAGAGAGTGAGTGAGTGAGTGAGTGAGTGAGAGAGAGGGGGGAGGGGGGGTGGAGGGGGGCTGTATTAAAGGAGTAAAGATAGAACAGTAAATTTAGAAGTGTGTGTGTGTGTGTGTAAACAGCTGACGTACACCCTCAAAACACACGCGTAGCCTATACATACAAACACACATACAAACACCCACACACACGTACACATACAATCACACAGGCACACACACACACCCTAACACACACACCTGTGTGTACGTATGTGTATATATGTATGTTCTGTATATATATGAGTAAAATAAATGTGTACTGTATATGCACTGTAAATCACTTACTCTCATGTTTAATTTATGATAATTTGTATTTTACACTAGCATAATTATTGTATTAATTTTTTTTTAATGTAAAGTATATTATACTCACACATTGTAAACTGAGCTTACCATTTTCATATCTGTACATCTCATGTTCATCCACTAAATTGTAAAATGTGTATTTTCAGCTCATGAGGCTGCCATTCTTTAATAAACCGTTTATTATTATTATTATTATTATTATTATTATTACCCTCACACACACACACACACCCTCACACACACATATACACCCACACACACACATATACACCCACATACCCACACATCAGCAATATTCACACTGAAACATGATGGATAACTACAGCAAAGCTCGTGACAAATATTTAACCCCAATTTTCGTATTTCCAAACGATGGGCATCTGTTTTTGTGTGTGACATTCGGAAATACATCACAGATATTTTATAATTTATTATCACCCTCACATGTATAAACAAATATGTCGTAATACATATGATGGGCTGGATCTGTCAAGAGCGAGGGTTGGTGTCCTCTACTTCCCATAACCGGTTCTGACATTACCTCTTTCATCATTCTTATTTTTAACTTTTTTCCTGAGAGTGGTGAAGGCAATGGGGCCATATTGGTGTGCCCCATGGTTCCCTAGTGTCTTACTCTCACAGCCCACTGGCACAAGTTGGTTTTTCTCTCTTTGGTGTAGGGATGCAGCGACCCCATCGCCCGCCACTTTGGTGGTGCAATCAGCTTCTGGAGCAGTGGACCACTTGTTCCTATCTTCAGAACATTCCTGTGCTTGGTATGCTTCCAGCCAGGGCCCCACTGGGGTAAATAAAATAGCAAAACAGTGGTGGAACTGCCATCCGGGTGAGGGACTGCTCTGGGTCTGCTCCTTCAGTGCTAAGGATCATAATCCACTTAGTGGATATGACACTGTGGAGTGGGTCAGTGGAGGCATGTCTGGGAGCCTGGAGGCAATTTCTGCCATGGCCATCCCTTTTGGGGAGCTTCCTCTGGAAGCGGGGCGTCAGATTGATGATGATGATGATGACATATGAAGACACGCGCGCACACACACTCACATGCATGCACACGTCATATATATATATATATATATATATATATATATATCCTGTTAACCCTTTAAGCACGATGATGTTATTGTCTTCTTTTGGTTACTATTAGACGATTGTATGCCATTTAGGAAGGATATCTAGGAATGAAAGGGGTTACAACTATCTCAATGAAAGGGGTTACAACTATCTCAATGAACTATCTATAGGTCCCAAAGGGTCTTCTTAAGCTGTATAAAATAGTCTAATAATGACCAAGATATACTGTCATGATCATCAGGTATTAAGGGAAGATGAGTCGATTTTCTGGGCCCCCTTCTTCCTCGTGTTTAGCCCCACTAGTTTTCAGATGTTAAGACGTTCGGACCAATAGTTTGGCGATGTTAAGACCTTTCGCCCAATTTCTTTGTCAATATTAAGATTTTTAGCGTAATTTGGGTGTCGATTTTTTTCTTAGCGAGCGATAGCGAACCTGTAATTTAAGAGGAACCGGCCTTAGGCCGGGAAATGTTTCTATCGAAACATTTACAAATCTATCTTTAAGGAGTCTTGGGAGGGTGTTTTTTTAAAGCTTGATGGAGATCTAGGGAGGAAACTAACAAACATAATAGATACATAAATAAACAAATAAATACACCCATCCCCTCTTGATATCACCTGTCACACACTCAATACGCCCATCCCCTCTTGATATCACCGGTCACACACTCAATACACCCATCCCCTCTTGATATCACCTGTCACACACTCAATACGCCCATCCCCTCTTGATATCACCGGTCACAAACTCAATACGCCCATCCCCTCTTCATATCACCTGTCACACACTCAATACACCCATCCCTTCTTGATATCACCTATCACACACTCAATACACCCATCCCCTCTTGATATCACCTGTCACACACTCAATACACCCATCCCCTCTTGATATCACCTGTCACACACTCAATACACCCATCCCCTCTTGATATCACCTGTCACACACTCAATACACCCATCCCCTCTTGATATCACCTGTCACACACTCAATACACCCATCCCCTCTTGATATCACCTGTCACACACTCAATACACCTATCCCCTCTTGATATCACCTGTCACACACTCAATACGCCCATCCCCTCTTAATATCACCTGTCACACACTCAATACGCCCATCCCCTCTTGATATTACCTGTCACAGACTCAATACGCCCATCCCCTCTTGATATCACCTGTCACACACTCAATACACCCATCCCCTCTTGATATCACCTGTCACACACTCAATACGCCCATCCCATCCCCTCTTGATATCACCTGTCACACACTCAATACGCCCATCCCCTCTTGATATCACCTGTCACACACTCAATACACCCATCCCCTCTTGATATCACCTGTCACACACTCAATACACCCATCCCCTCTTGATATCACCTGTAACACACTCAATACGCCCATCCCCTCTTAATATCACCTGTCACACACTCAATACACCCATCCCCTCTTGATATCACCTGTCACACACTCAATACACCCATCCCCTCTTGATATCACCTATCACACACTCAATACGCCCATCCCCTCTTGATATCACCTGTCACACACTCAATACGCCCATCCCCTCTTGATATCACCGGTCACATACTCAATACACCCCTCCCCTCTTGATATCACCTGTCACACTCAATACGCCCATCCCCTCTTGATATCACCGGTCACACACTAAATACACCCATCCCCTCTTGATATCACCTGTCACACATTCAATACGCCCATCCCCTCTTGATATCACCGGTCACAGACTCAATACGCCCATCCCCTCTTGATATCACCTGTCACACACTCAATACGCCCATCCCCTCTTGATATCACCTGTCACACACTCAATACACCCATCCCCTCTTGATATCACCTGTCACACACTCAATACACCCATCCCCTCTTGATATCACCTGTCACACACTCAATACGCCCATCCCCTCTTGATATCACCTGTCACACACTCAATACGCCCATCCCCTCTTGATATCACCTGTCACACACTCAATCAAACGACAAACGACAATAATACTAAACTTTTTTTAAAAGAGCTCGTGTGATACCGGCTTTACCCTCACCTTTTGAAAGCATACAGTAAAATACCTCCCTTATC
>CM064527.1:30397753-30399629 GCA_032716605.1 Paralithodes platypus
TAGGTCATGGCTAATTGGTAGGAAACAGAGAGTCAGCATAAATGGTACCAAGTCAGAGTGGGGAGCAGTCAAAAGTGGTGTCCCCCAGGGATCGGTATTAGGTCCCCTGTTGTTTCTTATATACATAAATGACCTAGATTTAGGTATAACTAGTAGGATAAGTAAATTCGCAGACGATACTAAATGGGGAGATCAATTGATTCAGATAGCGATAATTATAGAGTGCCTCCAAAGGGATCTAGATACCTTACATGAATGGTCAGTAAATTGGCAGATGAAGTTTAACATTGACAAATGCAAGGTATTAAAGATAGGGAAGATGCAAACAAATGTTAAATATAAACTAGCTAATTTAGAATTAGAAAATTCAGACTGCGAGAAAGATCTAGGTGTGTTTGTTAGCAATGATTTGAAGCCTAGAACAACAGTGTATAAGGCGTTCGTAATAAGGCAAACAGGATTTTCTCGGGGTCATCTCTAGGAGTGTGAGTAACAGAACTGCTGATGTTATCTTAATAACTTTACTTGTCATTAGTGAGGACCCCATATGGATTATGCTGTCCAATTTTGGTTGTCCCTTATTACAGAATGGACATAGATTCATTGGAGAGAGTACAGCGTAGAATGACAAAAATGATCCATAATAGTAGAAATTCTTCCGTATGAAGAAAGGTGTTTGAGGAAGAAATTAGGTTTACTTTCGTTAGAGAGACGCAGAGTTAGAGGGGGATATGATAGAGGTGTTCAAGTGGGTTAGTGGGGATTAAACAACAGGGGACATGACAACATGTACTAAAGTCAGTGATAGTCGAAAGAAAACTCGTACCAATGGTTTCAACTTAGATAAAATTTCCGCGTTTCAGAAAAGATATAGGCAACTATTGGTTTGGTAACAGAGTTGTAGATGTGGTGGAATGGACTACCAAGTGCTATAGTGGTGATCTAAAACTGTAGGGAGCTTTAAGGATAAAAGATGGATAAAGCATATGGACGAGAAGAAGGGTTGGGGGTGTGAAGGGGGATCAGCCGGGCGTTGGGCCCAATCCAGCGCTCTGCAGACCCCCATAATCCTGCGTTAATCTCTAACCGTTTTGGTAAGATGATCCTCAGGGTATTAGAGCGTGTTTGAGACCTATTAATTGGGCTTTGTAATTGATTTGGGGTTGTGTGGGACAGGGATCTGCCTTGCTTAGGCCAATCGGCTTTCTGCAGACTCCCATTTTCTTATGTTCTTATGTTCAATCACATAGAAAAAAAAAATACTCTATTATATACATACATACATAATCATATGCATGCACGCATTATCACGAGGTACTAGTTACTTTGGGTCTAGAATCACTATAGTCTGTTCATACTAGGCCGGGCAGAAATCGTAATCTCTAATCTCTGTAACTCAAAAATCTATCTATCTATCTATTGCCTCACGCCGTGATCCCCGAAGGAGTGGCCACGAACGAACCCCCCCCCCCATGCACCTCTGTCCCCAGTCAGTCGACGCCCCTCCTCCCAACCAGTACCGCCATCATCCATATACTTCCTCACTTCATCCTTCCACCTCTCTTTCGGTTTACCTCTCCCTCTCTGTCCTTCCACCTCGCTCTCGTACACCCTCTTAGTCATTCTCAAAAATGGCTAGAGCAAATAAGCCGTCAATTTTTACACATATTCCTTAGCTAAGTCTTCCTATTTGGTAGAAATATTAGCTCGATTGCTCTAGTCCTTTTTGAGTTATAAGAGGTTTGGTGTTAAGATTTCTGCCAACCTAGAATGAACGGACTATAGCCAGGAAGCACATGAATTAACCTCACCCAGAAATTTGGAGAACAGCTCTTTTGGGGGTAGTACTCGCTTTTTCTGGATCCCCTTCTCCCTC
>CM064527.1:30399729-30424729 GCA_032716605.1 Paralithodes platypus
AACCATTTTACAGCAAGGTTGATGTGTTGGAGGGGAGAGATAATTCAGTATTTACGGATGAACGAATTAATCTTATTAGTATTTACAGAACAGGGAAATGTGTCCTTCAGGAATAACATGTAAATTATAGATATACTTCCGAAACGTTTTTCATATATTTTAAATACAAGGCACTGAATATGTATTCAGAAGTATTAATATATCCTTCCAATTATTCATTATGGATGTACTATAGTTGTATTTAGTGTCCCCCCCCCCCCCCCCCCTGCAAACATTAACACAGATGCACCCACACCCACACACAAACACAGACATCACACCAACTCTAACCCACATAGGCCTACATCACATACATTATACACGCATCAAACACACAGAGTAATTCCAACACTCAAACACCTATCTCCGTAACTCTCCCACTCTCCTAAAACCCATGGCACCCTACATATCTCCCAACCCATCTCCCCAAAGCCCTCCCAAGCTTCTTCTTCAAGGTCTGGAGTGAATTAATGAGGCTGTAACGAATCCATCACCATTCTCTGGTCTCCCTGACTTGGTCCCTGGTTTAGGCAAGATTTAATTTATCCACACAGATAAACAGTAGCTCAGTGAAAGATTATAATTTGCATAAATTTTTAAAATGAAGATACAGTACATCTAATATACCATACACAAACAAATGTGTGTTCAATTGTGGCGAAGCACATGTGAAAGAGTAAAGCTTGGTTTATGTATTCAAATTTGTGTATGCAAAATGATTACTTCATTATAATGTATGTGGAGACCCCAAATGATCTCCTGAGCGACTTAGATGTGTGTGAACATTGTTATTTTGTCATTAATGTTGTTTTGTGTTGTCCCTGTTTGGGATCTATCTCGAGTCAGCCACCCCCAGCTATGGGGTATGTGCCTGAGTATATACATACATATATACATAATTTATGCATATCCTGCTTGTTATAAATGAGCACACCATATTTTAGTGATTTTGTATTAGTATTGTCAAGACTTTCACACAAACAACAAGACATACTCTAATGGTACGTATCAAGGAAATATAATTCAATTAAACTAATGAAGGAGAGCATACATAAATGAAATATCCTTACCAAGTTAAATATGAAGACAAAATGAACTAAGAGCTTACTGAATACATGATGGCGAGAAACATTACACGGAAGGGTACTGAGAGAGAGGGAAAAGCGAACGAGGGTGTGTAGTTCAAGGATGAAAGAGGGAAGGGAGGAGAGGCGAAGGAAGGGGAAAGATGAATGGAAAGAGGAGAGAGGAGAGGGGAGCTGTGAATAGAGGAGGAGAGGGGAAACAGAATCAACTATGGGAAGGGAGAACTAAAGCCAAGAGTGTAGCCTTTTAAGCATGCACGCCCTATACAATCACAGTCAATAGTCCTGTTAAGCATTTATATCATTTCTAGTCCAATGAGGAAATTGTTTCGTAGTCATGGCAGATGGCTTCAGCTTACCACCAGACGATTTTATTTAGATTTAGAAGATTTGTTTGTACTGAAATTCGTCCATCTAATTACTTTAGCACACATACTTTATCTTTACATTAGAGATATATACATTGGCTATTTAATGTTGTTGTTGTTGTCGTTGCCTACGCTGCCTGGCCGAACAGCCCCGAGTCCCTAAGGAAGACCATGGCCACGGCCGGGCTTTCCCAAAGAGCTCTCAAAGAGCGTAGAATGTGTTGTTGGCGTAAGTGATTGTGTGAAATGCAGTGTTCTATGATGTGTTTAATGGTATTGGGTGCTGTGTTACATCCTGGGCTATTTAATGTAGCTTAAGCTGGTAACACGTGCACAATTTTCCCCTCAATTTTCCCCTCAACACTGGTCTGGCAGTTTATGTGGTAAGCTTTTATATTATTTCTTTCACATTAACTGATCTATTGTTAGTCGAGTTTTCCATACCACTGTAAAATATCACTGATATGTTGCAGGGAAAATGTTGACCATCGATGCTGACGATAGAAGCACTTGTATGATATCGCGTTTAGTAATGACCGCTCATATACTCGGTTTCATTTCATCTGACGGTAAATTGAATCCCTTAGCAGCTATTTTCTCGATACTTAACCGAACAATATGAAACCACAATGTCTCTGCATTATATTAACACCAAGTTGATATAATTAGCACCATATTTAAAGTAGTAGCATTATAAGTGTGGGTCATGTACATTGCTATGTTTTAGTCTGCATGGTGTGCGGGTTTTTTGGAAGAAGGTCTAGGAGAGCACCCGTTGTTTTGGGTACTTGGTGGAACTGAACTTATACTGTAAACAGTATATTGGACCCCTTCTATTATTACCATACTTGCTATTTAACCCTTCCTGTACCAGCGGCGTCTCTTATATTGTATTCTAGCTATATTAAGATGATTTGATGCAGCTTAGGAAGGATCTATAGTAGTTAAAGGGATTATTGAGATGGTTCGAAACCTTATGATTGCTGTAGATCCTTCCTAAGCTGAATAAAATAAGTTAGAAGTAGCCAAAACTAAGTAAAAAGGATATTGACGGTACAGAAGGGGTTAAATGGGAACATCCTCACAAGGTCCTAAAATCTGACGAGGAGTTTAGAAAATCGTAATTTTTGTGTCGTTACAATAAAACCCTTTTCGAGTGTGGGAATAATTTCTCCATTCAAGTATTCAGAATAAACAGTCTATCGCAAATGAGAACAAGGTCAAGTGGCCCAGGTGTTCCCAGTTAATTGGTTTAGAAATAATGGTCCCTCGCCTCTGGTAAGCTCCGACAAGACAACTATTATTGTCCAATATGTAGAGTACAGTATGTTATCTGTATTTGTATGTACAGGCAAGAGCATAAATGGTGACACACCCATTTGAATTAGTATCGAGCGCAAACGAGACAACACTATACTTTACTACAGCTCAGATTCTTCAGAATTGGGTTTGAAGGTTTAATGATTGTAATAGGTGTAATATAATCTTATAATTAAATGCTGAGAACTGAACATATTCTTAAACGGTTACAGCTTCATTGTCAGTCAGGTTAAGTTAGCCTTCACACATGCCAGTGAGTCTCAATATACCTTGCAAACCTTCTTTATCTTGCCTAAATATAAGGTGATTAACCCCTAAAGGACTCGGTTACTCAATTTGGATAGCTACAGAAGGGGCTGTGTTCCAAACCTAATTGAATTACTGATTTGCTTATGACAGACATGTTGGAATTGAACCACGCTACCTTACAATATCTAAGCATATATGTTTATATTTTATAGGGTTGAGTTGTGATGAAGATACAATAAATATCAGTGGCGTAAGCTAAAACAGCGTGTAGCCGCGGCGCTCATATCCGTCTCATAGTCCTTTGGAGCCTGCGGTTATTAGCTCAATACAGGGGCTACTGTATTTTGTGGGGTACCACAGTTTACTTCCCTAGAGAGGATGTCACAACAGTCCACTAACACTATGTGTGTATGTATGTATGTATGTATATACTCAGGCACATACCCCAATGCTGGGGATGGTCGACTCGAGAAAGAGCCCGAACAGAAACATTTAAAGTTTACATTCTCAGGGTCCAGGACCACTTTCGCGTTCTTTCACCCGTTTCTCTTTCTCGTCGAGTAGGAGAATTATACAAGGGGAGGAGGATTCCTATAGGTTCCTGCCCCCACTAGGTATTGTACCTAATTCGCTGCTTAGGTGAACAGAGGCATTGGGTGTTAAGAGACTGCCCATCTGTCTCGCTCTGTCCGATTCGTGTTGTGAGCCGCGCATACTAACCACTGAACCATCGGTCAACCGAGTCGAACTGGTATTTATGTAGCTCAGGTTCGATCCCTGGCATAGACACGTAATGATTCCTAAGCACATTATAAACTACCACAAGTATATCATTCAGTACAATTAGTCGTTGATCATTATTCCTTATATAATCTGTTCAACACTTAACATATTATTAAACTTAAGGGGATAGTGGTTATTGTTGGGGTCTATTAAACTTAAGGGGATAGTGGTTATTGTTGGGGTCTATTAAACTTAAGGGGATAGTGGTTATTGTTGGGGTCTATTAAACTTAAGGGGATAGTGGTTATTGTTGGGGTCTATTAAACTTAAGGGGATAGTGGTTATTGTTGGGGTCTATTTATTATATATTCATTTTGTTTTCGCTAGATCATCATCAAGATTAAAAAAAAAACACTCCCTGGATTCCCTTTCAAGATAAATTTGTACATTTTTTGATATAAAAATGTCCCGGCCAAAGGCCGGTTTCACTTAGAATTATAGGCTCGCTACCGCTCGCCATGAAAAATCGACACCTAAATAGTACGAATAAAAGGTCTTGATATTGGTATAGAAATGGGATGGAAAGTTTAAAATCGACAAGCTAATAGGGCGAATGTCTTAAAATCTGAAAACTAATGGGGCTAAGCATGAGGAAGAAAGGGGGACCAGAAAAACGCCCCGTCTCCCCTTAAGCTTTACCGTTCGCTATTAAATAGAATGCTCGTGTGGTGGAGATATATATTGAGCACTCTTATTAAAAGAGGGGGGGGGGGGGCAGATATAGGGCTTCTCTGGACACACTTCTCCTTCATGCTTAGCCCCATTAGTTATGAGATTTTAAGACGTTTATCCCATTAGTTTGGCGATTTTAAGACCTTTTACCCCATTTCTTTGTCAATATCAACACCTTTCGTGTCCTTTAGGTGTTGATTTTTTCTTGGCGACCAATAGCGAGCCTGTAATTTTAGGAGGAACCGGCCTTCGGTCGGGCCATTTTTCTACCAAAAAATGTACAAATATAAACCGAAGGAGTGTCTTGGGGTGTTTTTGTTTTGTTTAGGCTTGATGTAGGTTTAGGGAGGACAGTAAAGACAATACTAACAAGTTTAAACACAATATATGCAAAAAATACGTTCGCCGCCCCTTAACAACAAAATACGTTCATCGCCCCTTAACAACAAAATACGTTCATCGCCCCTTAACAACAAAATACGTTCATCGCCCCTTAACAACAAAATACGTTCATCGCCCCTTAACAACAAAATACGTTCATCGCCCCTTAACAACAAAAATACGTTCATCGCCCCTTAACAACAAAAATACGTTCACCGCCCCTTAAAAACAAATACGTTCATCGCTCCTTAACAACAAAAATACGTTCATCGCCCCTTAACAACAATAATACATTCACCGCCCCTTAACAACAAATACGTGCATCGCCCCTTAACAACAAAAATACATTCACCGCCCCTTAACAACAAATACGTTCATCGCCCCTTAACAACAATAATACATTCACCGCCCCTTAACAACAAATACGTTCATCGCCCCTTAACAACAAAAATACATTCACCGCCCCTTAACAACAAATACGTTCATCGCCCCTTAACAACAATAATACATTCACCGCCCCTTAACAACAAATACGTTCATCGCCCCTTAACAACAATAATACATTCACCGCCCCTTAACAACAAATACGTGCATCGCCCCTTAACAACAAAAATACGTTCACCACCCCTTAATACCAAATACGTTTATCGTCCCTTAACAACAAAAATACGTTCATCGCCCCATAACAACAAAAATACGTTCATCGCCCCTTAACAACAAAAATACGTTCATCGCCCCTTAACAACAAAAATACGTTCATCGCCCCATAACAACAAAAATACGTTCATCGCCCCATAACAACAAAAATACGTTCATCGCCCCATAACAAAAAAAATACGTTCATCGCCCCTTAACCCTTCCTCCCCGGGCTGTCTTAGCTAATGACGGTCGCCCCTACCCGGGCGATATGGCCGAAAAACGTCTAGGCCTAGGCTACCGTATTTATGTTTATTTTCACTGCTAGAACTTTCCCACTCATCTATAATTGTAGTGCGGGTTTCAATCTGTATTTTGGCATTTAGTAGAGCTCTGTAAGTCAACTGGTTCAGTTGTGATGACGATTTCAGTGGAGCCAATATTGCAGAGATGTTGCCAATATGGGGGCTTTTTAGACACTAATTTCGTCATGACGTCAGAACAATAACATTGAGGAGTCTTCTCCTTCTTGTTTTCGGAGGTGCGGTGACTAACGCTTGGGTTTGTTGACATAGGTCGTACGTACGGCGTTCGGACCAAGCTTAATTAGGCTATTAAGCTCATGCCTTAGATAAGGCATACCGGGTAGCGGCCCTTCTTTCGTGCTGTCCTTACCTAAGGCAGCCCAGGTAGGAAGGGTTAACAAAAATTGTAATTGTGACGCATGTCCAGTGTGAGCATGCTGTACAGAACGCCTAGTCATGCCCCACTCTCGCTAGGATCGTCAGGGCAGGAACTTTGGCTGTAGTCTATGTAGAGTTTCCTAACTTAGTTCATGTGAGCCGTTGTACTATAAGTAATATGAATATGTATTTTGTTTTCATCTGAGTCAACGAGTTCTATTTTATATCATTAGTTATAAGTATTGTGTGTAAAACTTATTTGTAATGATGGGAGAAGCGGCAGCCACAGTTGGGGGTCAGTGGGTGCGCCATGCGGGAGGTGGGCCTAACTCACTAGCACCCCCCCCCCTCCCCCCTCCCCTCAGTGCTAGGAAAGCCTTTGTCTATCCCAGAGGAGAGAGAGAAATTACGTAATGATTGTCAGTGGGCGGTCCTTAGTAGTTCACGTTGGGCTCACTAGAGGGCCGAGTATAAAAAGGGAAGTCTAGCCATTTTTTGATCAGAACTCATTAGGCAGAGCGACTTCTCATTTCCCTTGCTAACTATATATATTTCTGACTGATGTGAACTTTCTCTACTACCTTACATTCTTATCTCCTCTTTTCCCTACCCTTTTTAACTTCCATGGTCCCGTTGGTGCAGAGCTAGTCAGCCAACGTATTATCGCTTGAGTTCTCATGAGATACATGCCTATTAGATAGCCTATTTTGGAAGGGTTAACTTAGAATAGGATTGATTTATGTTTGTTGCACTTGTCTATGCATTTCCCTGTGTGTTATTATTATTATTCCTGGTTTCTGCTAGTCTAGGTAATGCTAGACTGGGGTAAGGCTTTTCTGTGTTACGAGTTGTTGTTTGATGCAGTGGTTAAGCGATAAACCTGCATACTCGTTTCGGTTCAGTGAAGCCTAGGTTGTCTTCGCGGCTGACTGTGTTGAGTTAATAATTTACAGTGCGTGAGGGCAAGAGCCTAACCACCCTGTATTTTATTAACAGCTTGTTTTTACTTTGTCAAGGAGCCGGGAGAAAACCAGATACAAGGGATCTGGATTTCTCAAAGTGCACTTGTTAGTGTTAACGTAATACTTTAAACAGTTGTGAGGACTTCGCTAGGCTACGAGCCGTTTTTGCTCAGTCACTGCTACCTTTTGCCCACAGTACCCCAGCTAGACTTTACTCGATTAGTAGATACAGAATAGTATTGAAGCTTTCCTTATGTATGATATTGTTTATGCACTATTGATTTCATGTGTTGCAAGCTTGGCTACTTTAGTGATTAGTGGCCCACGAGCACAATCCGAGTAGGCTATTGCCGTTGCATTTGCGGAGTACTTCTTTTTAATGTTTGCCATTTACTATTGCATATTCTTTTAATTATTCTTATGCCAATTTAAACCTGTAATAGTATTTAATTGCCAGTGTTTTTCTTATTGAATTACTGTTCAAAATCCGATACGTACTTCTTACGAGCATCCGAGAAGCATCTAACTTTTTTCAGAAGATTCCTTGCTCGATGCTTAAGGACTATTAATTAACGTAACGTAATAGTGCCGATCCGAAGTAGAGGGTGGAGGACTTCTTAAGTTCTTAGTCAAGGGTGGATTACTTCGGCTTCGGCCAACACTATTCTTTGGTGTTGTTGTTTCTTACTTCTTTGTTTGATTGTTGACCAGACTAGAGAATTCCTGTCTCTTTATTAGTCTGTTGTTGAACACTAGTACCGAGTTCTTGTATACCCCGTTATAGCAGATTGAACTCTGGAGGGTATTGGTGTTTTTTGTTCGGCTGGCAGTACTCAGGGGTTGGGATCGTGTGTTTCCGTTGTGGCAGCGAGCCGTATTAGAGTCCTGATTGAGAGCCCTTGTGTACCCGAGTGCCAGGTCGTAACAAATGGCGACCTTGCTTAGGATTTTGTGAACAGTATAAATTTTTGCAGAGTTGTACAACATTTGTTTGTTTGTATTTTAGCGTGCATATTGAAGAATATTTGTTTTTGTATGGCAATTAGTAAAGCATTTAAGAGACTCCAGTTAATTTAGTAATTAGTGCTTGCATAGGAAGTTAAACACTTTTGTCTCGAGAATTTTTTTGTGGACTTCAGTATGTCGTGCATTAGCACTGACGATGAGCGAGAGATGCCATTTGAAGGTGTGCCGTTAGTAACCAGTGAGGAGGATGCTAGAGTTTTGTGAGTAAGCGGTACCACGTGACGGAGGAGAGGCTGACTGGGGTGGATGTTTGTGGCTTGCACCTGATAGCCAAGGTTTTGGGAATTTCCAATGTAGTAGGGATGTCCAAGGGGGAGCTGATTTCCTGGGTGTTGCGTGGGCGACATGGGGTTTCGGAGGAGAGGGCGTTTGGGGGGGTTCCTCCCCAGATCCCCTCTCACTCGACTCCCACAGTGCCGTCCACTCAGTTACCGGAGGTTAGCACTCTCCCACAGAGGGATGAGAATTGGCAGATTGGAGTGCCCTCGGGTGGTGCACATGGTGGTTCCCCAGTTTTTGCCCCCCCTCCTTCAGTAGTGGCAGCTCCCTCTTCCTGTCTGTCTCCAGATATGGTATTTAGACTTGAGCTTGCTAAGATTGAGGCTAGGAAGCAGGAGGATGAGACCAGGAGGCATGAAAATGAGACCAGGAGGCAGGAGGATGAGACGAGGAGGCATGAGATTGAGGTTAGGAGGCATGAGGCTGAGCTTAAGTACGACTCGGAGAAATATTGTGCTAAATTAGATTTAGATAAGTCTCGTGTAGAGTCGACAGGGACTTGGATGGGCCGTGAGGGCCAAGTAAGAGAACAGTCCTTGGCCCAATTAGTCAAATTGGTGCCGGTATTTAGTGAAACTGAAGTCACAGAATTTTTTAATCGTTTTGAGAAGAAATGTAGGGAGCATAATTGGCCTGAAGAGAAGTGGGCAGCTCTAGTCTCCTCAAGACTTACGGGTAAGGGTCTGAAGGCTTATGATGCACTGCCTTTAGAGTCTTGCATTGACTACCCAGAATTGAAGAGAGCTGTCCTACGGGCATACGAGTTGCAACCGGAAACATATCGATTGAAGTTTCGGGGTGTTACAAAGACTAGGGAGGTGACCTTTCTTGAACATGCCCGGGACTTAAAAGATGCACTTAAAAACTGGACACGTTCTGAGAAAGCTGAGACGGCCGAACAGTTGACTGAGCTGTTTCTGCTCGAGCAGTTTTATAAGTGTACTGGTGCAGAAATGACTTTAACTATTAAAGAAAAGAACCCAAAACTCTACAGGAGGCAGCTGAGATGGCTGACCTCCGGCTATCACTAATTCGTGGGTGCGGGTCTGCCCAGCGTAGTGAGGCAGGTAACAAGGGGCGTGACGCCCCACCCCCCGAGTTAGTGATATACCTTATGCAAACAAGTACAAGAGCCATGATACCAAGACTGACCACAAGACTAGCACCGTCCCATTTAAGAAGGGGCCGGGCCCTCCCAGTACCAAGGGAAGCCCAAAGGGGAGGTGGAGTGTTATCATTGTCATAAAAAGGGGCACTTTGCAAGAGTCTGTCCTAGCAAACCACCTACAGCAGCTGTGTCTTTGGCCTGCAACATTGGTGTGTCTCCGAAGTCATCTGAGTTTGCCTGGGGCAGTTCGTCAGAGGCTGAGGCACAGCCAATGCAGAAGCACCTGGGAGGCTCGAACCCTGCTCAGGATGTTTTTTGCGACCATAGAGGGCGGGGTTGCGTGATGTGGGCGGGGCGCAAGCATGGAGTAGAGGTCTTGCGTGATACAGGTGCTTCCCAGACTCTGATGAAAAACTTGACTGGCTACCCTATAAACGCGGCTCGGGTGGTAGTGGTGCAGGGTATTAATGCAACTCGGTCATACCCGCTGGTGCGGTTGGAGTTGGAGGTGGATGGTGTGGCACGTGAATTGGATGTCGGGATTGTGGAGAAACTGCCAGTGGAGGGCGTCGACCTTCTTCTCGGCAACGACTTTGCAATGCCCGCTTCCGAGGTTCTACCCTTAGTCGTTGCCGAGAGGCCGGCCGACGTGAGTAGGGAAGAGCAAGAGTGGGTCGAGCGGTGCCAGACACAACCCATGGCGTGTGTTGTCACCCGAGCTCGGGCAGCTAAAGTGTCACAGCCTAGTCCTCCGCCTTCAGACCAGCGGAGGAACGATCAACAGGAGGAGGCTAAAGCTGGAGTTGGTTTTAAGAGTTTTGACTCGGCGGCTCTCCTGGGTGATTCAGTATTAGCACCATTACTTAATTCTGGAGTAGCCCCTGGGCCTGTCATCGAGAGTGACGAGGCTGGGCATGACGAGTCTCCACGACAGCACCGTTATGTACATCGAGAGAGACAGAGGGAGCAGCCCAGTATCGGGGAAGGTCATGCATTGCTCCGGGAGCAGTTAGATCGCTTGGCACCCTCAGATATAAGTCGGTTGCAACTAGAGGACCCTGAGCTCCAAACGTGTGCTAATGGAGCTGTAGAGCTCGACGAGGACGGCGATGCACAGCCAGGAGATTTTTTTTTATTTAGAAGGCATCCTTTATAGGCGTTTTCAAGACCCTAAACGTAGTTGGCAAAAGGGGTCCGGAGTAGTGGACCAGTTGGTGGTGCCACGGGAGTGCAGGGATAGCCTACTGAGGTTGGCGCATGACACACCACTGGCAGGACATCTAGGGGTGAGAAAAAAGGTGGCGGCTTTGGGGAAATTGTTTGGTGGCCGGGGATGAAGTCTCATGTGCAGTCATGGATAAACTCCTGTGATATTTGTCAACGTGTCGGGAAACCGAACCAAGTTATTCCTAAGGCTCCGTTACACCCTATTCCTGTGATTGGGCCACCCTTTAGTAAAATTATTGTTGACATGGTTGGTCCACTCCCTCCCACTAAGGCGGGAAATAAATTTTTGTTAACCATAATGGATGTTGACACTAGATACCCCGATGCATACCCTATGAAAAATGGAATGGCTAAGACGGTAGTCAGTAACTTGTTGTGGTACTTCTCAAGGTACGGGTACCCGGAGGAGATTCAGTCTGATCAGGGATCTAATTTCACCTCCAACATGTTCAAGCAAACAATGCAACAGCATGGGATACGAGCAGTAGTATCGTCAGCGTATCACCCTGAGAGTCAAGGGGTGCTTGAGCGGTGGCATGCTACACTTAAAAGCATGCTCAGGTGTTATTGTGCTGACAACGGTATGGATTGGGATCTTGGATTGCCTTATGTGCTGTTTGCTGCTCGGGAGGTACCTGGTGAGAGCCTGGGATTTAGTCCAAACGAGCTGATTTTTGGACACCGTGTCAGGGGCCCCCTTAACATGCTGAAAGAAATTTGGGAGGGGACTGTGCAGCCTTGTCCATTATTAAAGTATGTGCTTGAAAGCCGTGAGTGCATGCTTAAGAGTCTGGAGATGGCAGGTAGAAATTTGACAGAATCACAAGCTTTGATGAAGGACAGGTATGATCGCAAAGTGAGGCTCCGGAAGTTCACTGTAGGACAAGAGGTATTAATTTTGTTGCCTTTGGTTGGTAACCCCCTCTCTGCGAAGTACACTGGACCTTATAAAATTGTAGAAAAAATTTCAGACTTAGATTACCTTGTTGCCACTCCAGACAGGAGGAAAAAGAAACAGTTATGTCACGTGAACCTTATTAAAGAGTATGTGAGGCGCCCCTCTGAGCCTCTCACTGTCCCTGTGTTGGCTTGTTGCGGCCGTGGTGGAGAAGGAGAGGGGGACAGTCAAGCTTCAGAGGAGGATAGCTGGGATCAACATGTTTCAGCGGATCAGTGGGCGGGGAACTCGAGCCTAAGGGCTGACGAGGCTATAGCTCATTTGCCTGAGCCGCAGTTTGATGCTATCCGTCAGTTGTTCGGTTCATACCCCACTGTATTTGCTGAACACCCAGGCCTCACTACTCAGGCTATGCATGATGTTGACGTGGGGGACCATCTACCCTTTAAGTCAATCCCGTACCGTGTGCCCCCCATAAAACTACCAGCTCTGAGGGATGAGTTGGAGTATATGCTCGGTAGAGGGTTGATAGAGAAAGGCACAGTTAAGTGGACTTCCCCTGTAACACTGCAGCCTAAGCCAGATGGCAAGGTACGCTTTTGTATTGATTTCCGTAGGTTAAACGGTTTGACTCCAACTAACCCATATCCTCTTCCTCGGGTTGATGATAGTGTTGACAAAATTGGTAATGCTCGTTTTTTGTCTAAAGTAGATTTAGTAAAAGGTTACTGGCAAGTACCTTTGTCCGAGCGTGCTAAAGAGGTATGTGGTTTTGTTGTGGACGGGAGTACCTACCGGTGCAATGTTATGCCTTACGGGCTTAAGAATGCACCAGCAACGTTTCAGAACCTGATGAATGAAATTGTAAAGGACATTCCAAATTGCACCGTATATTTGGACGATGTAATCATTTATGATGACGACTTTGAGAGCCATTGTGAGCACCTTGAGACCTTGTTCCGGAAACTTAGTGAAGCAGGTCTGGTAGTAAATTTGGCAAAGTGTGACTTCGTAAAAGCCACTGTGCAGTACCTTGGGTTTGTAGTGGGAAGGGGACAGGTGTGCCCTCCTCAGAACAAGGTACAGGCTATCAATAAATTTCCGCACCCAACAACCAAGAAGCAGATTATGAGATTCTTGGGTATGATAGGCTACTACAGACGCTTCATAAAAGGTTACTCAACGGTGTTGGCACCTCTCACAGATTTGTTATCTAAAGACAAAAAGTTTTTGTGGGCACCTGAGTGTGAAAAGGCTTTCACTTTGGTGAAACATTTGCTATGTACTCACCCGATACTCAGGGCCCCAGACTTTAACAGGCCTTTTCAGCTGGCAACAGATGCTAGTGGTGTAGGGGCTGGTGCCGTCTTGCTACAGACAGACAATGAAGGTGTGGAACACCCAGTAAGTTTCTTTTCTAAGAAGTTCAATGCTGCACAAAAGAACTATTCTACAATAGAAAAGGAATTACTGGCGATTGTGCTGTCGCTCAGGCACTTCGAGGTGTATGTTCCAGCCTATGGCCCAGTCGTGGTTATCTACACTGATCATCACCCTTTGAGATTCCTGAATCAATTTCACAATCACAATATGAGACTGACCAGGTGGTCTTTGATGTTGCAGGAGTATAACCTGGACATCCGTCATATTGCTGGATGTGACAATGTGATCGCGGATTGTTTATCAAGGGTGGATGATCAGTCGTAGGCTATCACAGGTGTGTGGGTTTGAGTGGAGGAAAATAGGCTGCCCTTATAGTGCAGCCGGGAAAAACATATTAAAATATAAAAATCATATAAAAAACTCTTTCTTTTGATATAGGTAATCGTATAAGTTTGTCATAGCCTATAGAGTTTGAGTAGTCCACAAACTATCAAACGGCTGAGCTGCTGTAAGCTCGCTCTGGGAGCATGATATTGTGTCTTTTTGCTATTGTTGGGAGGAGTTATAAAATGTGAATTTTTGGTTAATAATAAGATGCGTTTTGGTGATAAACTCAGCTTTGTTTTAGTGCCATGCGGTCGCTGGGTCGCTGGGTGTGAGGGGCTTGATGGGGTTCTGTGTTTGTCAGATTTTAGCTCAGGGTTGAGCAAGTAAAATCTTGGGGGAGGTGTGACGCATGTCCAGTGTGAGCATGCTGTACAGAACGCCTAGTCATGCCCCACTCTCGCTAGGATCGTCAGGGCAGGAACTTTGGCTGTAGTCTATGTAGAGTTTCCTAACTTAGTTCATGTGAGCCGTTGTACTATAAGTAATATGAATATGTATTTTGTTTTCATCTGAGTCAACGAGTTCTATTTTATATCATTAGTTATAAGTATTGTGTGTAAAACTTATTTGTAATGATGGGAGAAGCGGCAGCCACAGTTGGGGGTCAGTGGGTGCGCCATGCGGGAGGTGGGCCTAACTCACTAGCACTCCCCCCCCTCCCCCCTCCCCTCAGTGCTAGGAAAGCCTTTGTCTATCCCAGAGGAGAGAGAGAAATTACGTAATGATTGTCAGTGGGCGGTCCTTAGTAGTTCACGTTGGGCTCACTAGAGGGCCGAGTATAAAAAGGGAAGTCTAGCCATTTTTTGATCAGAACTCATTAGGCAGAGCGACTTCTCATTTCCCTTGCTAACTATATATATTCTTCTGACTGATGTGAACTTTCTCTACTACCTTACATTCTTATCTCCTCTTTTCCCTACCCTTTTTAACTTCCATGGTCCCGTTGGTGCAGAGCTAGTCAGCCAACGTATTATCGCTTGAGTTCTCATGAGATACATGCCTATTAGATAGCCTATTTTGGAAGGGTTAACTTAGAATAGGATTGATTTATGTTTGTTGCACTTGTCTATGCATTTCCCTGTGTGTTATTATTATTATTCCTGGTTTCTGCTAGTCTAGGTAATGCTAGACTGGGGTAAGGCTTTTCTGTGTTACGAGTTGTTGTTTGATGCAGTGGTTAAGCGATAAACCTGCATACTCGTTTCGGTTCAGTGAAGCCTAGGTTGTCTTCGCGGCTGACTGTGTTGAGTTAATAATTTACAGTGCGTGAGGGCAAGAGCCTAACCACCCTGTATTTTATTAACAGCTTGTTTTTACTTTGTCAAGGAGCCGGGAGAAAACCAGATACAAGGGATCTGGATTTCTCAAAGTGCACTTGTTAGTGTTAACGTAATACTTTAAACAGTTGTGAGGACTTCGCTAGGCTACGAGCCGTTTTTGCTCAGTCACTGCTACCTTTTGCCCACAGTACCCCAGCTAGACTTTACTCGATTAGTAGATACAGAATAGTATTGAAGCTTTCCTTATGTATGATATTGTTTATGCACTATTGATTTCATGTGTTGCAAGCTTGGCTACTTTAGTGATTAGTGGCCCACGAGCACAATCCGAGTAGGCTATTGCCGTTGCATTTGCGGAGTACTTCTTTTTAATGTTTGCCATTTACTATTGCATATTCTTTTAATTATTCTTATGCCAATTTAAACCTGTAATAGTATTTAATTGCCAGTGTTTTCTTATTGAATTACTGTTCAAAATCCGATACGTACTTCTTACGAGCATCCGAGAAGCATCTAACTTTTTTCAGAAGATTCCTTGCTCGATGCTTAAGGACTATTAATTAACGTAACGTAATAGTGCCGATCCGAAGTAGAGGGTGGAGGACTTCTTAAGTTCTTAGTCAAGGGTGGATTACTTCGGCTTCGGCCAACACTATTCTTTGGTGTTGTTGTTTCTTACTTCTTTGTTTGATTGTTGACCAGACTAGAGAATTCCTGTCTCTTTATTAGTCTGTTGTTGAACACTAGTACCGAGTTCTTGTATACCCCGTTATAGCAGATTGAACTCTGGAGGGTATTGGTGTTTTTTTGTTCGGCTGGCAGTACTCAGGGGTTGGGATCGTGTGTTTCCGTTGTGGCAGCGAGCCGTATTAGAGTCCTGATTGAGAGCCCTTGTGTACCCGAGTGCCAGGTCGTAACATAATCAAGACGATATATTGCATATACAAAATAAAACGACACTTGTGAATTTCATATTAACCTCTTCTGTGCCGGTAACGTCCTTTTAACTTTATTCTGGCTACTATTAAACAATTTAATTCAGCTTAGTTAGGGCCTCCACCAATGAACAGGCTTCCAACAATCTCGCTTAACCCTTTTTACTAAAACAGATCCTTCTTAAACGGTACAATATCGTATAAATATTGCTAGAATAAGATTAAAAAGACATCGCCGGTACAGAAGGGCTTAATATTGAAAGAGTCTGACAGCTAGCATGAGTATTGTAAGTTTCTGAACATTTGCAAGTTTTCAATTTAGTAATATAGCCTGAAGCCAATCTCCCATGTCTGAGCTCATGTCTTCTGCTTTCCAGGCTTTCTCATTATTTCTATCTTGACATTTAATTTCGTCTTCTTTCGGGTACGATTCCTTCCTTCTTTTCTTTACTGTTCTTTTCCTTTTATATATTTCCTTCATTCGTTCTTTCCTTCCGTTTCTCCCTCTCTTCCTCATTTCGTGTTTTCCTTTTTTTTCCTTCCTTCCACTTCATTGCGGGATCTCTGCTTCTTCTTTTCTTCTCTGTTTTTCTCCTGATGTTTTTCCTTCCTTCCTTCCTTTCTTCCTCCTCGTTCAGTGTCCTTCCCTCCTTTCGTTCTTCTCTTTTCGATGCCCTTCCTTCCTTCCTCGTTCAGGTGGCCTCCCCCCCTTCCTTTCTACTCTTTTAGATGATCTTCCTTCCTTCATTTTTCCTCATTAGTTACGCTTTCCCCTGGTCATACTACTAAAGTCCATCATTCTTCCTCTACTCCTTCAGTTCCTTCTCCTTCTTCTTCTTCTTGCTCTCCTCCTCATCCTCCCCCTTCTCTTTATATGTCTTGTCCTCAGTATCTTCTTCCCTCCTGCTTCTCCTTAACCTCTTCTGTACCGGTGCCGTTTTTTTAACTTTTTTCTGGCAATCATTAAACGATTTTATTCAATTTCAAAAGGGCCTCCAGCAAAACAAGCTTCGAACTATCTCACTTAACTCTTTATATATTATCTCAGTTCCTACTTAAACTGTACATTGTGTTATATCCAGAATACAAATATATAGACATCACCGGTAGAGAAGGGGTTAAGGGTATATGGAAGTCAGAGGGTTACTTAAGATAGTCTTTATCCTTTCTGTCCCCACATATCCTTCCTAAGCTGTATTCAATCGTCTAACGGTAACCAGAATAAACCATTCCATCCCTTGCGCTTCTCTCTCCTCGTGTCCTCTTTTCTCTGTCCAATCATTTTCTTCCGCTTGATTTTCTGCCTGTCAAATTCCTTCATATTGCTCTCTCTCTCTCTCTCGTTTGTCTTTTACTATACCCCTGCCATATTTTCTTCAGTACAGTATATTGGCTGGCATTCCTATTGCTGATTTTTCCCGCTGCCTCTGATATACGGGATGCCTACAGTATATACATGGTGTCACACGAACGCATTCTCCCCACCTTCTGCACCGGCGACGTCTGTTGTATATAATGCTATCTATTTTTCGACGATTTTATGCAGCCTAGGAAGGATCTGTGGTAGTTAAAAGGGTTGATTGAGATATTTCGAAACCTTATTATTGCTAGAGATATTTCCTAAACTGAGTAAGATCGTCTAGCTGTTGCTAGACTATAATGAAAAGGACATCACCGGTACTGAAGGAGTTAACTGCAACGAGTGGAGGGCATACTATACCCGGTTCCAAATAAGTAGGCCCAAGCTCTTGAAAATTAACCTTTATAACTAACAACCACTAGAGTAATCGAACTAATATTTCTACCATTTGGGAAGTGTCGGCCAGGGAAGAGGTATGGACAATTACAACACATTAGCTCTAGCCTTTTTTGAGTTACAGAGGTTAGGATTCACGATTTCCGACCTATCTCATAATTATATTCGTCCTGTTTATTATGTCATATGTTTTCTTTTCTTACATTCATTCTCTCTCCTTTATCCATTCTCCCCCTTCCCACCTTCCTTCTCCTGACTGTTCACCCCACCTCCTTTCTTCCTATATATTCTCTCTCTCTCTCTTTCTCTCTCTCTCTCTCTCTCTCTCTCTCTCTCTCTCTCTCTCTCTCTCTCTCATATTCTTCACCTGCCGACCTTCTCCTAACTTCTCTTATTCATCCCTCTTCTCTTTTCTTTCCATTATCATTGTATCCCTCCTATTCTTGGTCTCTCTCCACCTCATAACTCACTCCGACGACAATACTCTCGCTCTCTCTCTCCTTCTCATCCCATTCCCTTTCCCGTAATCTGCCTCCCAACGCTTCCTTCACCAGCTCCCCCCCACCTCCCATTAGCCCGGCTTCCCTGCACCCCATAACATAACTCCCACCGATGACTGCCCCCACTCCACCACCACCACCACCACTCCTCCACAGATTCCAGCCCGTTGGTCTGAAGTGAGTGGTTTACTGATTCACGATACACAAAGTCAGTCTCCTTGTTCACCATGCACTCACAGATATTAAAGGACTATCACACAGACATTTAAACATACTATGATAGTATCCCCTTATTCATAATGCACTCTCATGTCAAGCTGATTAATGGATTCTCTATACCTGTTAAGCACATTCCCTATTATACACTCACATTTGATCACAATGCACTCTCATTTCAAACCGAATATAGGATTGTCTACTATGACCTATAAGCGCATTCCCTGTTATACAATCACCTATTACCACAACGAACTCTCGTTTCTAACCGATTAAAGGATTAGCTAGACTATTAAACGTATTCCCTGTTATATAATCACTGTTTATCCCAATGCACTCTGATCTCAAAACAATTTAGGGATTATCAACATACTTGTAAGCACATTCCCTAAGATAGAATCACCTTTTATCACAGTGCTCTCTTATTTCTAAACAAATGTCGCATTTTGTTTAGCGATCGTTCGTCACAACATCCACTGCATATTACCATCAATTATAAGGTACATCTGGACTCACCCTCAATGTTAGCATCACATTTATTCATCATGTACTCAAATGTAAAGGACTATTACTCTATTCCTTAGCATAGAGTAGGGTGTTTATTGTTTTTTTCTTAGCCAGGTAGTCACTTTTATGGACCATCACATTAAGTTTTACATACAGTGCAATGTTCACATTAATGTCACTGGAAGACTATCATACAATCCTGTGTGTGGATCTAAGACGCATCTTTGCATTTGAATTTGGTTTTCATTAGACGATCGTATTCTATTTAGGAAGGATATCTAGTAATCAAAGGGGGAAACACTATTTCCATTAACTCTTTAGCTACCACAAGTTCACCCTAAGCTAAATATAACCGCCCAATGACGGCCATAATAATCTGTCAAAATGAGTCATGCTCCTCAAAGGGTTAAACACTTAGGGCGTATATATATTTGCTCATTTATGTATTTGTTTTACAAATTTACTTAGTTTCCTCCCTAGACCTCCATCAAGCTTATAAAAACACCCGCCCAAGAACCCCCTCCAAAATATATTTATACATTTTTCGGTAGAACAATTTCCACCGGTTCCTCTTATATTACCGTCTCGCTAACACTTAAGTAACACGAAAAGGTTTAATATTCACGCAGAAATGGGACGATAGGTCTTAGAATCACAAAAATAATGGGCGGACTGTCTTAAAATCGGAAAACTAATGGAGCTAAACACGAAGGAGAAGGGGGACCAGAAACACTATCTATCTCCCCTTAATTGTAACAAGTTATACACATAATCAGTGTTCTTTGGTTTATCTATGTTTATTGGAACACATAAACGATTAAAACACTCTTTGTGTGTACCATTTTTGTTACAAGTTGGTGTTTCTGTTTACAGAGTAGGATATATTATATTTGCAAGGAATATACAGTATAGGAGGAGGTTTATCGCTAAGGGGAGGTTTTTAGTTTGTTCCTTAGCCCTCCATCAAACTTAAAATTACACCGCCTAGACCCCCTTTCAAGATGTATGTGTACATTTTTTGATAGAAAAATGCCCGTCTTATATTAAAGGCTCGCTAACGCAGAAAATAATCGTCACCTAAATGGCACGACAGGTCTTAAAATGAACAGAAATGTGGCGCAAGTTCTTAAAATCGCCAAACTAATAAGGCAAACGTCTTAAAATCTCAAAAGCAATGGGGCTAAACATGAGGGAGAAAGGGGTCCAGAAAAAATGTCTTAAGTGGAAGTCTCCCCTCAACATCGACCAGGATGTTCTGTGCGTCAGTATATTGATAAAAACAAACAAGGAATCATAGTTTACATTGTTAAAATCACTGCTCTCTTTATTTCCTTGTACTTTGAAACCCTAGGACACAGCAAATATATTTTATTTATAAATGTTACCAAAGTTATGTTTCCATAATCATATCTTGCTTACAGACTACATGCACATCCACAACCATTCCAAAGGTGCAATAATATTTCACTAGGATTTAATTATTTTTTCATATATAGCCTACATTATTTAATATTGGGTGCACCGTCACACACATACACACATCAATGTGCGGTTAGGCTTAGGGGGAGGTTTTTAGTTTGTTCCCAAGACATCCAACAAGCTTAAAAGTACACCCCTAAGACCTCCTTGCAAGATGAATTTTAAATTTTTCGGTAGAAAAATGTCCCGGCCGAAGGCCAGTTCCTCTTAAATTGCAAGGCTCGCTGTCGCTCGCCAGGAAAAAATCGACACCTAAATGGCACTACGTCTTAAAATTGAAAGAAATGGGTCGAAAGTTCTTAAAATCGCCAAACTAATGGGGCGAACGTTTTAATATCGCAAAAGCAATGGGGCTAAATATGAAGGAGAAAGCGGTCCAGCAAAACAAATCCCTCAAGCGGAAATCTCCTCTTAAGAGACTCTCCCCTGAAAACATACACAATCCAGATCATCGAATGAGTTGCTTCGGCATATGGAAGCATATGAAGGCGATTGATTCGCGTCCACCACCTCTCGGAGATTACCGTGTCTGGAATTAGATAGATAGGTGTCCTGCTTCCTCACCTTTCTTCATTATACTTATTGTTTGTAAATTTTCCATCGTGTGTTCTGTTTTACCATTTTTTCCAACACATCTATACACCCACACCATATGAGGAGGAGCACTTTATTAACAACGTATCACATAATTATAGTTTCATCAGGCCAATGAACCTATAGCGAAACGTTGTCAATAGTGTCGGATTTTCTGAATATATATTTAATCAACACGTATAAATATGTTGTTTATATTTGCCATCCCCATGTGCCTTCTCCTTGTACTCTGCCACTGGCAATAATTATTCCTGTTATTACTAAAACTTGATTACATTTTGCTCTGGTATTTGTTTCGGGTAATTTTTCAAAGGTCTCAGGCGCCAGAATTATTATATCCCCGCCGAGCGGCGCAAACACCCCTTCACCACCATAATTGTTTATAATTAAAAAACAAACAATAAGTTCAAGCTAATTATACAGTTCCAGAAACAAATCTTTATAAAAAGGTGACAGGGAATTTGTGAAAGTTTTGGGTTACATGCTGTGAATAATTAATACAAACATGCATCATATATAATTACACAAATATTTAATTAGGATAAACGATGGCATTCTAATTAAACAAGGCCTGAAAATATAGAACTAATGTTTGATCATTGATGTGACCTAAGTGTTATAGATAACGATTTATCTGAATAAAAGTAACAGTATCGATAGCCAAATATCGCACACCGTGCTATTTTCTTTTGCTATAATTTAATGCTTTATAGACCGTACAAATACAAATCATTAATACCCAGAGTCAAGTTAGTATAACAATGTAAATTTCATCACATCATAATTATACTGGCCCTGACAAAAATACATAAGAAATATAACCGAAATGTTCTATCTATCTATCTATTGCCTGACGCCGTGATCCCCGAAGGGGTGGCCACGAACGAACCGCCCCCATGCACCTCTGTCCCCAGTCAGTCGACGCCCCTCCCCCCAACCAGCACCGCCTTCGTTCATGTACTTCCTCACTCCATCCTTCCACCTCTCATTCGTTGTACCTCTCCCTCTCTGTCCCTCCACCTCGCTCTCATACACCCTCTTAGTCATTCTCTCGCTTTCCATACGTTCCATATGGCCGAACCATATCAAGTTGTTCCTTTTCACACTTTCCAGCACATCTACCTCCACACCACACCTCCTTCTTACTTCCCCATTAGACTGTCTATCCCTCCATGTAACTCCGCACACACTCTTTAAGTAATTCATTTCCACTGCTCTCACTCTTGGTCTGAGTCTCTCAACCAACGTCCATGCTTCGCTTCGCTTCCGTAAGTCAGTGTCGGGATTACCACACTGTCATGCAAGGACTTCTTCACTTCCATACTGACCACCCTATTTCTTGTTACTGCTTTTAGCGTTCCTACAACCCTCTTCCCCTGTTGTACCCTCTCCTGCACTTCTTCATCCATTGTCCCATCTTTACTCAACTCACTACTTAAAAGAGTTGACGATCTCCATAGCCTGACCGTTCAGCTTCACCTCACACTCTGTGACTTCACCCCTTTCGAAGACCATAACCTTGCTCTTCCCCGCATTTACCTTCAAATTCCGTTTTTCGCACACTGTTCCAAACTCATTTACCAGACCCTGCAACTCCCATTCATTATCACTCATCAGAACTGTATCATCCGCAAACAGCAGTGTACAGTAGGTAGCTTCCACTCAATTCCCTCCCTTTTCAGCGATACACTAACATCCACTGCTCTTGATATTATTTTTTTCATGACTCCATCCATATATACAGTAAACAACCACGGGGACATCACACACCCCTGTTTCAAACCAACATTCAGGTCAAAGAACTCGCTCTGCTCACTCTCCACACGTACTGCCACCTTTGCACCCTCATACATGCTCTTCACTGCTTTCAGCAACTTGCCCTCTACTCCGTATATTCTAAGTACTTTCCACAAACCATCTCTATCCACTCTGTCATAGACCTTCTCCAAGTCCATAAAGGCAACATACACCTTTTGTTTCTTCTCCAGATACTTCTCCACAACACAATTCAGTGTAAAAATCTGATCTACACATCCTCTTCCCTTCCTAAAACCTCCCTGCTCGTCGCCTATCCATTTCTCCGTTCTCACTCTCACTCTCTCAATCACTACCCTACTGTATACCTTCCCTACTACGCTTAGAAGACATATTCCTCGGTGGTTACCACACACTCCTCTTTCCCCTTTGCCCTTATATAGGGGGACTATTATGCCAGTCTTCCAGTCATCGGGTGCACTCTCCTTCTCCCATGCTAGTTTGCACATTTTCCATACCCATTCTATCACTATCTCACCACCATACCTCAACATTTCCCCAAACACTCCATCTGTTCCTGGTGCTTTCCCCAACTTCACTCTTTTCATGGCTTCCCACACTTCTGACCTCCTGATCCCCACCTCCTCCTCCACTACTTCTCTTCTTCTCCCTCCCATACCATATCCAGCTATGTTTGCTGGCTCTTCATTCCTTACATTTAGCAACTCACTGAAGTACTCCCTCCATCTTTTGACTCTCTCTTGCTTCTCGGCTAGCATTCTCCCATTCTTATCTTTCACACCCTTACTGTTTCCCTTGCTACCTTCCCTAACTGTCTTGACTTCTTTCCAGAACAGTTTCTTACTCTCCCTCCATTTTACACTCAGATTCCTTCCAAATTCCTCATCTACTCTTCTCTTACTTTCCTTCACTACTCTCTTCACCACCCTCTTACTCTCCACGTACCTCGCTCGTTTCTGTCTCTCGGAATCTTCATTCCCTCTACTACCCAACCACTCTCTATATGCTTTCTTCTTTTCTTTCACAGCTATTCTTACCTCTTCTGTCCACCATGCTGTACCTTTCACTCCCCTCCCTCTTCTCCTCACTCCACACACCTCCTCACATGCTGCACAGATCTCATCCTTAAACACCTTGCTCATCTCCTCCACTTCCTCCATAACTTCCAGGTCGAACCCACCTAGTCGTCTTTCCACTGCTCTCCTGTACTCCTCCCTGACTTCCTCCTCCTGCAACCTCTCCACTCTCCTCACCATTCCACCCTCCTCTCGCCTCCCTCCAGCTCTCCTCACCCACTTCTTTTGTATCCTAACCTTAGCTACCTACCACTACATAATGATCAGACAGACCCCCTCCAATACCCCTATACACCCTAGCATCCATCACAGATTTCTTCATTCGTTCATCCACACATACATAATCAATCAATGACTTTCGTTCCACCACTGTCTTATCCTTCATCGTCAACATCCGTTTCCACGTGTACCTGTGGATCATTCTGTGTCGGAAGAAGGTGTTGGCTATCCACAGCCTCCTCCCCACACATACGTCCACAAGTGCACTACCATTCCCATTCACCTCTGATGGTACCCCCCACCCTCCCACCACTCCCTCAACTTTCCTATCACCCACCTTACCATTCATATCCCCAATCAGAAATATTCTTTCGTTCTTGTCAAACTTCTCCAGGCACGCCTCCACATTCATCCAGAACTCCTCTTTCTTTCTTTCAAGTATATCCTCTGTCGGGGCATACACGCATACAATCACCCACGTTTGTATTGCTACTTTCATTCTCACCCACACAATCCTTGAACCCACAGACCCATTCTCTCTTACACATTCCTTCCATTTGCTACTTACAAACAAACATGCACATGAAATGTTGAGAGTTTTTATTCACTTTTTTTGTGAAAATATATAATTAATTCAAATACATATAAAAGTTAGGCAAAACTTAAGTTTATGAACTAAAAATATATCACTTCATAACGGAACTGGCCTCGAGAAAATATACATACAAAATGTAATGGAAATAATGTGAAATTTTATCATTTATATGTACTAGGATATAATACTTAACATAAAAACATAAAGAAGATAGTTAGGCATATCCAGAGCCAAGTATAATTGACACAACAAAATCACATCATAACTGAAATGGCCCCCGTACTCATTCTCACTCCCACACATTCTCTTTCACTCTCGCAATCTCATTCTCTCTATATCTCTCTCTGTCTCTCTCTTTCTTTCTACTACTCACACAAACTCCCCCCTCCCTCTCTTTCTTTCTCTCTTCACATAAACCCCCTCTATCTCCCCACACAAACTACTTAGCTTTCCCCACACAAACCCACTCTACCCACACAAACCCACTCTACCCACACAAACCCACTCTACTCACACAAACCAACTTTACCCACACAAACCAACTATATCCACTCTACCCACACAAACCCACCTTACCCCCA
>CM064527.1:30429729-30508669 GCA_032716605.1 Paralithodes platypus
CACGGCTGGCATGACTGTGCGAGGTAGGAGTGTTCAACAGTTCGTCAAACGTCAGTTCAGTTCCCTCCCGTCTTCTGAAGGGAGAAGTACGCTCATATTAAATGTACGCGGCGCTGAGCAAAAAAAATAACCCTCCAACGTCGTCACTGTTAACTGTGGAGAGAGAGACACATCTCCCGTACCAAACTATTATGTATCTATAAAGCACAACAGGATATTATGAATCTATTAAAAGACTGTTCTTCGTTTTACATTGCATGTATCATTTATTGAGCTAACAAAATCGGAAATGGAAAATCTGTTTCTGTTCGGTAGTTGGAGGCGAGATTTTTTTACTTCTTTCGAAAGTCGCTTCAAAGCCCACTGCTCTCCCTTGGCTAAATGATGTGAAGCCAATTCTTTAATATGTATATGAGCTATTGAACTATCTCACTTGACACTATGTAGGCTATATGAAACTATAGGCTATACAGGGTGTATTACTTTTCGACTCAAAACTTTACCAGTAAGCCTAGGCGGCTAGGCCTATTATTTCGGTCGATCCGTTTCTGGCGCAGTGCTATCGATCGATGGCGCAGATCCGGCATTGCTCAACCACTACCAGTGTGAGTTAATTTACGTTTGTGTCTTATTTGTATACATTAAATGTATTTTGTGTGGTAGATTAGGTTATAGTAAAGAGTAACTGCAAATATGCATGTACAGTATTAAAGCACTCTAACATCGTATAATTAATTTTACTTGGAGCTCTTATCAGCTCCGTGATAAGGTGACAAGTGACTTGTCCGAGATTGCGGTATGATAAGCTCTACTTCGTCTACGGCGCTGGTGGAAGCGGGCGGGGCCTGTCGATATATATCGAATGAATGCACTGTAGCTATATTTAGAGGATTTTGTGCAGTTTAAGAAGGATCTGTGGTAGTAGAAATGGTTATGTGAGATAGTTCGAAGTCTGTTCATTACTGGAGGCCCATTTTAAGCTGAATAAAGTCGTCTAATGTAGCTATATTTAGACAATTTTGTGAAGGAAGGATCTGTGGTAGTAGTAAAAAGGGTTTAGTGAGATAGTTCGAAGCCTGTTAATTGCTGGAGGACCTTTTTAAGCTGAATAAAATCGTCTAATGTAGCTATATTTAGACGATTTTGTGAAGTTTAACCCTTTCAGACTCATATGACACAGAGGTTGACAGATTAACAATAAGAAATAGAGTTCTCTCACTCTTATAATTACCTCTCCAAAATTAGTTTTCTGCCCACAGCTAACTCAAAGGCAACTGCAGAGGTTGAAGTAACTAAACTACAGGTTTCTAAATACCCCTGATAGTAAGTAACAAAGGTGTTAAAGTATCCCTAATAGGCTCAAAATCGCGTCATATGTCGGAGAGGGTTAAGAAGGATCTGTGGTAGTACAGTGCATTCATTCGACATATATCGACAGGCCCCGCCCACTTCCCCAACCGTTATCATACGGCTGGCATGACTGTGCGAGGTAGGAGTGTCCAACAGTTCGTCAAACGTCAGTTCAGTTCCCTCCCGTCTTCTGAAGGGGGAAGTACGCTCATATTAAATGTACGCGGCGCTGAGCAAAAAAAATAACCCTCCAACGTCGTCACTGTTGACTGTGGAGAGAGAGACACATCTCCCGTACCAAACTATTATGTATCTATAAAGCACGACAGGATATTATGAATCTATTAAAAGACTGTTCTTCGTTTTACATAGCATGTATCATTTATTGAGCTAACAAAATCGGAAATGGAAAATCTGTTTCTGTTCGGTAGTTGGAGGCAAGATTATTTCACTTCTTTCGAAAGTCGCTTCAAAGCCCACTGCTCTCCCCTGGCTAAATGATGTGAAGCCAATTCTTTAATATGTATATGAGCTATTGAACTATCTCACTTGACACTATGTAGGCTATATGAAACTATAGGCTATACAGGGTGTATTACTTTTCGACTCAAAACTTTACCAGTAAGCCTAGGCGGCTAGGCCTATTATTTCGGTCGATCCGTTTCTGGCGCAGTGCTATCGATCGATGGCGCAGATCCGGCATTGCTCAACCACTACCAGTGTGAGTTAATTTACGTTTGTGTCTTATTTGTATACATTAAATGTATTTTGTGTGGTAGATTAGGTTATAGTAAAGAGTAACTGCAAATATGCATGTACAGTATTAACACCTTAAAGCACTCTAACATCGTATAATTAATTTTACTTGGAGCTCTTATCAGCTCCGTGATAAGGTGACAAGTGACTTGTCCGAGATTGCGGTATGATAAGCTCTACTTCGTCTACGGCGCTGGTGGAAGCGGGCGGGGCCTGTCGATATATGTCGAATGAATGCACTGTAGCTATATTTAGAGGATTTTGTGCAGTTTAAGAAGGATCTGTGGTAGTAGAAAGGGTTATGTGAGATAGTTCGAAGTCTGTTCATTACTGGAGGCCCTTTTTAAGCTGAATAAAGTCGTCTAATGTAGCTATATTTAGACAATTTTGTGAAGGAAGGATCTGTGGTAGTAGTAAAAAGGGTTTAGTGAGATAGTTCGAAGCCTGTTAATTGCTGGAGGACCTTTTTAAGCTGAATAAAATCGTCTAATGTAGCTATATTTAGACGATTTTGTGAAGTTTAACCCTTTCAGACTCATATGACGCAGAGGTTGACAGATTAACAATAAGAAATAGAGTTCTCTCACTTATAATTACCTCTCCAAAATTAGTTTTCTGCCCACAGCTAACTCAAAGGCAACTGCAGAGGTTGAAGTAACTAAACTACAGGTTTCTAAATACCCCTGATAGTAAGTAACAAAGGTTTTAAAGTATCCCTAATAGGCTCAAAATCGCGTCATATGTCGGAGAGGGTTAAGAAGGATCTGTGGTAGTACAGTGCATTCATTCGACATATATCGACAGGCCCCGCCCACTTCCCCAACCGTTATCATACGGCTGGCATGACTGTGTGAGGTAGGAGTGTCCAACAGTTCGTCAAACGTCAGTTCAGTTCCCTCCCGTCTTCTGAAGGGGGAAGTACGCTCATATTAAATGTACGCGGCGCTGAGCAAAAAAAATAACCCTCCAACGTCGTCACTGTTGACTGTGGAGAGAGAGACATCTCCCGTACCAAACTATTATGTATCTATAAAGCACGACAGGATATTATGAATCTATTAAAAGACTGTTCTTCGTTTTACATAGCATGTATCATTTATTGAGCTAACAAAATCGGAAATGGAAAATCTGTTTCTGTTCGGTAGTTGGAGGCGAGATTATTTCACTTCTTTCGAAAGTCGCTTCAAAGCCCACTGCTCTCCCCTGGCTAAATGATGTGAAGCCAATTCTTTAATATGTATATGAGCTATTGAACTATCTCACTTGACACTATGTAGGCTATATGAAACTATAGGCTATACAGGGTGTATTACTTTTCGACTCAAAACTTTACCAGTAAGCCTAGGCGGCTAGGCCTATTATTTCGGTCGATCCGTTTCTGGCGCAGTGCTATCGATCGATGGCGCAGATCCGGCATTGCTCAACCACTACAAGTGTGAGTTAATTTACGTTTGTGTCTTATTTGTATACATTAAATGTATTTTGTGTGGTAGATTAGGTTATAGTAAAGAGTAACTGCAAATATGCATGTACAGTATTAAAGCACTCTAACATCGTATAATTAATTTTACTTGGAGCTCTTATCAGCTCCGTGATAAGGTGACAAGTGACTTGTCCGAGATTGCGGTATGATAAGCTCTATTTCGTCTACGGCGCTGGTGGAAGCGGGCGGGGCCTGTCGATATATGTCGAATGAATGCACTGTATAGGTGCGCCAAAAGGTTAAGTTGCTGGATGCGAGAGGGTTAATGTATATACTGTATATTTTGAGTTTCCTTGCTAGACCTCCCTCAAACTTAGAAGAAGAAAACAAAACCTAGACCCCCCCTCCTCAAGAAAAATTTGAACATTTTCAGGTAGAATAATGTCCCGGCCGAAGGCCGATTCCTCCTATTATTACAGGCACGCTGTCGCTCGCCATGAAAATATCGACACCTAAATGGCACGAAAGGTTTTAAAATTGACCACGAAATGGAGCTAAAGGTGTTAAAATCGCAAAACTAAATAGCCGAACGTCTTACAATCTGAAAACTAATGGGGCTTAAAATGAAGGAGAAGGGGGACCAGAAAATCGACCCATCTCCCCTTAAACCCAATAGGCTTAAAATCGTGTCATATGTCGGAGAGGGTTAAGGACCGTAATGTTCTATTCTGCCTGTTGGAGAGATTATCAAATTCAAATTCTGGAGGCAGAACATGACTTGTGATGGCATATATCGGGTTAAGAGGAGATTTTTCTGGTCCGCCTTCTTCCTCATGTTTAGCTTCATTAGTTTTTAGGTTTTATGACGTTCAGCTCATTAGTTTCTCGATTTTAAGGCCTTTTGCCCCATTTCTTTTTAATATTAAGGACTTTTGTGTTATTTAGGTGTCGATTTTGTTCCTGGGTGAGCGATAGCGAACCTATTATTTACGGGGAAGTGGACTTCGGCCGGGACATTTTTCTATCGAAAAATTTACAAATTTATCTTGAAGGACGGTCTTGGGGGGTGTTTTTTTAAATTTTGATGGAGGTCTAGGGAGGAAACTACAAATTTATAAAAATATGCATAAATGAGTAAATAAATACGGCCATCCCCCCTTAAGGGTCTAAGGGTCGGACCCTGACATAGATACAGTAGAGTAAAAGTTTTGGATGGAGTCCACTGTACAGTATGTCCGTCCTCGTGACCGTCCCGACTCCTAACTCCGGTACCTGTCTCATAAACTGACTAACGTATACAAGCAACCATCGAACTCCTCCGGCCGGCCCTACCGAACAACAGATCAAAACGTCGGGGGTTCAAGTATTTTGTATCCCACCGATTTAAGGCTTTCGTAAAGTCACGCTGAAAAGTCGTATTTTACTCAATATTTCATATGTCCTTAGTGTTTAAACACAACAGTCAAGCTTTGTTTAAGTTATTGTTCATAAAAACAAAAACAAAAGAACAGGAGACAATATACTTCAAGCTGTGAATGTTTAACACGAGCTCTGTTTTCTGTCAGTATTGCTGTACAGATGACACCAACAAAATCCCGGGTAAGTTAACTTTGCCTGGATAACTGCAACCTACTCCATAACACTGTAAGTGTAAATAATATATAATATATGAGAACGATGGAGGAAAACTGCATATGCAAGGAGTCAATCAGACGAGAGACACTGGAGCCATGCCAACAAACTCCCCCCATCCCTGTGGAATATACAGTATACGACCTATTCTGACTTCCCCGTGACCCGAGATGTTTACAAGGGAAGCTGTGTATTGCCTCTCTCTCGGGGACCTGATCTATTGTTCAGGTTATAAGGTCGCCATCACTTTACCCGGGAGACAACGGGGAGGGGGAAACTAAACTAAAGGCATTATATTACACTGAACTCTCTTTCTATCTTCTTCTATAATTGTCCTCATCATGACCGTAAAGACAACTATATCAATTATTATGAAAATATTTGAACCTTTTATGAAACTATACCAAAATACTAAATCAAAATAATATATCCTCCTGTCTTAGTTTATGAAACTATACCAAAATACTAAATCAAAATAATATATCCTCCTGTCTTAGTTTATGAAACTATACCAAAATACTAAATCAAAATCATATATCCTCCTGTCTTAGTTTTAGAGACCAAGAACGAACATTATTGTGCAATGTTTGTATCTTTTTATCTTCCACGCCACACTGAACCAATAATGTTATATTATGCTCTTGGGGTTATATTTTAGGGATTTTGAAATAAGTTAATGTATTTTGTTCACTTCTAGCCATATAATGAAGTCAGCCTTATGCTCCAAGAGACATGGAGTGGGGAACTAAATTAATAATATTACATCATGCTAGAGTGGTATTTTACAAGCTTGACATGGAAATTGTTTAAGGGGACAGTGAATATTTTAGGAGGGTGTATATATTTATATATATATATATATATATATATATATATATCGGGTATATATATATATTTTTTTTAGTTTCATCATTAGACCTTAATTAAGCTTAAAAAAACACTCCCTATACCAAGATATATTTGTACATATTTCGATATAAAAATTTCCCGGCCGAAGGCCGGTTTCGCTTAAAATTACAGGCTCGCTAACGCTCGCCAGAAAAATATCAACACATAAATGGCACGAAAGGTCTTGATATTGCTTTAGAAATGGGATGAAAGGCTTTAAAATCACCAAACTAATGGGGCTAAACATGAGGAAGAAGGGGGACCATAGAAACTACCCATCTCCCCTTAATAGTTTCATCATCTTCTCTCCCTACGCCCCAAGAGGCAGGGAGGCTACAAACTAAACCAATACATTCATATCCTCTTGTTTTATTTAACACCCCAAAAATAAATAAAATACACATATATTATTTTATATTTGTTCACCGTATAAAATGTTACTACTCACGCCCCATAGACAATGGGAAGGACTCTACAGCAATAACATTATATCGGTAAGGAGTTTTATGTTGAAGGCCAGAGATGAAAATTAATGCATATTCTTGGCACTTTGTTCACTAAAAACTCCATGAATCCTGGACTAGAGAATAATATTATATCATATTATTTTAGAAATCAGGAAACTATGCAAAGTAAGATTGATATATTTCCCCCATTTGATGCAATGTTTACTTTACCGAAATGAGAGATAGCCTAGAAAACTAAAATATAAAGTAAGAAGCGAAGGGTAAATGTTTAGTTTTTTCTCCCATAATATGAGGCCATTCCTTTACCTTTAGGGGAGGGTTTTAGTTTGTTCCCCAGACCTCCATCAAGCTTAAAATTACACCCCCTAGACCCCCTTTCAAGATAAATTTGTACCGTCCCGGCCGGAGGCCGGTTCCTCTTCAATTACAGGCTCGCTATCGCTCGCCAGGTAAATATCGACACCTAAATGACACGAAAGGTTTTAAAATTTACAGATGTGGGGCGAAAGTTCTTAAAATCGCCATACTAATGGGGCGAACGTCTTAAAATCTCAAAAGTAATGGGGCTAAACATGAGGGAGAGTTGGGTCGAGAAAAATATGCCTCAAGTGGAAATCTCCCCTTATCTGACCGGGGCTAGGCCACAGTGTTATAATATTGAGTGTTGTAGATTGTGTTTGTTGTGGTATAATATAAACCCCTGGAAATACCAGATATAATACTGGTTGTTTGGTGTTCCTCTGTGCTGTCCTTTGGGTCTCTACGGAAGAACCTATAAGGGGAGATGGGCCGTTGTTATGGTCCACCCTCTTCTTCATGTTTAGCCCCATTAGTTTTCTGGTTTTAAGATGTTTGTCCCATTTGTTTGTCGATTGTAAGACCTTTTTCACCATTTCTTTGTCATTATTTAGACCTTTCGTTCTATTTTGGTGTCGATGTTTTTTCCTGGCGAACGATAGTGAGCCTGTAATTTTGGAAGAACCGTCCTTTGGCCGGGAAATTTTTCTACCGAAAAATTTACAAATTTATATACAAGAGAGATCTATTGGATGTGTTTTTGTCTAAGTTTGATGGAGGTCTAGGGAGTAAACTAGAACAATATTAAATACACGAACAAATCGACCAAAAAGTAAACCATCCCCCTTGATGGAATTACATGTTCAAAAAGTATGGTTTAACTTTCTTCAGATGAGGGATGAATAAAATAAGTTAGAAGGTGAAGAATAGGAGAGAGAGAGAGAGAGAGAGAGAGAGAGAGAGAGAGAGAGAGAGAGAGAGAATTTCAATTTAAATTAGAATAATAGAGTAGAAAAATTAGAGTTGTCAGTGGACAGTGAAGAATAAGTTCGAAAAGAAGAAACTAGTAGGAGTGTAACAGATAGTGGGCTATCCACTTTGATAATTTTTGGTATATTAGCTTTATTCGATTTGTCTCGCAAACTCCTTCGAGCAACAACATGCCACTATCTTTAATTAAACTTTAAATTATGATTCAGGCAAGGACTACACATTTGCTTTTTACCGGTTATGCTAATTCACCTGTCTGGGGTCCACCGTAGCGTGCCCCAGGCAAGAGTATCAGCAATCCCGATCAGCGGCGCTATATTTCACACATGTGCAATATTTATGATAGTTGTTTTGCCGTTCCACTCAATACAAAACGTACATGCTGGCCCGCCCGCCTCATCGCCTCCATCATTCTTCACCTCGAGATGGGAATGATAATGAATGGAAGAAATGAAAAGATAGTGAATAAAAGAGGAAGAGGGATGAATAAAATAAGTTAGAAGGTGAAGAATAGGAGAGAGAGAGAGAGAGAGAGAGAGAGAGAGAGAGAGAGAGAGAGAGAGAGGGAGAGACAGAGTGAGAGAGAGAGGGGGAGGGAGAGGGAGAGAGAATAAATAGATAGATAAATAATCAGAGAGAGAGAGAGAGAGAGAGAGAGAGAACAACAAATAAAGTGTGTGTGTGTGTGTATATGTGTGTGAGAGTGAGAGAAATAGATAAAAAGATAGATAGATACAGAGAGAGAGAGAGAGTAGTATTCTTTAAATCTCTCGCCTACCAACACTCATCTCTTTGGCTTCAGTTTGGCCAGGCAAGGTAAATATTCTTGCTGAATAGGTATGAACATAAAAATGAACCGCAAGAAAAGTTGCATTAATACCTAATTATTATGTTCTATCCAACAACCAACTATACTCCTAAAATTGATTAATGAAATATTACAAACACATGTGGCAGTCCGTGGATTCGAACCCAGGACGCTCACACCGAATATCAACACCTTATGCATTACACCACGAAGGCAGTTAAAGAATGGTGGACAATGACTACGATTTATTATGCAACTTCGAATCCTGCATATCAATCTAAGCATGTACACACATCCCAACTGCAACTCACGTAGGCTATGCATATGTGAATGGAAAGAGCAATTAATGGGGCCTTAACCACTAGGGAAGGCCTCTCGATAAATTACTCCTGAACCAATATCAATTATTATGTTCTATCCAACAACCAACTCTACTCCTAAAATCGATTAATGAAATATTACAAACACATGTGGCAGTCCGTGGATTCGAACCCAGGATGCTCACACCGAATATCAACACCTTATGCATTACACCACGAAGGAAGCAAGAGTGAGTTATTATGTAGATAGAGGTCGCAGAGTTTATTATTATTATTATTATTATTATATACTTATAAGGGAAAGTAAAAATATATAATAACCATTGATGTTATTATTATGAAAATGTTATGCAAAGGCGGTTAGCTATTTAAAAAATAATAATGATAAAAATAATATTCATTGGTTTATTTCTGTGAGTGGTTTGACAGCATTTGTAGTCGTTGTACAGCTGCCCGCGCAGGTTCATTTTCTTATTCGTGAAGCAACGTGAAATTGTACAACCATAACATAGATTGTTATAATATTATAATAATAGTAGTACAGTCGGCGGCAAATGTCCTATCGCCTCTCCTGCCTCACCGTGACCCACGATATTCATAGACTCTAGAATGTTAGGTGTACAAAACGTGCATATTTCTACCACCAGATGGCTCACTGTGAGGTGTGTGGTTGTGAGGGTTGGGGGTGGTGGGGGAGAGGAGGGGTTAGAGCTGTTGGGGAATATAGGGGGACTGAGGAAGGAGTGGAATGAAAGGGACTGGAGTTCTCGTAGAGAGGCTCCAGTCCTGACGTAATTCTTTACTTACAGTGTGCTTGCTTAAATTAATAATCCAATAGGGTTGATAGCCTCTGAAGTCCTATTTTAACTAAATAAATGAACTAAAAAGAGTGGAATGTTGTGTAGTTTGATCTTTAATTATCAGATATATATTAAACACGTATTGAATAGTTGCCAATCATGTAAATCAGGTGGAAGCAAACCGGGATGTGATGACTGCATTCACTCAATTACTTTTCAATGATGATATGATTTTAGTTTAATTTTAGTTTTAGAATAATGTGTGGGTTGCTTGTCCATTTATAACGATAATTGTTTTAGACTTATTCATTATTATTATGAGTACTGGTATTATTACTAATATTAGATGTTAGAATAACAATAATTAATATAGTTAGGTGTGGTAGTTCCCCATCTCATCACTTCTTTCTATCCGGTGGCTATTTCCAAATCCCTGAGTAAGACACTTACCATGCTCTAACCACCAATTTAATGCTTCTTCCACGTGTGTAAGGCCAAAGACATTGTATATATTGACTATCCTTGGTAAGGCCAACATATCTGCAAATTGCTTCTTGGTTGAGGTATTTCTACAGAATTACAAATTCTCAATTCATAGGCTTCTTTTTCCTTTCATGTATAAGGTATTTATTTAAACCAACATCAATATCGTGAACGAGTAACGATCACAAAGGTAATCTGTGCCTCAAGATTAACGATATTAGACCAGGATAGATGGATTTATCATATTTAGCCCTCAACAGATGATTGTTATCAATTTAGGAAATATATCTTGGCCCGGGTTAAACAGTTGTCTTAACCCCTTGAAGATTATGACGCTTTTTGACAGTTTATTTTGGGTATCATCAGACGATTTTATTCAAAGTTGGAATGGGATACGGACGTCAGAGGGTTGATTAGGCCAGTCTGTGTCCATATAACTCCCACAGATCCTTCCTGACCTATATAATATTGTCTAATGAAAAATAAAATTATATACAGTAAGTATCATAATGCATCAAGATCGTCACAGAGTTGTTTTCCCGTGAAATATAAGTGTAACTGGTACTGGATAACACGTTGTAAGTGTTGACACAACAGGAAATTCACTTATTGATTCCCTACTATACACTCATATGTAAGCCCTATACTATATGCTTCCTGTTAATTAATTAATTAATTCGAGTACAGGTCTACACTATTTGTCAATAGCCTTTTCCAGACCCATTCTCATATTAAAAGCTTGATAATTATGAGACATTTTGACAACATATTTTGGCTATCATTAGATGATCTTATACAACTTAGGAAGGCGGTTGGCCCATCAAAATGAAAAAATCTAACGCTATTAAATATGTTACATTTTATAGCAGATGGTTACAAAACATTTGATATCAACACTGATCACATCTACACGTGTGGTGAGCTGGTAAAGAGGAGGAGCGGGTGGGTGTGGGGGTTAGGTAGTAGGGAGGGAGTCGGTAGGGTTGTTTGGTGATTTGCAATGCCATATTGAGACTCAGTTATTGACACTAATTTAGTATCTCTATTTCATTATGACGACATACTATCTCATTTCAGTATGGCGACATACTATCTCAATTAATCCTGTTAACTACCACAGATCCTTCCAAAGTTTAATACAATCGCTTAATATTTGACAGAATATGATAAAAAAGAACGTCACCAGTACTGAATGAGTTAATAACATATTCGATAACATTTATTCCGTTTGCGACTCTTCGAACTTCTGATACGAACCCTTGAAAAGCATATTATACTTGGTAAGGAATAATATGCTTCGATTCAGTTAGGGACAGCTTCGAAATCGTAAGGCCATAATTAATCCTTAGGTATACAGTCACTCATGAATATCATGAATATTCGTGACCTCTTGTGATTATAGTAAGCAAGTAAAACCATCTGGATAAATTAATGGATGAAATGCATAAATCTACAAATGACAATCGTTATGTTTTTATTTATTTATTCAAAAAATTATATTTCAGTTTGTAAATAAATAAATAATGGAGTAGAGGGGTACTCGGGAGAGTGCATACCTCTGCCTACTATGGCGGAGGTATGTGCTCTACCAATCACCTCCTTCATAGGAGCACATCTTATCTGGCCACCGAATTTCATGGAAATCGGTTAATAATGTTTTGAGATATCTTGCTTGCAGACAAACACATTAACGAATGCAAAAACATGATATTTTCCAACTTCGTTGGTGGAGGTAATAGTATGTGACAACCACGAACTTATGCAAATTGTTGTGCACTCTAGAGTCTAGCACATACGTATACAGTATACTTAAGGCTTTAAAGCTACTCCGAACAAACTCGAATCTTGTCATTAATTCTAAATCTCCTTTGTATATTTCAGGGGTTTATTTTACCCGATTAAACAGGGCCATAAGCCTTGTCCTAAAGTGTACCTAACATTTCTTGCTAAAGCAGAAATGAAGAAGAATTGTTGCGGGTGGGATGCTTCTCACCTGTTTCTATTTACATTCTCGGATTGGCTACATGCACACAATAAGCTCCGCCCCTTTTTGTAGTCCAATGAGAACTCTTGATTAGGCTTACTTTTCGGTTCCTTCCACCGCTTGAGGGGCCAATGAACATTTCTGGTAATGACATCATTGCTCAGGCCGGAAGATGTAGGGTAGGGATCATTGTTGTCAATTTAGCGGCATTACTGCTAATTTTATAGAAATATTGACTACTATCTAGTGACAATTGTTGACATATTTTAGAAAATATTGTTAAGATATTTCAATAGTATGATCATTATAAGAAGTATTCAGAAATCTCAATTCTTTTACAACCGAATTTATTTTTTACTAGTTCTCAGCCAGAAAATAGCGATTTCAAAACTAAAATTTAGCAACATTCTTGCAGCCCATAATTAGTAATGCTGTTAAAGACTAAATGTGGAGCCAGTGTTTTTCTGGTAGTCAGTGAGGAAGGTACTGACATTCATTATCGCATCTGTAAGCGAACAAAGTGACTAAAACTGGCAGTACATCGGATACGTGAACGGTGATAAGTTTACTTTGACAATAGAAAACAGTGAGCGTGTTGAATTTCTAGACTGAAGAGCCAGAACGTGAGTCATAGAGTGATAATAAGAAGGCGTGTTAAGGGGATAGTGGTGATTTGGTGGTCTATTTATTTATTTATATGTTTATTTATTTATTTATTTTTGTCCTCGCTAGACCTCGATCAAACTGAAAAGAACACCAGTATAACTAAATCAGTTGGTCACCAATTATTTTGCAATATTTGAAAACAAATATGGATTTTATATGCTCTACACATAATATGAAAATATTTGGAAAAATGTTATTTTAATACCACGAATTTTCCGAGTGTTTTTTTATAAAAGAAATTGTTCATTTGCATCAATATATAGTGTTTGTAATTAATTAGAAATCTCGGGAAAACCTATTTTCCCCATTAGGCCTATTGATCGATGTTGAGACACGCCCCCGATAGTGATTTGAAAAGACATTAGCCTAACCTAACAACCTTACCTAACCTAACCTAGTATTATGGGTGGGGGCTGCTGCCCCCACACCCCCGCTGGTTGAGTACTAATCCCTTAGTAAAAAAAAAAAAAAAAAAATTGGCTGTCGATTATACGAAGGTGAAAGTCTACGGTGTTTACTCTGCAATGTTCAGCTTTGATTGTACATTGATAACGGGAAAGTACCGTATTGACAACCTTGTTACGAAAATTACATTTTAGTACCATACTTTTATATTAGGTTTTTCCGAGGGTTTAACACATTTTCATATGATCTTTAGAGCTATCGATAACTGGAAGTACCGTATTGACAACCTTGTTACGAAAAATAAATGTTAGTACCATACTTTTTTATTAAGTTTTGCCGAGGGTTAAAACAAATTTTCTTATGATCTTTAGAGCATATAGATTCAATATGTATCTTCAAATATATCAACAAAATTCGTGGTATTAAAATAACATTGAACCAATTTTTTTTTAAGCCTCGGCAACCTGATAAAAATATATGGTACTAAAATAGAATTTTGTCGTAACATGGTTGTCAATACCTTCCTATAGACGGCACCGATTCGTACACACGCCATTTTCACCTGTCTCTCGAGGTCTGTCCACCAGCTTTTTAGTCAACACTAACTCCACCTGCCCATAGGTTGGGTTGGGTAAGGTTAGGTTAGGTTAGGTTAGGTTAGATTGTGCATCCGCTTGATCAGGAATTCGCTCGAAGTGACTCGCATTCGTATTTACAGATACGGCCGAATACCGGTAGGCTACTAAATGGGCGCCGGCCCAACCGCCATGTTGTATCCCACATAGGCCTACTAGGTACTACGGACACATTGTAGGCGTTAGGTGTAGATTAGGCTTGTATCCAATGTACTAGGTCTATGTTACTGGATATTTATGATTTAAATAAGTGCTACGTTTTCGATAAATCTGGTTATATGGCTTTGCAATTAGGGAAATCATGAGCCGATTTCCGACATTTAGTTAGTCTTTTTCGATTCTCAAAATACGATCCAAGTTTTGCCAAAAATTGGCTCGGGTTTTCCAAAATTATGCTTTTTGGGGTTTGCAATTTAGGGAAACGAGCCAAAATTCTAAATTAGGTTACTGTAATTGGTTTACTCTTAAAATTCGCAAAATCCGAGCCAAGTTTTGCCAAAACTTGGCTCGGGTTTTCCAAAATTCGGGTTTTATGGCTTTGCAATTTCGGGAAACCTGAGCCAACTTTCTAAATGAGGTTACTGTAATTTTTTTGTCGGTAATTTTCTTGAAAAGACTCGCAGCCTTATTTGAGAGTTTTTTTGGCTAATTTTTTTTGGCAATGGTAGTTTTGATGCTATTAGTTATAATTCCACTGTGGGAGAAACCCTATATAACCCCATTATCCAACAATCTTAAGATAACTCTCCCCGATAGTGGGGAGGGCTATGAAGATCAGGGAAAATGTGGGGTTAAAGTAATATAGTAAAATAATGAAGAATAGGAATGTGTGAAATGCCAAAAATGCCACTTTTCCGAAATCCGAGCCAAGTTTTGTCGAAACTTGGCTCGGATTTTCAATAATTTCAGACACTGAAAAGAGCATTTTCTAAAAATCCGAGCCAAGTTTTGTCGAAAGTTGGCTCGGATTTTGCATAATTTCAGACACTGAAAAGAGCATTTTCTAAAAATCCGAGCCAAGTTTTGTCGAAAGTTGGCTCGGATTTTGCATAATTTCAGACACTCACAAGAGCATTTTCTAAAAATCCGAGCCAAGTTTTGTCGAAAGTTGGCTCGGATTGTCCATAATTTCAGAGACTCAAAAGAGCATTTTCTAAAAATCCGAGCCAAGTTGTGTCCAAAGTTGGCTCGGAGTTTCCATAATTTCATAGACACAAAAGGTAACTTTGAAAATATGCAAGCAAAGTTTTGTCCAAAGTTTGCTCGGATTTTGCATTAATATCAGAGACACAAAGGGTCACTTTTTATGGTAACATTCAAGGAGATTACACCAGGACTCTTCTTCTTCCCTCTGACCAGGTATAGGCTATCCTAGTGTTTACTATCGTATACCCCTTTGAAAGGACATTAGCCTAACCTAACAACCTTACCTAACTTAGTATTATGGGTGCCTATAGCCCTTTGAAAGGACATTAGCCTAACCTAACAACCTTACCTAACCTAACCTAGTATCATGGGGTGCCTATACCCCTTTGAAAGGACATTAGCCTAACCTAACAACCTTACCTAACCTAACCTAGTATTATGGGTGGGGGCTGCCGCCCCCACACCCCCGCTATTTGACATCTTTTTGGTATTATGGGTGCCTATACCCCTTTGAAAGGACATTAGCCTAACCTAACAACCTTACCTAACCTAACCTAGTATTATGGGTGCCTATAGCCCTTTGAAAGGACATTAGCCTAACCTAACAACCTTACCTAACCTAACCTAGTATTATGGGTGCCTATACCCCTTTGAAAGGACATTAGCCTAACCTAACAACCTTACCTAACCTAACCTAGTATTATGGGTGGGGGCTGCCGCCCCCACACCCCCGCTATTTGACATCTTTTTGGTATTATGGGTGCCTATACCCCTTTGAAAGGACATTAGCCTAACCTAACAACCTTACCTAACCTAACCTAGTATTATGAGAGGGGGCTGCCGCCCCCACACCCCCGCTATTTGACATCTTTAGACAGATTTTTGGTGTATTAATACCAGTCAACTAACGTACTGAGGCCAACATCGCACTGAAGGACTACATGTTGATAAGGTATTTTGTTTATGCAGAACCAATACACAATATTGAGGACTTTGGGGATGTGGGCATTTTCAAAGAATGTGTCTTTCACAGCACTAACATTATACCTACATCGTGATTTCCTGAGTGCATGGTGAACGTATTCTTTATTCCGTTTGTCACATCTAAACTTCTTTTGTTGTCTATTTTCACTCACTTGCAATTCACTGCCACATGTACTACACTTACCAGTTGCCAAGACTAACTTATGCTGAACAAGAAAATCCCATGTAGCTTCCTTGGTTCGCAAAATGTCCCCCAATTTCTGACAGGAGAGACTACAACCTGCACAAGCGGCCATGACAGTTACAAATCTGCCGGGCTGTTTGACGTTTCTGTCAGCTGAGAGAAGGAATGGCAACAATATGCGCCGATTCGTGCGCAAGAGCAAATATATGTAATAATACTAAAACTACAAGGGAAATGGGAAAGAAAAATGCCAGAAAGGATTGAACAAATACCGGGAAAACTATGAAACATAAATACAAGCACAATGTAATGTTGCAAATATGTATATTAGACATACAGTAACATCTTTGTAAAACATAACACTTTACCGTAGCGAGTGTACTCCATTGCGAACACGTCCGTAGCGGAGCTCTCAAGATTGAGGGAGTGAAGAAGAAGAGTTTGTTTACGCGCGGGACTCTATTTTTATCGACATAATCGAGAGTTACAAAACTTATCAAAACTATTCTACCACAACGGAATCTATGTGAGTATATTATAAGGATTCCATAGAGCTTCACTTTCCCTAATAAATTATGTATAATAACGCTGCGAGTCTATTCGGGATAATTATCTTTTTGTCTACAAACTCTCAAAATCCGAGCCAGCTTTGGCCAAAACTTGGCTCGGGTTTTCGAAATATTGGGTTTTAGGCCTTTGAAATACCTTAAAACCCGAGCCAAGTTTTGCTAAAAATACGTTTTAATCGCCGTTTTACGCATTTAACCCCTCATTTTCCCTGTACTTCATAGCCCTCCCCACTATCGGGCGACGTGTCTTAAGATCGTTGTATAATGGGGAAAACGGTTTCGCCGAGGGTTGTAATTATTTCCAAACACTATATATTGATGAAAACTAACAGGGAAAAAGGTCAATATACAGGAGGCGCTACAATATAGGTAGCAAAATTCTAATGGTAGTTTTGGGTTCCTATCATCATATGCTTCATTTCTATATACTTTTTATCCCCGGGAAAAAAAGAAAAAAATCTTGGGATTTTTCATTTATTTTCTTGGGATTTTTTGTTTTGGTCATTAACCTAACCAAAAAACCTAACCTAACCTAACCTAACCTAATAGCCCCCAAATACATTTGGGTTAGGTTAGGTTAGGTTTTTTGTTAGAATAATAAAAAAAATCCAATAAAAAAAAAAAAAAAAAAATTTTTTTTTTTTTTTTTTCCGGGGATAAAAAGTATATAGAAATGAAGCATATGATGATAGGAACCCAAAACTACCATTATAATTTTGCTACCTATATTGTAGCGCCTCCTGTATATTGACCGGGAAAAATAAAAAAAATCCATGGGAAAATTGGTGACCATCTTATTTAGTTTTTCCTCCCTGGTTCCCTGTTAGGTTTAATTCGAGTTTCGCTTTCACAGCATACTCATAAATTTCTATGGCTACTTTAGAGTTGTCATATACCATACTTAATTCCTATATATGTCCAAAGCGGCGGAAATGCATTATAAGGAATTATACCTACTGTAAAAAAAAAAAAAAAAAAATCTCCCCATATGCGGCACCATAGCTATTACATAATACTAGGTTAGGTTAGGTAAGGTTGTTAGGTTAGGCTAATGTCGTTAATGTAGTTTATTATCATTATATTACGTCTTTTACCCAGGAATTTCCCTGATCTTCATAGTTGGTCGGGAAGCTATGCCTTTACAACGGCGCCTCCCTTTTGTCGCTGTGTACGTGAAACTAGAATTTTACCCAATGTTATTTTAATACCACGAATTTTGTTGATATATTTGAAGATAAATATTGAATCTATATGCTGTAAAGATCATAAGAACATTTGGTAAGATTTTACGGTTTGACAGTTACAAGCCCCATCGATGTTTGTGTAGCCTATAGGTATGTTATATAATAGTCTTCAGTCCTATATATGTCCTTCCCGTCTCAAATGTATTATAAGGGAGATATAGGGTAAAACACAGAGTCTTCTCTGCATAATGACAAGTCCTGTTTTACGGGATTTCTGCTTTATAGATTTTTTTTCCCTCCTACCTTACTCGGGGGACCTTACAGTTGCGCGATCCAGTGCTGCTTTGGTAATTGCGTACATTTTAGGTTAGTTTCTATCCACGTATTACTTTTAGGTTAGGTTAGGTTAGGTTTCTTAGGTAGCCTATAGGTATGTTATATAATAGTCGGTCAATATACAGGAGGCGCTACAATATTGGTAAAAAATTAAGCTCAATAGCATGTGATTAAGCGATTTTTCTCCAAATTGTTATTGTAGGTGTCATTCCCGGGAAACTAACATAATACATATTATATGGATATTTACGTTTTGAGGGTTTGTTTACATTTCTTCTTTTTCGTCTTCATCTGGGAGACTTCTTTTGCGTGACTGTCAGTCAACAACTGAGACATCTGGTGGCGAATGCAATGAACTATACTGGTGGCGTCGTAGCCAAAGTAATCACCCTACCTAATTCATGCCAAGAGTACTCGAGTTCACTGACACGTGATGTCTATCGACCAATCAGGTGATGCCATGATTTGGAAAACAGGTGGCCCAGGATATAAGCTGTCAGTTTGACTCTGGCCAGCTTGTGTAGAGGGTGTGAGCCGATCAAAGCTTTTTCCACCGTCTTTAAAAACACTGAGGCTGCTTAAGACCTTTTCGCCTTCCAATAAGTGTAAACTGTCCAAAGTGCAATAACCAGTGTTCCAAATACAGCTGACGAGGACAGCTGGTTTTGAAATGCACATACACTTGTTTTACATGGACAAAATCGAAACAAAAATCCACCAGCTGTTGACCAAGATGCTTAGATAAGTGGTGATCGAGCCTCCAGCGGCCAGCCAGGCAGCCCAGTACCTCCTCTGTTCATTAAGGTTAGTTGGTTGGTTGGGACAACATAAAGGAGCCGGACCACAGCTAGCTCGGGAATCTTAATGGGTGATCGCAAAGTAACATAAAGTAAAAGATTTTTTCGCATAGGATTAAACTGGCATGCAAGGGCTAGTTGGTTATACTGATGTTTTGGACCGACAGTTAGCCCATCGATCTTTTTAGGCCTAATAGGTCCGGTAGAGCATAGGCTATACATCATTGCTATATATGTCATTAAGAGCTGAAATGTATTATAAGGGAGAACAAAAATAAAATAAAATACATAGGCCTACTGTAAAACAATAAGTTTTTCAGCCAGTACCCAACCAGCGGGGGTGTGGGGGCGGCAGCCCCCACCAATAATACAAGGTTAGGTTAGGTAAGGTTGTTAGGTTAGGCTAATGTTAACCCCATTCTTACTAGGTTAGGTTAGGTTGTTAGGTTAGGCTAATGTTAACCCCATTCTTACTAGGTTAGGTTAGGTAAGGTTGTTAGGTTAGGCTAATGTTAACCCCATACTTACTAGGTTAGGTTAGGTAAGGTTGTTAGGTTAGGCTAATGTTAACCCCATTCTTACTTCGTTAGGTTAGGCTAATGTTAACCTTATGAAAACCCAAACAAAGATTTTATTAGGGTTACTGTGTAATTTTAACATGAACATTAGTAAAATCCGAGCCAAGTTTCGTCAAAACTTGGCTCGTGTTTTCTAAATGTCGGGTTATATGGGTATGGAAATTTACAAAACCCGAGCCAACATGTTAATAAGGTTACTGTGTTATTTTCATTTTTAAATTAGTTAAATCCGAGCCAAGTTTCCTCATAACTTGGCTCGGGTTTTCAAGAAGTCAGGTTTTATGGGTCTGGAAATTGACAAAACCCGAGCCAATAATTTACCAAGGTTACTGTGTTTTTTTAATTTTTACATTTGTTAAATCCGAGCCAAGTTTCGTCAAAACTTGGCTCGGGTTTTCAAAAAGTTGGGTTTTATGGGTCTGGAAATTGACAAAACCCGAGCCAATATTTTACCAAGGTTACTGTGTTTTTTTCATTTTTAAATTTGTTAAATCCGAGCCAAGTTTCGTCAAAACTTGGTTCGGGTTTTCAAAAAATCGGGTTTTATGGGTCTGGAAATTGAACAAACCCGAGCCAAATTTGGGTTACAAATGTGTATTATCGTGTTCTATACGCTTTTTACCCCTCAATTTCCCTGATCTTCATAGCCCTCCCCACTATCGGGGGGCGTGTCTTTAGATTGATGGATAATGGGTAAATGCTTAATTCCCATTCAATTTCATCACTAGATTCGACTAAAACACCAAAAACAAAATCAACATACCAAAAAAAATACCTGAAAAACACGTTGTTGCGTCTCCTGTATATTAACCTAATAGTCTTCAGGGTAAATCTACAGTTATACTACCCCTCCCCCACTACCCCCCACCACCTCCCCCCTTCAAAACACGCCTTTTAGCGTATTTTTGGATGGTTCAGTAGATGCGGAAACTGGAAAAAAACTTATTTTGATAACAAATTATCACCAACCAGATACAAGTTTTTCAGGTAATTTGTTGTAGTTTTTAATTTTTTCTTTGATATACAGTGTTGTTTAATACCAAGGACCGTCGCATTTTAGTATTTTTAACATTAGCCTAACTTAACCTAACCTAACCGAAAAGTAACCTGTCTCTGCGACGGTCTAAACTCCCCCTCACGTTCCCTGTTTATGGGTGCGCGACGGTCTAAACCCTGCTCACGTTCCCTGTATATGGGTTTGCGAAGGTTTGTAATACTTCAATGTATCTATTTCAAGTCAAATATACATTTCCGCGCATCATCAAACCATACTAAGTCTACTACTAATAATATTAACCCATTAGTACCAACAGAATAGCGACAAAATAGGGGTAGTATAACTGTAGATTTATCGTCTTCAGTCCTATATATGTCCTTCCCTTCGCAAATGTATTATAAGGGAGATATAGGGTAATACACAGAGTCTTGTCTGCATAATGACAAGTCCTGTTTTACGGGATTTCTGCTTTAGGTTAGGTTAGGTTAGGTTAGGTTTCTTAGTTAGGTTCATGACAAGGTATCAGCTGGTAGGTATGGGATAAACTAGGGACACATACTAGCTGGTAGGTAAGGGTTATTCTTGTATCCAACGTTCTACGTTTTTTACTTCAAAAAATTGCTAAACCCGAGCCAAGTTTTGGCAAATGTTGGCTCGGGTTTTCAAATTTTGGGGTTTAATGGGTTTCAAAAAACATGAAAACTCGAGCCAACTCTCAAAATACAATTACTGGATTTTTTTACTTTGAAAAATGCCAAAAGCCGAGCCAACTTTTTTTCCCAATTTTGGGGTTTTTGTACTCTGAAAAATATCAAAATCCGAGCCAACTTTTGCCAAACTTGGCTTGGATTTTCACATTTTAACGTTTTCTTACTTTTTTATATTACATATTCAGAGTTCTTCCCATATTACCCCTATTTTTCCCCTTTTATCCCGCAATTTCCCTGATCTTCATAGCCCTCCCCACTAGTGGGGGTCGTGTTTTTAGATTGTTGGATAATGGGTAAATACTCATTTGCGACAGTCCTTGGTATAAAACAACACTGTATATCAAAGAAAAATGCAAAAAACAAACCAACACATGCTAAAACTCGTGACTGTCACACCGTATCAATTTACCGAAAATTTGTTTTAACCCTCGGCAAAACCTAATAAAAAAGTATGGTACTAAAATTTCTTTTTCGTAACAAGGTTGTCAATACGGTACTTTCCCGTTATCAATGTACAATCAAAGCTGAAGATTGCAGAGTAAACACCGTAGACTTCATCGACTTCCTTTCACCTTCGTATAATCGACAGCTAATTTTTTGTTTTTATTTACTAAGGGATTAGTACCCAACCAGCGGGGGTGTGGGGGCAGCAGCCCCCACCCATAATACTAGGTTAGGTTAGGTAAGGTAGTTAGGTTAGGCTAATGTCTTTTCAAATCACTATCTGGGGCGTGTCTCAACATCGATCAATAGGCCTAATGGGGAAAATAGGTTTCCCGAGATTTCTAATTAATTACAAACACTATATATTGATGCAAATGAACAATTTCTTTTATACAAAACACTCGGAAAATTCGTGGTATTAAAATAACATTTTTCCGAATCCCTATAAACTGTACTTCATTGTTATGTAAGTTTGATAATTTGGAAAAATCGATTAAGGGAGAAAATTAACATTGAAAATGATGTGTAAAAAGTCTCCCATAAACGGCGGCCCGCTATGTTATTGTAGTTTGCGGCCTAATTTCGTCTGTTAATTAACATTCTCCTTAATTGGACCCCCTATGAAGTACAACATTTTATGATGACATAAATGACGGGTGTTTAGAGGGGGCAGAGCTCCCCCTTCAACATATTACGTGTCCCACAGTAACTTCGGGTTAGCTGCACCACTACTACTCCTCGATTACGGGATTCCTGTCTTAGGTAATTATTTGTTGTTGATCTTACCTTACTCAAGGGACCCTACAGATGCGCTGATAAGGGATACTTTTCTTATTTTGTCAATTTCATTGTCACCCCCCTATACAATTTTCAGAGTTAAGTCCTAGTTTTGTCCAGCCAGTCCAGTCCAGTCCACAACACTTTGTTTACATGCTAGACTCCTCCCAGAAGTTCCCGGATGTTCATTAGCCAATGAGAGTCGAGCTTCACCTAGTGATTTATTTTCCCAACAAATTATTATTATCTTTTACAATTGTCTCTTCCAGTGTTTTACATACTGTCTGAATTTATTACTTTCTAATTTTTCTACATTTAGTTTTTGGGATATCGATTTGTAACTATACATTTTAACTTTTACCCACAATGCACTTCGCCTGTGAAGTGTGACGTCAGTTTCAAACACAACCCCCTGGAAGGCCTCATGCCAGGTTAGTTTTCCTCACATTTAGGGGTATTTTTGGCGGTATTTCTCGAGTATGGCTATTTTTCTTCAATATATAACCGTAAGTAGACCCTTAGGGCTTGCATTACAGGGTCTTTGCCATGTCAGAAAGGCCAATTTCGCCCATTATATAGGGACATATCCTCAGGCCCCCCCCCCCCCCCCCCACACACTCACGTATGTTAATGCTTTGTAAGTGTGTATTTTCTATTTTGAAAGTGAGGAAAGCTCTATTTATTAGCATTTGTATTATTAATTGCAATTCCGATACCTCAACAATCAAGGGGAGAGTTTGGGAATGCAGGGTTTCGGGTGTGGTAAAAATAGGGGTATTGTGGACAGTGGGAATAGCCTAACTCTAAAAATTGAATAAATACAATTGAAAAAAACCCAAAATGTTGAAATCCGAGCCAAGTTTTGGCCAATTTTCAGGGTCCAAATAGGGCAAAACCCATAATACTAGGTCAGGTTAGGCTAATGTTAACCCCATAATACTAGGTGAGGTTAGGTTGGTTAGGTTAAGTTATTTGGTTAGGTTAATGACAAAACTTGGCTCGGATTTCATGGATTTAGCGGGGGTGTGGGGGCGGCAGCCCCCACCCATAATACTAGGTTAGGTTAGGCTAATGTTAACCACATCCTTACTGAGTTTTTCAACAGTGAAAAACAAGAAAACCCCAGCCAACTTTCAAAATGAGGTTACTGTGATTTTAGACTCTGAAAATTCGACAAACACCAGCCAAGTTTGTTCAACACTTTGGGGTTTTCTTCAGCTGAAAAAGGGTGAAGTCCGAGCCAATTTTGTTTTCCAATTTTGCCCTTTTTGGACTCTGAAAATTGGCCAAATCCGAGCCAACTTTTGCCAAAACTTGGCTCGGATTTCAACATTTTGGTGTTTTTTCAATTGTATTTATTACATTTATAGAGTTATTCCCATAATACCCCTATTTTTAGCCCACCCAAAACCCCGCATTCCCAAACTCTCCCCTAGATTGTTGAGGTATCGGAATTACAATTAATAATATAAATGCTAATAAATTGGGCTTTCCTCACTTTCTAAATAGAAAATACACACTTACAAAGCATTAACATACACAAATAAAATAAATTAAACATAAAATAGCAGGAGTAGTAGTTATGCAAAATTACCTTCAGTCTAATTAACACTAGGAATTTACCTAATTTTCTATCCAATGTACTATCCAACCAGCGGGGGTGTGGGGGCGGCAGCCCCCACCCATAATACTAGGTTAGGTTAGGTAAGGTTGGTAGGTTAGGCTAAAATCTTTAATGTTGCTTAATTGTTGGATAATGAGCTTACTGGCAAGTTCATTTTCTATCCCATGTATCATCCAACAACTTTTGCCAAAACTTGACTGTTTTTTTTTTTTAATTTTTGGGGTTTCTTAAGTTGAAAAACAAGAAAACCTGAGCCAACTTTTTTTTGCCACTTTCTGACTTTTATGAAGCTGAAAAATCTTAAAATCCCAGTCAACTTTTGCCAAAACTTGGCTCGATTTTTTTTTCATTTTGGGGTTTTCTTAAGTTGAAAAACAAGAAAACCCAAGCCAACTTCTTTTTTGCACTTACTGTCTTTTATGCAGCTGAAAAATCTTAAAATCCGAGCCAACTTTTGCCAAAACTTGGCTCGGGTTTTTTCATTTTGGAGTTTTCTCAAGTTGAAAAACAACAAAACCCGAGCCAACTTTCATCATAAAAAACATTATATCGCCTTTTTATGTCTTTAACCCCACATTTTCCCTGATCTTCATAGCCCTCCCCACTATCGGGCGCCGTGTCTTCAGATCGTTGGATAAAGGGAAAACGATTTTTGCGGAGGTTGAAACTAATGCCAATCACTATATATTGATGCAAATAAACTAAAACTAAAAAAAAAATAATGCAAATAATTGGTGGGTGGTTTCCTTAATATTTTCCAACCTCTGTACCTACTGTAAGTGTAAATATTCGGTAAAGAAGATTCAATTCACTTCGGGACAGCTTCAAAACTTAAAACCCTGATTGGACAAACTGGATTTTAGGTCACGTATGGGATATAATGTTCTAAATGTATACTATAGCTTTGTATTAGAGTATTAGTTACCACAATATATGTCTTTACCGCTGCATATTAAATTATTTTTCCTTAGACTTTGTGGGTTAAATAAGGGTGATGGCGGCCATCTTGGATCAGCTGAGGACGAATATTTTTCATTTTTTTACCGTAGTTTTTTAGTATTTTGTCATATTCTATATCAATAATAACCCTGCGGGGGTCTGGGGGCGGCAGCCCCCAGGTTAGGTTAGGTTGTTAGGTTAGGGTAATGACAAAATATGGTTTTAGGGGGCATGTTTTAATATTGCAAAATAGGCTAATGGGTAAATATGAATTTCCAGAAGGAAAAACACTTTAAAACACACTAATCAATGAAGAAACTGATGAGAAAAAGGATTATAATACAAAAAACACGTACGTGACCTAAAATCCAATTTGACCCTTAACAGAGACTACTAGCCTAGGCCTATAAAATTATAAATAATACAGTCATGATATGACTGATAAGGAGCGATTCATTAGCGTCCACCCCATCTTGGGGATGCACTTATTATCTTATATAATAGTATACAATACTCAATAGTTATAAATTAAGATGACATTGATAATAGTCACAACTCACAATTCACCATGGCCGGCCCGCTCACTCCAAGTCACTCGCCGCCTTGTTCCCAGGCTGTCTAAGGTGGCCGATCACATCACTGTATTCCTTGAGACAGCTTTGCAGACTTCTCAAATATCAATAGTTTCACTCAATATCACAATAATCACGGTTTTGTTAGTATATCGTATGCAAATGTGTGAACAAGTGAGAGAAATTTCCACTGTAATTCCGCAACGTTTGGTCCTAGTCCAGACTGAATAAAACAGCTATCTAGAGTTTATATTACGGTACTTTTATATTTTGTTCAGACTTTAATAGAAGCTCATGACAAAATATTATATTGGCATAACAATTTACGGTTATATTGTTCAATGTTCATATAATTTAATATTAGAGCTCAATAATATCATAAAAAATAAGTTACAAAAATCATTTATACAACCGATATATATACCTGTATATATCAACAACAAATGACTGCCAAATTACGACAAGAATTTATAATTATAATTAGTTTATTTAGCCAATGTAGCTCATATTTTCACTAAATACTTCAAGAACAAGACATGTAATTTAATTATGTCGATATATATCTCAATAATAAGCATAATTAATAATGTTTACTGGACGCTATTCAAGTCCCAGTCTTTGGGACTGGTTTAATGAATCTTCGACTCACGAAAATTAGTTTTCCACACATATTTATATATATATCTGCATGTTCAAGTACTTGATGGGAGTAGGCTACTTACATTTCAAAAGAGACTTTGGTGTTTTGAGGAACACGTTGACAGCTTGTAATACTATGGAAACTCAATATTAGTGGAGATATATAAGCTCAAACTTTGCCTTCATCTACTATATGCTTTGAGACTGGCCTAAACATTGTTCAAGATAAGTTACAAAAAACATAATTATATCGTTGTTGGTAAGTGATTATTCTTATCAAACTCTACATACAATTGAGTATTAGTGTCTTAAGAATGATTTGAAGTAATATGTACATGTTTTTTTTCTCAATATAAGCATAACCAATCTTGTTTACTGAAAATTCTTTCTTCCATTCCCAGTCAGAGTGGAGAGTACCTCCTGCAAATGAGTGTTTCAAATGTATTCATGATGATTAAATGGGAGATTGGGGGTATTGTTCTTTCAAGGAGAGATTGGAATTACTTTGAACAAATTGACAGGTTGATTATTATACCTTGAAAATTATTATATATAGAGATATATAAGCTCAAAGTAATGTCTAAGCTACATTTCAATCTGAGACTGGCCAAAAAATCATTCAAGATAAGTAGTGAATACAATTACTTTGTTTATAAGGGAATATATAATACTATCATCAATATCTACCTATAATGAAGCATTAATAATTTAGATAAATGTTTACCTATGGTCCCGTTAAAATATCCTCAAGTAACCTATTAAAAACTGTTCAGGGGACTGGTTAGAACTTGTAGGATGTTTAATCGAATGTCGGAAACCAGTATTTACTGAGAAATAACAGTCTTAAAATGTGCTATGGGTCACCCAGGGTCCCTGCCCTCTCTTTCCCAGGTAATGTTATATTATATTGTATTATATTATATTATATTATATTAGGGTTAGGTTAGGTTAGGTTAATCTAATATAATATAATATTTGTACATTATGGGCAATGGGCGGGGCCACGCGTATGTGGCGGCGTACAGACCCTCCCGTAAAACATAGCGCATTTTAAGACTTTTTTTTCTCAGTAAATACTGATTTCCGACCTTCAATTAAACATCCTACAAGTTTTAACCAGTCCCCTGAACAGTTTTTAATAGGTTACTTGAGGATATTTTAACGGGACCATAGGTAAATGTTTACCCTTCAATTTGTAAGGCAATCAACTTAATCAAGTGTACATCCTTCTAGTCAAAAATACAATTTAATCATTGGTCATCATATTACCAAGCAATTAATACAATGAACACTGAACACAGTGAACAGCTTTGCTACCAGCTTTACTTGTATATTAACAAACATTTGATGCAATGATCATCTCTATTTGCAGCTGTTTATTTGCAGGCTCCTGGCCTCTCTAATTCTATTTTCTAAGCTACTTCAGACAGAACTCTTAGATAACCTTTGTGGTCTTTAATTGCATTTGTGCCGTGTTTTATCTGTGAATTAATTACTTTTTGGCCTTTGAGCTACTGTCAAAGTAGTAAGTACTTCCAATAATCCAATTCATATCATCTGTGTTACTGTGTGTGCTGTCCAATCCGTGAAACATCGTCAATAAAGAGCTCATCCTCAACTGGTATTTCCATTCAATCAAGTTTAATCATAACCTTGTTGGCGTGTCTGTGCTAGAGACTTTGGTGACAAGTTTGGTCATAGTCTATTATCACATTGACAGTCAGGAGTGTTGGGGAGGGGTAACAGGGGTGGAAATGTAACTATGGGTTAGTGAGTCAGGCAATGGGCAGGGTTAAAGTATGGGTTGGGGTCAAAGGAGTAAAGAAGAAGGGAAAGTGGACTGGGGATGGAAATAGAGAGTAGAATAGTAAGTTGAATGTCATCATTATCATGATTTTCGATGCCCCTGGTCCCTGGGAAGTTGGAGCCCCATGCTAAGGGATGGCCATTAGCCAGGGCAGCAACGCCTCCAGGGCCCCAGGCTACTTTGTCTTGAAGAGTCTCAACACCCAAAGCTTAATGCTTACACATACCAAGTCATGTGTACACCTCCACATTGCTCAAACCATCCATATTCCTGACATCCAACGCCATTCTGAAATAGCTCATCTCCACTGCATGCTCTATGTTGGAGACTGGAGAGATCCACTTGTTAGTTGTTATCCAATACCATGTTTCACTTGATCCATAACATACAATCACACAGTTTCGCAATTACTATTGTACTTCTTGACTAACCATTATTCCCTTAACCTAAGATGTGCACACAGGTTTTTTTTTTACACCACAATCCTGTGCGCACGTATGATGATTTTGGGACCCATTGCCAATTTCGATAAAAAGTACATCAGCGTGTAGAGAATGTTTGCGTGCATCGGCCCATATATATTTGACCCCCCAAAAAATGTCTGGGGGGGGGTGGGGGAACGGTCCGCAGTTGAAAAACGTGGAGCGAATGGCACCGCGCGGCTAGATTGTCATCGAGCGGCGAGATTTCCCGGCCGAATTTTCACGCGCCCAGGGGATAGAACCTGAGGGAGGAGGGGGTGGGTTAAGGCGTAATATCACGTATCACCTTTTTTTTATCCCTTTTAGGCTATGTAGAGTACGTATACGTGTGTAGGCGACCCATATAACAATGAATATGCCTCATAGTGACCAAAAATTGCAATATATAAGGGAATTATCAATGAATTTTTAGGCGGGAATGAAGACAGGTTGGAGGTTTGGCGGGAATTTATGAGATGAGTGTGTTTTGCGCTACAATATCACGTATATCTCGTACTTAGAGCACTGTCATGCTATAATACAGATGTGTACGTATGTAGGCGTCCCATATAACAATATATATACCGCATATAAACCAATTCATGCGATATTTACGCACATTATCAATGAGTTTCTATGCGTGAACCAAGGTGTGATCGAGTTGTGCTGGGAATGGAAGGGGGAGAGGGTGTGTTGCGCCATAAATATCACGTATGTCTCGTACTTACAGCACTGTCATGCTATAATACAGACTTGTACGTATGTAGGCGTCCCATATAACAATATATACCGCATATAGACCAAATCATGCGATATTTACGCACATTATCAATGAGTTTCTAGCAGACGGAAACCTAAAAGGGGGGGTGGGGGTGGGGGGGTGGGAGGGAGGCAGGGAGTGAGTCGTGGAGAGAGGGAAGGCAGGGAGATCTCTATCAAGAAAGATACGCAGCTGTGTGATAATTGTGGAGGCGCCCGAGGCGTATGGATGTCTTGGGATTTTGAACCTTATGTCTAGCAGGTGTCTCGGGTTCGTTGCCACCCAGAGGTCTACAATAACATGAGTCAGGAATGGAGAGAGAGAGAGAAAGTGAGAAATGATTATGTCGTACGTATAAATGGCTTTCAGAATTGCATTTTTATGCAAGCAGACATTGCATTTTAGACACATGTGAAGTACCACAGAAATATGTAGGCCATTGACTGTAAATAAAGTACTATATTATAGACCAGGAACGAGGGTGGTCAGTAAACATAGGCAGATAACCTTTTTTGATAGAGAGCTAAATATAGACTGGTGTCGCCTGACACTTGCGAAAGGGTAGATTGCCACCAGAAAACTTATATTTATTTGCAAGTAATATGCAATCTAAATGTATATTCGAGACCTACTACAAGTATTTGTATGACAGTCATGACTATGTATAATCCAATATACGCGCGTAAGGGCATAGGCGAGATATAAGAAAGATGGTTGAGCAATTTTCGACACCCACACAGTTATTATTAATTTTTATTTACAATATTATACAATACAAATGTATTTGTGAAGAGTATTTTATGCATTATTGTATTTATACAAATTTTGTTCCCAGACAAAGCTGCTGTGGCTGGAGGGAGAGGGAAGGGTCACCCACTGACCGGTTGACCGTGTGATAATGACTGGAGTCACACTGAGAGGGGCAATTTTGCTGAGTGTTTGGTCAATTTTTGACAAAATAAAGTTATATAATTACTAATTTTTGACAGAGACAAACTTGTATAAACCTTTGCATGATATAATTGATAATCCCATCAATTTACAAACGTAAATTGGTGGGATAATTTGTTTTGTTTTGTATATTGTCATTTCGATTGTAGACACAAAGTTTTGAGTGACATTTGGTATGAGCTCCTGTGGCATGGTTGGTAAGGTCGCGGACTGGAAAACTCAGTGTTGTAGGGTAGTGGGATCGAATCCAAGAGGGGGAAGGTTTTATAATGTTTAGATAAATTTTGATAATTTTTTTTTTTTTAACAAGATCATGCCATTGTATTCAAACAATATGAAATATTCATAGAATATATCATATTGTAAGAATACAATGACATGACCTTGTATTTTTATTTTTATTTTTTTAATTATCTTAGTAGGTTTGACAGGATTTATTGAAGCATAATTATTTTAGTACAATTCATTTGAGGTAAGAAAATATATGCACATTACTTTGGCTATAACAAACATATATATTGATATACTAAAAAAAAAAAGCATATTACATGGAAATCTTTGAAACTTATAAACTAAATAATGAAAGATACAATTATATAATGTAGAAAGCCATATCACAGGGACATCTTTGGAACTTATACAATATACATTATATAATATATATCTAACATTATGAGGTAGCGTGAATAATGAAAGATACAATTCTAATATAATTGTATAAGTTCCAAAGATGGCCCTGTAATATGGCTTTTTACATTATATTATAATGTAAAAAGCCATATCACAGGGGCATCTTTGGAACTTATACATTATATAATATATATGTAACATTATGAGGTAGCGTGATCAATTTGGTCAGGTCAGGTAAGGTAGGGTGCGAGTCCAGGGCAGGGCAGGGGGCAAGTCCAGGGCAGGGCAGAGGGCGAGTCCAGGGCAGGGCAGGGCAGGGGGCGGCACTCAGTAGTTTTTGTACATGTGGTAGTCCCTGAAGCAGTCACCCAAGCAGAGTGCAACTTTGCATTCGGCGCACATTGAGGTCACTTTTGGGTACGTGGGGTTTCCTGACACTGGTGCTGCAGACGTGGCACTGCACCTGCCTGTGACGAGTGCCAACCAGCTCCATGTTGGTTGGGTAGTGTCTTTCCACCCCCAGCTGCATGCGGTCAGGGACGTGATCCCAACGCCATGCCGTACGTCTGTGAGTGGGGGTGCCATACTTCTCCAGGAGTTGATATGCAACGTTGTACACAAACTCCCGGAATTTTAGTTTCTGGTTTGGGGCCATCTCTCTCTTCACCAACCACAAGTTGTAGGCATTGAGCATCGTGATGTCAACTAGGTGGAGGAAAAGCTTGTGATACCACTTCATAGTCTTCCTCAGACACTCAACGCCTGACAGTTGACAGTCAGACTTGTCCACCAGGCGCATGTTCTTGGTGTAGTCCACTACCAAGTCGGGCTTATAGATGGTCTTCTTGGTTCGGTAGTGGATTTTACCAGAGTCCACCTGGGCACCTGTGTGGACTGTGGAAAGCAGGTGAACGTCTCTTTTGTCCTTCCACTTCAGGGCTACCACTTTCCCGGACTTTTCCAGTTGCTTGTACATCTGCCCCCTTCGTCGCCTTCTTCGGACATGCCTATCGCGGTGTTCCTGGGCCAGTTCGTCGTCAGAAGGTGTGTCACTGGAGGAGGCATCTGACAGAGGAATGACATCACCTGTGAACTTGGGCATAAACTTTCTTGTCTTTCTGACAGTCCCACATGACCCCGTTTGGTTGTCATGAAGAAACTGGCAGAGAGCAGGAGAAGTATACCAGTTGTCAGTGTAGATGATGTGGCCTTTGCCCAGGTAAGGTGCCAACATTTTCCTGACGATGGCACCTGGCATGCCCATGGGGTCACCGGCAGCGGCTTTCGGTAAGTCAATGTCAGTTCCTGTATATACGATCATATCAAGCACTATTCCAGTTTCACAGTCGCACAACACGAAGAGCTTGATTCCGAACCTATGCCTTTTCAAGGGGATATACTGCTTGAAAACAAGATGTCCTTTGAAGTGCACGAGCAACTCATCAATCACCAAATTGAGGAAGGGGTAAAAGTATTTCCTATACCTCTCCAACAACATGGTGAACACATCCCGAACTTTCCATATCCTGTCAATCCTGTTAGGATTTTCGTTGTCTGCAAAGTGCATAAATCTTAGCAGCAACAAAAATCTGTCACAAGTCATGAACTTATTGAAAGTTGGGGTGGCGATGAGAGTGTCGTGCTTCCAGTAGTGTTGCACCACATGCTTCTTGCAAAGAGGCATGAGGAACAACAAGGCAAAAAACGTCATGAATTCTTCAACAGTCGTATCCACCCAGCCTCGTATTCCGCTTTTGGAAAAATGACATCCAATCTGCCAAACACCCACCTGTAGTAGGTGTTTGTTTGGGCAACGATGTAAGTCAATACCTCTGTGGTAAACTATCAATGGAAGTTAAATATTACTAAGCTATAATGAATCAAATAAATCAATCTAAATGAAAACTACTCCATATCTAAATTTAATTCAATCTGAAACAAGCTAAGTTATATCCAAAGGTCTCACATAATAAATTTATATATAGGGTAAGGTTATAAGGGTTAATATTAGCCAGGAATTAACTCACCAATAGTTCCACATGGCAATGAAGCAAGGGAGAACGTTTTACCCAATATGGCGGTGGACAATGGGGATCGAGACTTCGGTCCCGAGACACGAGTCAAGTTAAAGAAAGAATAAATTATTACATGGGAATGGACATGAATATAATGCTTATCTGTCAGTCAGTCATGGCGTCGATGAGAGCGTCGTGATGGTGTAGCTGACCGTATTGCTGTATGTGTATTGTGATTAGAGGCACAAAAGCACGATCAACTGAGGGCGGAAAATTAGATGTTAACTGGTTGGTGTTCGTGAAGGCTCTGGCGTTCCTCGAAAGCACACCTTGCTGCCTTCGCAAACCGCCAGGAGCCCAAATTATCGTACCGCATCTAGGTTGCTCTATACGATAAATTATATTAATATATACGATAAATTCATATATACTACATAAGACCATGGCAATATTGCTTAATAGCATATTAGGCCTTTTATAACTTAACTTATTTACAATCTTATAATATACGATCTACTCGTCCTACGTCGTGCTGTAGGAGTGATCGTGACGTCACAGAGACATACGAGATCACAAAAGAGCCATATTCTATCGTATTTATACGATACACTCCCCCCACAAAAAAAGACCTGAACCCCACCTTAAACCTAAAGTTGCCCAGAGGCTATCTTCTGACGCCACAAGTCGACGGCGCCAGCAGCAGCGCGTCTGGGACACGTCCCGGTCCGAAAATGATCACCATCAGTAAGAGGTGAGTCGTTCCTTTGAGAATCCTCGGACCCAGCAATAACAGGTGGAGCATCAGATTGCAATGCGGAATCGAGCTCCAAAGCGTACAAACGTGCGATAGGACGAACAGTAGTTCCAGTGGCTGTCTTCAATAGCGCCACCCGCCCTGCAGAGTCTGCCCCCTTGTATACCTCCAACACGCGGCCCAATTTCCAGTATAAACGAGGACTATCTTCTTTAATTAAAACAACTTCACCAACTGTAGGTGCCGTTGGTGTACCAGAGGGAGTAACACTCCTTTCCCTCAATGCTAGCAGATATTCACTAATCCACCGTTTCCTAAAATCATCGATTATCCTGGATATATATTGGTATCTCTTAGACACCGCTACCTCAGAGTACAACGAGGGATCCTCTAACTCTACTATGGACTGAAAATCAGATGGAAATGCAGTCAATGGTTTTCCATATAGCAAGTGAGCTGGCGTTAACGGTAGTGGTTCTTGCAGGTCGGTTTACACATATGTAAGCGGGCGATCATTCACGACTGCCTCTATCTCTGTGAGGACTGTCGTCAACTCACTCTTCTTTAATAGAGCACGTCCTACAACCGCTCTTAGTCCTGACTTTACTATGCCGACACACCGTTCCCACATTCCACCAAACCAAGGTGCCTTAACTGGAATGAACCTCCATTCGCACTTCTTCTCTCCCAAAAAAGTGATGATAGTAGGATCACTACTCATATCCTTTAGATATTTTGATGCTTGGACACAAGTGGGAGCATTGTCGCTAAGAATGAGTTGAGGGAATGAACGACGGGCACAAAACCGTCTGAACGCCAGCATAAATTCTTCGCTAGACATATTATCACATAGTTCTAGGTGTACCGCTCGAGATGTTGCACAGGTAAACAATAATATATAAACCTTCTCACTCTCCCTCGTCTACAATGCCCCTGTGTAATCTAATCCTACCGCTTGGAAAGGTTCTACGTGCTTTACACGGCATTCAGGTAGAGGTGGAGCTGGTCCAGTTGCATATGGTTTACCTTTTAGTCTCTGGCATATTACACACTTTCTTACTACGCGGCGAGCTACTTGTCGAACTCTGGGTATCCACCATGTGAGACGTAAATTTGATATAATACGACATACCCCGTAGTGTTTTACTTCCCTATGTGCACGTATGATCAATAGATCAGTAACGTGATGTCTTGTTGGCATAAGTATAGGGCGGTTTGTGCCGTCTGGTACACCCGACCACTTCAGGCGACCCTCACACCTGATGAGGCCATTGTCTAGGTGCAACCTTTGTTGACGCACTATATTAGGCATTAATGTCTTATTCGAGCTTTTCAAGGATTCTAATTCATTGGAAAAGGTTTCTACTTGAACCCATTTGATCAAAGTTACTTCAGCTGCTTTAAATTCACGAGCATCAATGTTGTGACCCCTGTTGCAGAGTTGGCCCGTTACTTTAAGCTTGAGATTGGATACATATCGCAACACCCAAGCTACAACTCTGACTAGTTTATTATAGTCACCGAATCTTGCCCACTTTATGATAGGACCCAGTGGCTCTTTTGGTTGGGCTGTAACTGCCACTGTTTCCAGTGGCAGAAGTCCCTCACCAACAGCATGCCATATCATCCATTTACTTTCATGGAGCAGCCACTTTGGACCATGCCACCACAATTCGGACTTCATTAACTGGCTAGCCGTTATACCCCTAGTTATGAGATCACTAGGGTTTTATTTTGTATTTACATAATGATAAGCAACATCTGGCAAAAGGGCTCTAATCTCATCTACCCTATTCCGCACATAAACTGGCAGAGACTTCTTGCTATGTACCCCGTTGAGTGCGACCTGACTATCGCACCAAACGTGAACGATTTCAATATTTAATTCGCTCTCGTATGCTGCGCATACAAGTTGCACCAGACGTGCTACTAGCAGCATGGCAGTCAATTCCATTTTAGGGATAGTTACCTTTTTAACCGGGGCTACCTTGGCCCGGGCTGTAACTAAATGTGCCTCAAATGAAGTAACAACATATATGACTACCCCGTATGCCGTGGCGCTAGCATCGCAAAACGTTTGTAACGTAACGTCACCGAACGCCGCCACTTTACGAGGTATAGGTTTAGTACATAGGATGGCATATTCATTCAACAACAATGTCCCTTGGTCATTTAGGTCCTCGGCCAAACTGTCATCCCATCCTATTTTACGTCTCCAAACTTCCTGCATTAGAATCCTAGCTCTCATGGTAACGGGTAATGCTAGACCCAAAGGATACAAAAATTGCGCAACTTTGCTCAACAGACTTCTTTTGGTGTGCGCTCCTGTCTGCTGAGCAAAAGACCTTGTTTGAAAAGTTAGTATGTCATGTTTAGGTTGCCAGATCATCCCCAAATTTCTGGACTTTTCCTGGTTAAGAGATGCCGTACCGTCCACCTGTATCAAACTCTGAAGATCTTCACTATTAGTAACACACTCGCGAAGAAATAGATGTGCATCCGCAAACAATCTGCATGCTTGCCAGTATGCATATAACAAATCATCCTGACTATCGTTAGAACCCTGCAAATCGTCAATATATAATCCGCGAGATAGTTTACTTGTGTCCTCATGAGTGTCAGCTAGATGTTTTCTGATTGTGGCATTTAACAAAAACTGTGAGCACGTGGCCCCAAAGAGTACAACCCGAAAACGGTATATTATGATTGGACTTTCAGAATCGCTAATGTTGCTGAACCAAAGAAAGCGGGTAACATCTCTATCTTCCTCCTTTAGCTTGACCATCAAGAATGCTTTCTCGATGTCACTGGTATAGGCATACTTTCCCAGCCTAAACCGCAATAGATGTTGGGACAGGTCCGACACCATGGACGGACCTGTCAACAGGCAGTCATTTAGACTGGGTTGTTGACCTTGGTGGGCAGAACAGTCATACACCACCTGTATTGGTGTGGTGATGCTGTCTTCCCTTACCCCATGATGGTCCAGATAGTGAAGCCTAACCTTCTTAAACGGTTCCTTGACATCGACTCTCTCAATAAAGCCCCTATCCTCATAACTCCGAAATACATCGTCATACACCTGGCGCGTGCTCGGTTCGTTAGACAATTTATGCTGTAATGCGCGCAAGCGACCTAATGCCAAACCATAGTTGGTAGGCAGGCTTATCTCACTGTTCTTCCAGGGTAAACTAACTTTATATTGCTTGTCTGAGGCACAGTAGCACACAGACTCGTCAAACCTTTGTAGCGCAACTTCCGAGTCATAATTAGTCTCCATAGGATTAATGCCTATGTGATCTAATCTCCACAGTCATTCCAGGTCGAACTCGGCTGCCATCATAGGGTCACTAGGTTGGGAATCCTCCCTTCCCAACTCCTCTGCTGCGGTTACATTGACTCTATATATCGAGACCGTGTCGACCAGGACCCTTGACTGTGTAGTATGCACCTTTCCGCTCATGCAATATCCAAATTTAGTGGGGATTACAATTACACCACACATCTTTTTAAATCCAGGGTATACTACTTCATAATAATGATCCACACCAAGTAGAACATGCACCTCACTCTGATTTCCCATGGGATCTGACAAGTTAACCCCTTTGCTACGTAATGCGTGTTCCACCTTCTTCACACCCACAGATACATATTCTGGTAGGGTGTCTACTACGACACAAGTCATAAAGTACCGGTTTTTACGATAGAAATATGAAATCTCCGCTATCTCTTAGTCCTGTTTATCAGTAGCCCCTGTGAAGCCCTGTAATCGAAGAGTCTCAGCCCCTACGATTCGGTGCTTAAGTCCCACTAGTACGGACCTCTTTATAAAGGAACGTTGAGACCCCTGATCTAGAAGTACCCGACAAACCTTGTTACTGTCATTACTTTCCATGGGAATCTGTATTGTGGGCAATATAGTGGTGTCTTGCGTGCTACCTCGTGTCACAGTTGTAGTACCCTCTGTTTTGACGTCTTTGACTTTATCTGCTGTAGGACACAACTTATCAAAGTGATGTCCTTTGCAGTGGCGACAGGGCCTTAAATATATAGCAGTACATTGTCCCTGCTTACCATGTTCCCCACTTAGACAACCCACACATAGCTTCAATTTTTTCGCCTGTGCTAGTTTTGTCTCATTTGTTGGGTATTTTACGCAGAAACTCCATTTATGTTTGTTGTTACATAGCTTACATAGAATCTGAGCAGGTTTCTTATACGCACCCTCTTTCTTTTCTTTAGTCCCCACTGTCATGCTTACTGTTCCCCTCTTCTCCACATTCTCACTCCCTCCCGACACATACATTCTCCCTTTGTTCAACTGTAGATTATTGATCTCCTTACTGAACTGAGTTTTGAATTCCCCCAGCTCAAATTATCTTACCTTATCAAGTATTGCCATAGGAAGCTTCTCACGCAAGATAATGACTATAATTTCCTGCGTGGTAAGCCCTAGGGTGTCTAGCGATCGAGTATGGCACTCCATATTTGCCCTGAAGTCTGTCAACTCATCAACCTTATACTGTGGTTCTGCGAGCCCCAACAAGGCAACGACATGGGCCATCTTCAACTGCTCTCTATCCCCGTATGTGGGCTCTAATAAGTGTACCACTTCAAGATAACTACCACCCACTACTGCAAAACCCTCTATCAAATGTAAGGCCTCTCCTTCCATTTGTCCCTTCAGATAGTGAAACTTGCGGACACTATCCAAAGAGGACTCATGAACCGTAGATCGAAATACGTTCCAAAAGGCTAACCACTCAGTTAACTCGTCCCCAAATGTAGGAAGATTGAGCTTTGGGAGGTGTACAGTATATTTTAGGTCAGTCCTTCTATGGGCCTCATTATTGCCTCCCTTCTTACTTGCGACAGCACGCTGTAATAGGTACTTCGCTCTAAAGACAGGTTCGTCATAGAGGGCGCGATTATCACACTCTGTAACTATCTCTTCCTCCTCTATCATGTCAGCCACAATCACCTCACTCAGAACCGTAATACGACCGTGGGTAGCTTGGACGTTTTCTAATCTAGCCTCCAATTCCTCTAGTTCAGCAGTAGTGATGAAAGTGTTGACGTCCACAATTAGCCTATTTAATACTCCCCGAAGTCCCGCCCTTTGATTTTTAGGGGCTTTGATCAGCACCCCACTAGACGGTGTCTCTTTATTGTCTTTATTCATTTTGCATGTGAGCCTATGTGAGGCTATGTATCTAAATGTTAAGTTACAAAAACAACGGCCAAATAATAGTCTATTTAAGAGACGCCGACCGGCGGACTTCTATGTTATGGAGAAAAAATAGTACACTAAATAGCAATACCTACTAATGGATCATATTGAACAAGAAAAAATGTTAGGTCAGGTCATATGTCACAGGAAGTCTGAAACGGAAAAGAAAATTATTGGGGAAAGATGATGGGTGGGATGCAGGACTTAGGCAGGCGCAATGATACAACCCCGGCGTCCCTCTCTAGCCAACGCTTCGTTAGCCCTACAATCTTATCATACAGGACTTGATTGGTGTCTAAATCGAGGTGGACACCATCCTGGTCGAGGTCCCGGATGCTGAGAGTGAGCGATACAAAGCGGTGCCTCGTTTCTACTAACCGACACCTCAGGGCGCGGTTAACAGAATTTGTTATGGCTTGATACTCCGCCGCTGACAACCTTCGGACTCTCGTCCAGCTTTCAATTGCCACAATCCTACAGCTCCCCCCGGACTCACGCTCCAGATCCAGCGCCACCTCTTTGATAGCGTCAGCTAACTCGCGGGGTACTGTACCGGGGCGTATATCATTGCCGCCCAAAAACAAAAAGATCATATGAGGCCTAAACCGAATCACCTGCCCCCACTGTGGGTAGGCTCTCAGGATGTCAACGGTTGCTCCTGGTACCCCGAAGTAGGACAGCTTGAATGTCCTATCCCCCCCTGACGCCCGATACGACTCGGTTCCTCCGTCAGCTGCCCTTAGCCTAGTGGCATATGAATGCCCTACCGGTACTATGGCTATTCGCTGAGGTACCGGCGCCTGAGGTACAGGAAGATAGCCAAGCCCCACCCCTCCGTGGTCCTTGCTCCTGCATCCCTGGGCTAATCCCTTGCTCATTGCCTAAGAAAAATCACCTACTGGTAGCTAAATCCCGAGGTCTGGGCACAAATGTGGTAAACTATCAATGGAAGTTAAATATTACTAAGCTATAATGAATCAAATAAATCAATCTAAATGAAAACTACTCCATATCTAAATTGAATTCAATCTGAAACAAGCTAAGTTATATCCAAAGGTCTCGCGTAATAAATTTATATATAGGATAAGGTTATAAGGGTTAATATTAGCCAGGAATTAACTCACCAATAGTTCCACGTGGCAATGAGGTAAGGGATAATGTTTTACCCAATATGGCGGTGGACAATGGGGATCGAGACTTCGGTCCCGAGACACGAGTCAAGTTAAAGAAAGAATAAATGATTACATGGGAATGGACATGAATATTATGCTTATCTGTCAGTCAGTCATGACGTCGATGAGAGCGTCGTGATGGTGTAGCTGAGTGTATTGCTGTATGTGTATTGTGATTAGAGGCACAAAAGCACGATCAACTGAGGGCGGAAAATTAGATGTTAACTGGTTGGTGTTCGTGAAGGCTCTGGCGTTCCTCGAAAGCACACCTTGCTGCCTTCGCAAACCGCCAGGAGCCCAAATTATCGTACCGCATCTAGGTTGCTCTATACGATAAATTATATTAATATATACGATAAATTCATATATACTACATAAGACCATGGCAATATTGCTTAATAGCATATTAGGCCTTTTATAACTTAACTTATTTACAATCTTATAATATACGATCTACTCGTCCTACGTCGTTCTGTAGGAGCGATCGTGACGTCACAGAGGCATACGAGATCACAAAAGAGTCATATTCTATCATATTTATACGATAACCTCCATATTGAAAAAAGCGAGGAAGAACTCGCTTTCGTTAGAGTTTTCGTCACAGGGTCAGTCATCAGTTGTACCTGACATACCAGGATTGAACTGGGACACGTCAGGCACAAAATTGGCCCCGTCAGACCACTCAAACGAAGGCATGCCAGGGATCGGAATGTCGTCTCGGTCTGCTTCAGCGTCTGAAATATCGCTGCCATGATCGCGATACAACAGCATCATCACCCTCCTCTTCACTAGACAGACGCCCTTCTTCATTTTCATCACCGACGTCTGACTCACTTCCACTATCCACTCCCAAATCCCCCCACCCTTGGTCCCGTGCTTGGGTGTCGTCGTCGAAACCTGCAGGGCTGCCAATATCACCACCAAATCACCACCAAACAGCAGGGCGGCGTACTTAGATGGTGTCAGAGTTTTTCTGCGAGCTCTAGCACGTAGGGGCGTCTTATGGGCAGGGGCAGGGGCAGAAGGGCCGACAGGGGCGTCGGCAGGGTCGGCGTCAGCAGGGGCGGCACTGGTGGGTGGTGCAGTGGGCCTGGAGGCAGGCAAGATGATGGTGGTGCCTGTCGCCCCTTTTCCTTTCCCTCTTCCTTGGGCAGGGGCGGCAGGAGCAGCAGGGCCGGCAGGGACAGCAGGGCCGGCAGGGCCAGCAGTCGCTTTCCCTCTCCCTTTCCCCTTCCCCTTCCCCTTCCCCTTCCCTTTTCCTTGGGCAGGGGCAGCAGGGGCGGCAGGGGCATGGGCAGCCGGGCCAGGGGCGGCTGGTAGTGGTGGTGGTGGTGGTGGTGGTGGTGGTGGTGGTGGCAGGGTCACTGTGGCAGGCGTACGGGTTCTCTTCCCTACGCCCGTGCTTTTGATTCTGCCTGCCCCCGTAGGTTCTGCAGCCCTAGGGCGGCCTCCTGCGTCGCTGGTACTGGTGGCAGTTGGTGGTAGTGATTGTTGCAGTGGCCTGGGTCGTGGTGGCAGTGTCCCCAAAGGCCAATGACCTCCGTGCAATTGCCCTGCTTGCACGTGTTTTACGTACTTTTGGTGCTGGTGCTTTGTCCTCCGAGCTGTAGGGCGTGTCGTACTGGTAGCTAGGGTTTTGGGTAGCCATCCTCTGCCTTCCACGGCGGCTGACACCACCAGAAGGAGGGCTGGTTGTGTCATCAGGGCGCGAGCGTGAGGGACGTGTGGGCTCCATGGCTAGTGCTTGTGTACTGGCGTGTACTGCTTGTATGCGCGCGGCCCGAGCGTACGGGGTGGTGGTGGTATCAAGAGTTGCCAAGTAGTACTAGACCCACACCAATTTGTAGCCGCCTGCCTATAAACCCGCGGCTTTGGTACGTGTTCAAAAGCCTTACTCTTAAGAGTCTTCCCGCAGTCCGCCGGGGGAACTCTTAAGAGTCTCCCTGCAGTTCCCGGGTTAATTCAACTGTATGGCTGTTAACCTTTTATTGGTGGCGCGCAACTTATGTCGTGTGAAAGAAATTTGGACTAAGTGGCGGTTCACAACTTATGTCGTGTGCCATTTTCAGCACGCAATGTTGCTGAGAGAGAGAGATAAGTGGTGGTAGGAGAGTAGCAAGCGTATGACTGCTCCAGACCACCGTGGCGGACCTACTGACAAGAATCCCACCCTCCCCCACCCTCATGCACTCGCTACATAGGGAATTATGTAGGGAACTACCTAATTACATGGTTTTTGCACTCGTGTTGCGCGATCGTTGCCAGAAAACTAGCGGTCGTACAAGGATGGTTGGGGATGTCATTGGAAATCTCTGTTTATGCCCTTTCAGGGATAGATACTTGTTTTATGCTCTGGGTCTTATTTAGGCATGAACATTATCACATAAACAACCCTATTTAGGGTAAAAACACCCCGCTGGGCGGTACATATAAATTACCGCCTAGGCCGCTCGTTAGGTGTTAAGCCTGTACCTATGATTAGATGCCATACCATAGAAGGGCAATTATGCCGCTATTGAGACATGAATGTCATGGATTTATACACTGTGACTACTGACTATAATGTCAAACACGAAATACCAGTTACTCCAGCAGCCTATCAGGTGGAATAGTGGATTCCTTCAATTGCAATAAGAGGTAGTGTATAGGATAATAGGACGTGCATACCATATGAATTTGAAGGAACTATTTTCATATGAAACCTATGGTTTAGAACTGTGAAAGGCAGGAGCAGCCCTGTCTAAAGTCATGTTGGCCCTTATGCAATAATTTCAATGCCTCACAGGCTCAAGTAGCTAACCATTGTAATGTTCTTTCCATAATATAGGAACATAAGAAAATGGGAGTCTGCAAAAAGCCGATCGGTCCACACAAGGCAGATCCCTGTCACACCCAACCCCAATTACACAAGAACACTAGGTCATAAGATCGCAGGAAACTGCATATGGCCATGAGCCAGCTCCCATTCACACCCAGCCCACATCACCCATATGGGAATCCAACTTATGCATAAAGCTTTCAACTGTTTCTGAGCTAACCACTGTTCTGGGCAGCGCATTCCACATGTTAACAACTCTATTCCCAAACCAGTGCTTTCCTATATCTTTTCTAAATCTAAACTTATCTAACTTGAAACCATTTGAGCGGGTTATGTCGCCGTTCTATAGCTTCAATACCTCATCTATATCGCCCTTATTTAAACCTTTTATCCATTTAAATACCTCTATCATGTCTCCCCTACATCTTCGTCTTTTCTTTAAAAGATGGGAGGTGTCAGGTCAGTGTATTCATATATGTATGCAAATTGCAATGCACATATGTGTTGCTCTATGTCATGTGTACATGTATATGCATGTGCCGTGGCCTCATGGGGTAGAAATGTGGTTACTGTGACTGGCTTGCCCATGTATATGGGTAGATTAATACTACAGAGACAGAAAAGGTGACACTTTTGGGATAAAACAATTCACAAGGACCTGCTAGTCTTACTGTGACACTGTCTCTCTTGAGTAAGGGGTAGGGACTAGGTTACTAGGGGAACTAAGGGTAGGGGGGATATAATACTGGAGTGACAGGCTGAATAGATAATTAAGTATTCGTCCAGGAAATTGAGGAAGCCTGATTATTAGGAAAGCACATATATTTTGTAACTAAAAGGGATTTGAATCTTCCTAATCCCAATCCTTCACCTAATCATGTCCCTGAAGCCTGAGAGTGTCCTTTTGTCACTCACTGTGCTACGGAGTACGGAAACAGACCTTTAGTTTAGTTACCCAAATATTTTAATTTTTCTTTCAATGGAAATAATGGCTATAAATCGCGAATTGTGCAATAAATATGTGTTACATTTATTTATTGACATGCTCTTATATACTGTAGTTTTCGTATATAATCGAAGAATAATGTAAGGGATTTTAGAACTATCAAACCAGTCATTCTCATTCAGTGAATACAAATGGCGGACTTTCGGTCTCTCGTCATATTTCAGGATAATATGGAGAATGTAGCTTCAGTATCAGCATTTCCACACATGATTTACAATTGTGAATAACTGAACATCTTGTATGACGAGGAGCTGCTTAAAATGGTGAAAATAGGATAATATTGAGACTATTCGGATGGCCTTAAATCGACTTTGGTAAGTATTCGAATTAGCCTACTTATTATTATGTGGCCTAGGTACAAAATATGCATATAGCCTATATGCAAAGCTGAAGGCTTTCTGAATCATATGTAGGGGGTATAAGAAAGATATTAAATTACCAACGTTATAGATATAGGGTGGTACCGACATCCGGTAAATCCAGAAGGGCCAGAACCATCCTCCATCCACCGATAAATTCGCCAACTTCACGAAAGTTCACCATGTTATTACATGGCTGCCGTAAGCCGATTTTAGTTTTTTAAATGACTTATGAATAGCTTAGAGTGTGCTCTTTATGGATATACCAATGCAAGTTATATACAGAAAGTTTTTACATGCGTAATGTGCAAATGAAAATCGGTACTTTAATTGACCGATGGTACCTTTATCGGTGTTTTACCCTAGAAACAATTATAAAATGTTTAGGCCTAACTTGTAATGGTGCATTTATAGAATAATTTTGTTTAGCCTAGATTCCCTAGAACTAGGGGCAGGGTATCAAACGATGCTGTTTTTTTGAGTGATAACGCAAATGAACTTTTTGTATAATGATAGGCCTATCAGAAACTTCAGTCTAATAAAAAAAAAAAAAAAAAAAAAGGCTAAATTGACACAATTTTGGTCTCCGTATTTTCCATCTGGATTGCTTGTAGATTGCAGGAAATGCTGTTTTAGACACCTAAATTCTCAAAACATTTACGGGGAGGCATGCCCCCGGACCCCCCTAGAGCTCGCTCCTTCGGCGCTCGGCGCTCCGTCGCGCTACGATAACAAACCCCCCCTTGTACGCCAGTCTCAATTGGGGGTGTCTTAAGTCAGTCCTAAAACCCAGCTTTTAAGCTTTGACACACTGCCCAGCACGAGTAAATGCATAATATTGAACGGTACTTGAAAAGTGGACCAAATCCTTAACCCGGGAATGGGGAGAACACTCTTATGAGGTTTTGGTGGGCAAGGGCGAGGACCCTCTTAAGAGGTAAGGCCTAAAAAAAAAACTTTTAAAAGGCCCCAGTAGCACTTAAGAAAAGTTAAATGGTTATTAAGTGAGATAATTCCCGGTCAATATAAAGATGATGTAATTACATTGCTAAAAAATTGTTTACATTGTTCTTATCTAGCTTAGAGTTGTGTAAGGGTGTTTTGATGTGTGATAATACTAGGAAATGCATATTTACCCATTACACAACAATCTAAAAACACGCCCCTTCACTCGCGAAAAATAACTATTTGGCCATAACGGTTTGCCGTGGGATACTAAATATGTTGAGGGGAGGGGCAGGCCTCCCCCCCCCCCCCCCCCCCCGAGGATTTATTTAAATTGTCATATATTTAAACAGTAGGGGGCAAAACCCAAATTTTCCCCAATGTTGCTGCTGCTGCTTCTTCTTCGCGGCGGATGTAAGCAAAGCCACCTGCCTCTTCCGAGGTAGGCGATATAGAGGATATTTTTTTTTTTTCAGGATCAGTAATACATTTTTACGGACATTTAGACACATATAGGAATGAAATACATGGCATAAGAAACGGTTAATATACAGGAGACGCAAAAAAAAAAAAAAAAAATCTTGGGATTTTTCATTTTTTTTCTTGGGATTTTTTATTTTGTTTTATTAACCTAACCAAAAAACCTAACCTAACCTAACCTAATAGCCCCCAAATACATTTAGGTTAGGTTAGGTTAGGTTTTTTGGTTAGGTTAATAATAAAAAAAACAAAAAATACAATAAAAAAATAAAAAACCCAATATTTGTTTTTCTTTTCCCGAGGATAAAAAGTATATAGAAATGAAGCATATGTTGATAGGAACCCAAAACTACCATTAGAAATTTGCTAGCTATATTGTTGCGTCTCCTGTATATTGACCTAAGAAACCTGTAGGCCACGATTTAATCGATGTATGAATTTAATTACATCATCTTTATATTGTCCTAATTCCCCTTCATACCTCCTACCACTACTCCACATCCGTCAAAATCCCCTCCTCCCCCCCCCCCCCCCCCCCGTCAATGATCACCTATTTTCCGTGTTATTCCCTTATTCATTGGTATATTTTCGTGTAAACATCTCCAGGCCGATTCCATTGTGTTGTCATGTGACTATCGAGTGTGTTGCGTAAGGTAGGGTGTGGGTGAATGAGTCTGTTAAGCTTGAGGCCTCGTGAGGGGAGGGTCTGGCTCGCTCTGCTCCACAATGCATGAATGGACCGGCCGACTATAATTCGCGATTTTGACCAACCAAACACCATTCCCACTTGTTTTATTGTTGTTACATGTTACTATAATCGGAAAATATAACCGAAACTACCACTAATTATTGGGTAGGATGTTGTGAGCGGGCGTACCGCCATCTTTTTTTACATTACGCGTAGTGGGGTCGGACCTTTCCCCTCATGATCCCGTCTAACCTAACCTAGTATTCATATAGTAATGACAGGGGGCAAATAGCAGAAAATATAGCGTAGAAATAGACGGGAACGTAAGTGCGACCGCGGCGATCGCCCTATGTAAACAATGACGACCGTACGCCCGAACTCTACAGCCATCCCCACTAATTTTCCCATGGTTTTTCTTTTTGGCTTTAGGTAGTTTTCATCATTATACAGTAGTTGAAATTAGTTACAATCCCCGGCAAATGTTATTTCTCCCATTATCCAACAATCTTAAAACACTCAGATGTAAGTAATTTTCAGATAAACATACAATTTATTTTTGCCTTTGGATACAGGTTGGGTTGAGGTGGGCCTTTGCCCCCCCCCCCCCCCCCCCTCAACCCCCATGACTTATTGAAATCAGCATCTATTTTAACAGTAAGGGGCTTAATAAGAGTTTCACTGCCGTCAATAGGGAGGCTTATAGGGAGATTTTTTTTGTTTTTACAGTACTTTATATAGTGCACATAAAATGTATCTCCAGAGATTGAAACACATTTTAATATGATCTTTGCAACATCCTTATTCTATACTAGCCTTCAAATATTGAGAAATAATTAGTGGTAGTTTCGGTAATAAGTACCCTATCTTCATATTAAACGTAAAGTAGGCGCATATGAATAAGTAATATAACTATATTTATCGTAAAATGACGATTATAGGCAGGAATGGAGCTTAATATTGACGCCCAGAAGTGTGGTGTTCATTACACCCTGCGCGCGCTCGTCAGGTCAATGCATAGTATTAACCTTTTCTGTACCAGTGCCGTTCTTTTACATTTTCTCTGGCTACTATTAGACTATATTATTCAGCTTCAAGAGAGCATCCAGGATAAATATAGCTAGACTTACATGAAAAAGATGTCGCCGGTGCAGAAGGGGTTAACGAATAAAAAAGCATGTCTTATTTGTTTCAAGTAGCGTCATATTCTATTAGGGTAAAATTAAAAGGTAAGAGTATAATGACCAACCAGTGACGGGCCCGATCGATGATTATTAGTGTGTTATCACTTTCATGAACGATACTATGTTGGTGTACATGTACTTACTGTCGCAAATTCGCTATAAGTGAAATACGAGAAACTGTAAAAAATACCTCCCTGTCGATGGCCGCGCAGCAATAGTACACAATGGCCATCATTCGGTAGCTCTTACCCTCAATCTTTCAGTCGAACGTCACTACACCTAGCGGTCTTTTAAGGAATCATAAACCAAAGCATGAACCAATCACAATGCTTCCCGTCACTCATGGAACCAATCACAGCCTTCCATCAAATTATCAACCAATCACACAGACTTTCAGTCGTCACGTCATGCCCCTCGCCGGCCCGGGCCGGCTCAGTTTGAAGATGGAGCCCTAACATGGATGTCGTGGTGGTATGTGCTACGAGTTTTTCAGGTAATTTGATGTAGTTTGGTATTTTTATTTACCGGATCAGTCTGAAGATGGTTTTTTCTTTGATATACAGTGTTGTTTAATACCAAGGACTATCGCATTTTACTATTTTCCTATTATCCATCAATCTTAAGACACTGCCCCCGATAGTGGGGAGGGCTATGAAGATCAGGGAAATTGCGGGGTAAAAGGCGTAAATAAAGGGGTAATATTGGAAAAACTCTGAAAATACAATATTTAAAAGTAACAAAACCTGAAAATGGAAAAACCCGAGCCAAGTTTTGACCAAACTTGGCTCGGGTTTTTCAATTTTTCAGAGTCCAAAATCACAGAAACTTCATTTCGAAAGTTGGCTCGTTTTTTTTTAGCAAAAGTTGGCTCGGATTTAAGGGATTCAGCGGGGGTGTGGGGGCGGCAGCCCCCACCCATAATACTATGTTAGGTTAGGTTAGGTTAGGTTAGTTTAGGTTTGGTTAGGTTAGGCTAATGTAAATCCCATAATACTAGGTTAGGTTAGGTTAGGTTAGGCTAATGTTAACCCCATAATACTAGGTTAGGTTATTTGGTTAGATTAATGACAAAACTTGGCTCTGTGACGCCTACCAGCGTTGGCAGAATCGCCTCCCGGTAGCCACCAGCACTCGCCAGGGCAATGCATTTGGCTACAGTCTATCTACAGTGTTGTACTTTCTTTCTTGTGAATCGTCATGTCACAGGCTGTATATAAGTGGTATTTATTTTCGCCTGTGACAAGGCATTATATTTTATATCATCAGTTATAAGTTTAATGTATAAGACTGAATGATACAGCTAGAGAGTGTGAGTGAGTAAGTGCAGGAGGCAGAGGGTAGTACGCATAGTGTTACACGTTGTCTCGGTGACGTCATGCCACGGCCGGGCCCTCTTGAGTGGCTGGCCGCGCTGCCGTCCTCCTGCCGCGGCAGGAGGTGGTCCTCCCCCCGCGCTCCCTGCTGTTTTTGTGCCTTCCTTGCTCAGAGCTTGCCTGACCAGCATACCCTTCACATCTCCCTTGCCACCTGTCCCCGACTTCTACCTATAGAACACTTTCTCTCTCTCTCAACTTCTTACCTCTCATTCGTCCAATCTATTTAACATCATATTTGGTTCTGCACGATTTCATACATCGGCCATCGTATTATATGCTGAAGCTCTTAGATATTCCATGTTTAGTTAGACATTTTGGAGGGGTTAACATTTTGTCTGTAGAGGTTCGACACACTAGCGGTGTCTCCCTACCTTTTGCTTGGTTGTCTGCTGGGCTATTTAATGCTAGACTGGGGTGAGGCTATTGTTGTTGTGATTTCCGATGTGTACCAGGTTTTGTTGAACCTGTACAATCGCAACGGATATGTGGGAAGCCTAGGTTGTCTTTCTGACTGTGTACCTTGTGAGTTTAGCAGTCTGTTGCGAGTGAGGGCTTATGCCTCTGCCACCCAACACTGTGCTAACTCGTTTTGCTTTGACTTTGAGAGGGTCGCCAGGAGAGAACCAGATACTGGCGATCTGGATCTTGAGAGCACCCCGTCATTTAACGTAATTTGGCCGCACAGTCTTAAGGACCTCGCTAGGCTACGAGCCGCTTTCTTAGCCATTGTTTCCTAGCCTACTACATCCCAGCTAGACTTTATTCGCCTAGCAGACACCCGATTAGGATTATAAGCTCTTATGTTATGTATGCAGCATTTTTATTCACGTTGATTGTAAGCCTTGGTTGTTGTTGAGTTGTACAACCTGAGCAGGCTTTTGCGTTGCCTGAGGAAGTACTTCTTTTGTTGTTGGAGATAATACTATTGCGCATTTATTATTATTCCCGTGCCAGTTAACACTGTATGTCCATACACTTGTCATATCTTGTTCCTGGTTTATATAACAGTTCAAAATCCGATTCGATCATCTTAAGCAGCATCAGACTTTCTTTAGAAGATTCCTGTTTGATGCTTTAGGACTTTCATTCTATCTATCTATCTATTGCCTGACGCTGTGATCCCCGAAGGTGTGGCCATGAACGAACCGCCCCCATGCACCTCTGTCCCCAACCAGTCGACGCCCCTCCCCCCAACCAGCACTGCCCTCGGTCAAGTACTTCCTCACTCCATCCTTCCACCTCATATTCGGTCTACTTCTCCCTCTCTGTCCCTCCACCTCGCTCTCGTACACCCTCTTAGTCATTCTCTCGCTTTCCATACGTTCCATATGGCCGAACCATCTCAAGTTGTTCCTTTTCACACTTTCCAGCACATCTACCTCCACACCACACCTCCTTCTTACTTCCTCATTAGTCTGTCTATCCCTCCATGTATCTCCGCACGCACTCCTTAACCCTTAATTAGCGGCGAGCAACATAAGTCGAGTTAAAAAAAGCTGGACTATGTGGCAGCGCTCGACATAACTAGCGAGCGTAACTGCTCCAGACCACCGCGGCGAACCTACTGACACAAATCTCAGCTCCCTCCTCCCTCTCTCACTCGCTACATACTCAATTATGTACCGAAAGTACCGAATTACCTGCTTTTTGCACTCGCGTTGCACGGTTATTGCAAGAAAACTATCCATCATACAAGGATCGTTATGGTGTCATTCGAAAGCTCTGTTTATGCCCTTTTCATTAAGTAATTCATTTCCACTGCTCTCACTCTTGGTCCGAGTCTCTCAACCAACGTTCATGCTTCGCTTCCGTAAGTCAGTGTCGGGATTACCACACTGTCATGCAAGGACTTCTTCACTTCCATACTGACCACCCTATTTCTTGTTACTGCTTTTAGCGTTCCTACAACCCTCTTCCCCTGTTGTACCCTCTCCCGCACTTCTTCATCCATAGTCTCATCTTTACTCAAACACTGCCCAGATACTTAAAAGAGTTGACGATCTTCATAGCCTGACCGTTCAGCTTCACCTCACACTCTGTGACTTCACCCCTTTCGAAGACCATGACCTAGCTCTTCCCCGTATTTACCTTCAAATTCCGTTTTTCGCACACTGTTCCAAACTCATTTACCAGACCCTGCTCCTCCCATTCATTATCACTCATCAGAACTGTATCATCCGCAAACAGCAGTATAGGTAGCTTCCACTCAATTCCCTCCCTCTTCAGCGATACACCAACATCCACTGCTCTTGATAGGATTTCTTTCATGACTCCATCCATATATACAGTAAACACCAACGGGGACATCATACACCCCTGTTACAAACCACCATTCAGGTCAAAGAACTCGCTCTGCTCACTCTCCACACGTACTGCCGCCTTTGCACCCTCATACATGCTCTTCACTGCTTTCAGCAACTTGCCCTCTACTCCGTATATTCTAAGTACTTTCCACAAACCTTCTCTATCCACTCAGTCATAGGCCTTCTCCAAGTCCATAAAGACAACATACACCTTTTGTTTCTTCTCCAGATACTTCTCCACAACACAATTCAGGGTAAAAATCTGATCTATACATCCTCTTCCCTTCCTAAATCCTCCCTACTCGTCACCTATCCATTTCTCCGTTCTCACTCTCACTCTCTCAATCACTACCCTACTGTATACCTTCCCTACTACGCTTAGAAGACATATTCCTCGGTGGTTACCACACACTCCTCTTTCCCCTTTGCCCTTATATAGGGGGACTATTATGCCAGTCTTCCAGTCATCGGGTGCACTCCCCTTCTCCCATGCTAGTTTGCACATTTTCCATACCCATTCTATCACTATCTCACCACCATTAGGGGAGGTGTGGTGGAGTGGTCTTGCCACTGGCCTGGTAATCCAAAGGTCCCGGGTTCAAATCCCGATGTATCAATGGGAAGATATTATTGGGATGGAATTTGTGCTGTACCTAGTATCAGTGTATTACCACAAGCCCACCGAAACGTCAATAAAATACCCTCATTGTTCCCTGATTAAATAGCACTGTATGAATATTCCCATATTCAAAATATGCTATAGGGGTGCAATGCCTGGTGAGTTATCTGCTCAACAGGTGGCGTTGTGTGTGTGTGTGTAAGTGTGAGAGTCCGAGTGTAGGGGATGAGACAGTGAAGCACGGGAACGAGGTGGCTTCAGAGATGGGGTCGTTTCGGGCCATGAGTGAGCACCGTGCCTCATGTGAAGGCAAGATGGCAGGTGCTCGTTGTACTCTACGTGCTTCACATGTCTCACTCCCTAGACTGGAACAAGACCTCACGGGCTTCACTGTTCATTGTAAAGCGGTGAATGTTAAGGCTCTCAGCCTATGCCCGAGAGGAAGTAAGTTGGAATATAGAAAAAAAAAAAAAAAAAAAAAAAAAAAAAAAAAAAAAAAAATACCTCAACATTTTCCCACACTCCATCTGTTCCTGGTGCTTTCCCCAACTTCACTCTTTTCATGGCTTCCCACACTTCTGACCTCATGATCCCCACCTCCACCTCCTCCTCCACTACTTCTCTTCTTCTCCCTCCCATACCATATCCAGCTATGTTTGCATTTTACATTTAGCAACTCACTGAAGTACTCCCTCCATCTTTCGACTCTCTCTTGCTTCTCGGCTAGCATTCTCCCATTCTTATCTTTCACACCCTTACTGTTTCCCTTGCTGCCTTCCATAACTTTCTTGACTTCTTTCCAAAACAGTTTCTTACTCTCCCTCCATTTTACACTCAGCTTCCTTCCAAATTCCTCATCTACTCTTCTCTTACTTTCCTTCACTACTCTCTTCACCACCCTCTTACTCTCCACGTACCTCGCTCGTTTCTGTCTCTCGGAATCTTCATTCCCTCTACTACCCAACCACTCTCTATATGCTTTCTTCATTTCTTCCACAGCTATTCTTACCTCTTCTGTCCACCATGCTGTACCTTTCACTCCCCTCCCTCTTCTCCTCACTCCACACACCTCCTCACATGCTGCACAGATTTCATCCTTAAACACCTTGCTCATCTCCTCCACTTCCTCCATAACTTCCAGGTCGAACCCACTTAGTCGACTTTCCACTGCTCTCCTGTACTCCTCCCTGACTTCCACCTCCTGCAACCTCTCCACCCTCCTCACCATTCCACCCTCCTCTCGCCTCCCTCCAGCTCTCCTCACCCACTTCTTTTGTATCCTAACCTTAGCTACCACTACATAATGATCAGACAGACCCCCTCCAATACCCCTATACACCCTAGCATCCATCACAGATTTCTTCATTCGTTCATCCACACATACATAATCAATCAATGACTTTCGTTCCACCACTGTCTTATCCTTCATCGTCAACATCCGTTTCCACGTGTACCTGTGGATCATTCTGTGTCGGAAGAAGGTGTTGGCTATCCACAGCCTCCTCCCCACACATACGTCCACAAGTGCACTACCATTCCCATTCACCTCTGATGGTACCCCCCACCCTCCCACCACTCCCTCAACTTTCCTATCACCCACCTTACCATTCATATCCCCAATCAGAAATATTCTTTCATTCTTGTCAAACTTCTCCCAGGCAACGCCTCCACATTCATCCAGAACTCCTCTTTCTTTCTTTCAAGTATATCCTCTGTCGGGGCATACACGCATACAATCACCCACGTTTGTATTCCTACTTTCATTCTCACCCTCACAATCCTTGAACCCACAGACCCATACTCTCTTACACATTCCTTCCAAATGCTACTTACAAACAAACATGCACCTTCTCTCGCTGTTCCTTCACTCACTCCAGCACACACACCCATTCCACACTCCCACTCTCTCACATCTGAACCTTTCCATTTGGTCTCTGTCATTCCACATACATCCAGCCTGGCATTTACTAACACTTCCAGAACCTCTTTCATTCACTTTCTTTAATATAGGAGTGACAGTTTATTATTGTTTAGAGTAACTTTAATTATACCTTCTTCTTGTTTGCATTAAATCATTCCAGTGATTTGATTAAGCTCTCTATCTTTTTCCTTGTATACATTATTAACGTAATTGTATGTTGTTGTGATCAGGCTGTATCAGAGATCATCAGCCTGTAGTAGTAGTGCATTTATACCGAGTTATAGGATACCCCGCTATCGCAGATTTAACTCTGGAGGGTATAGGTGTTTTTGTGCGCCGGCATTATAAGTTCGAGGGTTGGATCTAGTGTTACCGTTGTGGCTGTGTGCCTTTCTAGTCCAATGATTAAGAGCCCTTGTTTTATACGAGTCCCGGTCGTAACAGCTCGGATTTCATGGATTTAGCGGGATTTATACTAGGTTAGGTTAGGTTAGGCTAATGTTAACCACATTCTTACTGGCTTTATCCACGTTGAAAAACAAAAAAACCCGAGCAAACTTTCGAAATGAGGTTACTGTGATTTTGGACTTTGAAAAATTGAAAAACCCGAGCCAAGTTTGGTCAAAACTTGGCTCGGGTTTTTCCTATTTCAGGTTTTGTTACTTTTAAATATTGTAGTTTCAGAGTTCTTCCAATATTACCTCTTTATTTACGCTTTTTAACACGCAATTTCCCTGATCTTCATAGCCCTCCCCACTATCGGGGCCGTGTCTTAAGATTGATGGATGATGGGAAAATAGTAAAATGCGACAGTCCTTGGTATTAAACAACACTGTATATCAAATAAAAAATAAAAAACAACAAAAAATAACCTGAAAAACTCGTCACTGGTTGGTGATAAACATTTACCAATTAAAAGTTCATTCAACCATACAGATTATAAGCCTAGAAGAACATTAAATCCTGCCACTCGTGCAAAGTACTTGTGTCCTGTTCATGTCTTGGCAACAATAAACGGATAGTTTTATCCCTTTCACTACTGGTGCCGTCCTTTAAACTTTGTTCTGGTTACTAGGCTATTAGACTATTTTATTCAGTTTAAAAAGGGCCTCCAGCAATTAACAGGCTTCGAATTATCTCACTTAACCCTTTTTACTACACAAATTAAAAAGACGTCGCTGGTACATAAGGGGTTAAAGACAGGGTTTGGGAAGTGCTCCGATTGCCAGCTCGCGCGCCCGCCCGCCGACGCAATTCCCTCCTTCCCCTAACCTGCCCAAATGTGAGATTCTTCAATTCCACCCAGTTCCTAGTAGGTTTTCAAATCTGCGCTATGTTGTCAAATTAGACAGGAATTTAACTGCTGGAGTGCGACTATATAAACAAAGCGGACGGTACGCCCGCTAACTCAACTCTTACCATACTTAGTTTGATATACAATTATGCAAATAGAATAAAGCTTATGGCTCGCGACTGTACGAACTTGCACATCTGGTTACGTAAAATAAACTGGGGTACCAATTTCGTTCGCGCTATGAGGAGGCGTGGACCGATAATACCAAAATAGCCGTAATAATAGTGTAATATACATATAAAATCGAAGCCGTCATTGTTTTATCCGTAATCTGTCTCGTTTCCGAGGAGCTGAACGGTGCAATGGGATTTAATATTGTTAGAGAGAGAGAGAGTGTGAGTGAGTGAGTGAGTACCGGTAGCTAACATCTCTCTTAAATTGCTCCACCGAAAAACTGTTTGACATACATACATACAGAGAAAGAGAGAGAAGTACTGGTAGTTAACATTACTATTAAACTGCTCCACCGAAGAAATGTTAGACATTCATATATATGGTTCATACATACGGACAGAAAATGACAGCAACAGTTACTTGTTTCCTTACTATAAGTTTCTTCACCTTCATGGCTTAATTATATTCTCCATCAAATTATTTCCTTCCTAATGTTTACTATATTGTAGCACCCCCATTTACATATTATCGATATTTATATTATTATTATTATTAGTATTATTATTATTTTTGTTTCTAGTAGTAGTAGTAGTAGTATTTTATAAGTCAAAATCCTCTTTTATTCTAGTGCTACCTCAAACTACTTATCATATATGCTGAAGAATCTTGCCTTGGTATTTGAGGAAGTAGGAACCCAAAATAATAGATACATAATTAATAAATGCCAACTCGATATTATGTAATTGTTAATATCTCCTTCTTTTGTTCTCTTTCAACCTTCTTGTTATTTTGGCGTTTTGTTGTCATTATATTGTTGCTAACACTAGACTATTTTATACAGCTTAGGAAGGATGTCCAGCTATCAAAGGGGTAAAATTCATCTTCTTTATCTGTTTGTTATACCGGTAATTATATTGTTGCGAACAATAGACTGTTGTATACAGCTTAGGAAGGATGTCCAGCTATCGAAGGGGTAAAATTGATCTTTGTCTCTTTTGACTCCTACAGATCCTTTTTAAGCTAAATAATGTTTTCTACTCGTAGCCAGATATAAATGAAAGAATGCGTGAAGGTATCGTGTACGTAAAGTACCAGCAGCTGATCAAGTCGTTTAAGGAGAAGTCATCAAGGATCATCGTCTCAGGAATCGTCCCCCGGCTCGGTGTAGAGAGCCGATTTTACAACATAGCCACCTGCACAAATCGTTGTCTAGCAAACCTCTGCAGGAAGGAGAACGTGGGATTCGTCGACACCTGGGACAATTTCTACTACGATGACTATTTGTTTTCGGACGATGGAGTTCATCTGAACCAGGTGGGAGCAGCACGTTTTGGGCGTCTTCTCAACGATGCGGTGAAGGATTTTCGGAGAAGAAATCGACTCAGCACAGGACAACCAGGAAGGAGGACCGAAGACAGCGAGGACGGCAACCTACAAAGGAATTAAATACTAATCCGTCAAGAACCGCAAATTTGGATAAAGCTCCACCAACACGACCCAAATTCAAAACCGTCAGGGATAACGACCGAGGACCGAGGACAGCCATGAATGTAAATGTAGATCCGACCAGAACCAAACATTCGATGAAAGAACGTTCTGTGAGTTCTAAAACCGCAACTTTAAAGATTTTCTATGCAAACGCTCGTAGCATACGCAATAAATTTTCAGATTTAGAGGAACTAGTGTTTACAGAAAATTATGATGTGATTGGCATAACAGAATCTTGGCTCAATACGGAAGATAGAGACTTTTTAGCAGAGTATTCACTTCCCGGTTATGTAATGTTTGAGAACAGCCGAATAAATAAAATAGGAGGTGGCGTTTTATTTTATATCAAAGAAAGTCTTAACCCGACCCTCGTGTCTAAACCTCAAATTGTGAACGTCGACACATCTTTTGTGCTAATAAAGAATAATAAAGGTACAAAAATAATACTTGCGTTAATATACAGACCTCCAGCTCAATCAGTGCAAACTGACCGAGAAATTTACGAACAAATTGCAGATGTAAGTAACTCACAAGATACCGTAATTTTTGGCTACTTTAATTTACCTGTGACCAAGTGGGGCGATACTCTTACTTCACACTCCGGACATGACTTGTATACGAACTTGCAAGAGAGTTCGCTTTATCAATTTGTTCGAACGCCGACCCGTGGTAATAACGTTCTTGACATTGTACTTCCAACAAAAGAAGAATTGATAGAGAATTTGAATGTTGGTGATGAATTCAGTAACAGCGACCATCGTATGATAACTTTCACTTTAAAGTTTACTAGTAACGAACCAAATAGTAGCATCGAAAAAGTCCCTAATTTCAAGAAAGCAAACTTCCATAAACTTAGAGCTATGTTTAAAGAAACTGACTGGAGCTTTTTAATTAACAATAACGACATAAATACATCTTGGAAGTTATACGAAGCCACTTACCTAAAAGCAGTGCAAGACTGCATACCATCGAAAATACGGCGTCCAGGCCATTATAATAAGCCCAAATGGTGGAATAAAGATATTTCAAACTGCCTGCTTGCTAAAAAATTTGCTAATGATAGATTAAAATCCTCACAAAATACGAAGAACGGGTGAAATTTGTAGAGCTACGACGCAAAGCCAAAAAGTTAATTAAGCAAAGTAAAAAGACCGAGTTACATATTGCGAATCAAAGTAAAACAAACCCGAAAGAATTCTATAGTTATATCAGAAAGAAAAAAGTAGTTACTTCAACTGTTGGACCGTTAGTCGATGAAAATGGAGAATACACCAAAGACGAAGTACAAATGAGTAATGCCCTCAATACCTTCTTTGCATCAGTTTTTACAACAGAAGACCTCAGTGATATCCCTACACCATCGCCGATTCAGATTGATAATTCAGATGTTCTAAGCAATATCACCGTTACAGAGAGAGAAGTATTGAATTGTTTAGATAAACTCAAGGTAAATAAAAACGCCTGGACCTGATACAATCTCGCCTAGAGTTCTAAAGGAAGCTAAGGATGAGCTCTCCAAACCACTGACATTACTATTCAATAAATCCTTGCAGTCTGGAACTATGCCTGATCAGTGGAAGCTAGCCAACGTAACACCGATATTAAAAAAAGGCAGCAAATCCCTACCCAGTAACTATCGTCCAATTAGCTTAACCTCAGTTGTATGTAAAATGCTAGAAACGGTCATAGAGACAGACTCGTAAATTACTTAGAGGAAAATAACATAACTTAAAGATACTCAACACGGCTTTCGTAAAAAACGTTCCTGTTTAACAAACCTCTTAGACATCTTCCACGATATCCTCAACCTCTACGATGAGAGTAAAGCTGTAGATATTATATACCTTGATTTTCAAAAGGCCTTTGACAAAGTTCCCCACAAACGTTTACTGCTAAAACTAAAAGCGCATGGAATACAAGACGGTGTGTTGAAATGGATAGAAAATTGGCTCAGCGACAGAAAGCAAAGAGTAGTCATAAACGGTAAGGCATCTAAATGGACCAATGTAAGTAGCGGGGTACCCCAGGGATCCGTACTGGGACCAATTCTCTTTCTAATTTACATCAACGACATAGATGTACAATCTCAAAATTTTCTGACGATACAAAAATTGCAAATAGCGTACTCTCAAAAGAACAAGTTGACGATATGCAACACAATCTAGATAAATTGTCATGTTGGGCCCAAATTTGGCAAATGAGTTTCAATGCGGATAAATGTAAAGTACTACATGTCGGTTACCTAAATGAGAAAGCAAACTATTCGATGAATGGCACTCAGCTTAAGAATGTAAACAGAGAAACCGATCTGGGAGTAACAATATCGAGTAACCTAAAACCGAGTCAGCAATGTTCAGAAGTTGTTAAGAAGGCAAACAAAATAATTGGCTTTATAGGCAGGTCATTTGAGCATAAATCCAAAGAAGTTATCCTAACCTTTTACAATTCCTTAGTCCGCCCTCTTCTGGAATACTGCGTTCAATCCTGGTGCCCTTATTACCAAAAAGATATAAACAAGCTAGAACGAGTTCAACGTAGAGTTACCAAAATTATACCTAGCCTAAAGAACAAACCATACGAAGAGCGTCTTAGAGAATTAAATCTATTTCCTTTAACCCAGCGCAGATTAATAGGTGACCTAATTCATGCCTTCAAAATCATCAAAGGCATCGACAATATGAACTGTAATAAGTACTTTATGATCGATCAATCAAACTACCGTACACGCTGGGAAATGGTTGCAAAATCATTGGTAAATCTTTTAACTCACACCGCTCTAAGAATGTCTTCATCAATCGAGTTGTGAACTTGTGGAATGGGCTTCCTCGAGACGTTATAATATAGACTGCACCACCGTTGATTCCTTTAAACGTCGCCTAGACAAACACCTCGCCTTAAACCCGCTACTGACTGCATTTGTAAATGAACGACTTTTTTCTCGGATACATCGAGGATCACTTGTAGCTGTGTTATGTTATTAAACCAAATTGTCTTAACCAAGCCACGGACACTGGTCTTAAGACAGTGCTTCCATTTTCAATTGTACCTTACCCACTCTGAACAACTGTTAGACACTTTTGAAAAGCAGTGATTTAGAGGGCAAGCAACCTCGAGGGGTCGCATTACTTGTAGTTGCTTGACTTCCTTTGTACTTTGTACTTCATTGTACGCTCACTTCCTTCCCTAGCTGCATCTCTCCTTCCACCCTCACCCTCCTTCCTTTGCTTTCTAATGGCTCTCACTTATACTCCCTCTCTCCTTTCCACCTTTCCGTTCCTCAATCTTTCCCCCTCACTATCTCACTCTCTCTCACTCTTCCCATCCCACTCCCATTCTTTCCTCGCCTCCCCTTGGTCTATTCCTCCCATCCCGTCTCATTCCCTTTCTCCCTCCCACACTCTCTCTTTCCTTCCCCGTCGCTTCGCTTTCCTTCCCTCTCCACCTCCCTCCCCGTCTCACTAAATTTCTCCCCACATTTCTTTCTCTTATATTTCCTCCCTTCTTCCCCCCCCCCTCCCCCTCTCTTAACTTTTCTCTCCCTCTTGTATTACACTCAGGGAGCGAGGGAGGTGTAAAAGCGCCAGGGGTGGGGCTTAGATGTGGGGCGCAATTTTTTACCTCCCCACTGGATTTAAGCCTTTACCCACCGCGTCACTAAACACACAGGCCGTGCTCCAAAGGAAACAACTTCACTCACTCATCACAATTTCCTCTCTTCTTCTCTATTCTTGTTCTCTTCTCTCTCTTTCTTTTTTTTATACATGAATTTTTGATTTCCTTGGTAACTTATACTCAGCTCTTGGGCAGAAGCTAATATAAATATTTTTTTTTAAAGTTAAAGGAGAATGATGTGTCCATATCTCCTATTTCAAAGCTTAACCAAGTTTAATAATAGTGTTTTTATTTTGTTTCTTATAGGTTCGAATCCCCGGACTGCCCCACAATGTTGTCTGTTTAATTTTTCATACATCGATTTTAGGAGTGAGAGTTGAGGTGGTGATGTGGGTGGAAGAACAGGAATAAATTAATTCGGGTTCCAGTAGTGAATTTTATCGAGAGGTCTTCCCTAGGGGTTAAGTTCCCCATTGAATTACTATTTCCTTGGCCACCCTATGCATGCATCCGATAGTAGTTGCAGTTGGGATATTGTACATTTTGCAAGATGGTATGCAGGATTCGAAACTGCATAAATAAATCTTAGTAGCTTGGGTGCAGTATTCTTAAACTGTCAGTGCAGTGGCAAAGCATAGTGTGTTGATTTTCCGGGTGTTTGTGCGCCTCTGGGTTCCGAATACCGGACTGCCACAGGTTGGGGGGGGGGGTCTGTGTTAATTTCATTAATCGATTTAGGAGTAGATGTTGGTTGGTGTGAGAGAACATAATAATATATATATTTTGTTTTAGTATATGTTTTTTGTGTTTTTTGGTTTAGTATTTTTTACGTATTTCTTTTAGTGATTAGTATTATTATTATTATTTAGATGATTATATACATAAAACACATATCTCTATATATATTATAAAATATTATCCTATCTATAGAATACTAAGATATATATACTACCGAAGATAGTATATTTATATGATACCGGTATATATATACGTTGTTTGTTTTTTAATTTTTATTTTTTTTAATTACCCAGTGTCTATGACCGTTAAGCCAAGAATTGACACTACGTTTGAAGCCGTGCAGTGTGTACTCAGTGGGGGGTTTTAAACCAAATCTACTAATAAATCTATTCACCAATATGGAGTAATCTGCTCGCAAACGGAGTTGGTAATGAGAGGTATCGGCAGCGAGGAGGGCTCCTCACGGCAGAGTGGTGCTTGTGTGCCCCTCTTCTTGTGGTACACAGAGGATTTCACTGTTGGTGTCTCCATTGGGATGTTATTGTGGAATATATTTGTTTGAATCTTAAATAGTGGTGACACAGTCACTGCCAATCTCTTCTGTGCTGAGACAGCGATGGAATTTTGAAGGTCTTCGCTGTTGGTGTCACAATTATGATGTTGGCGCGGGCTTGAGTTTGTTTCATGAAGGCTAATGGTGTTCTCGGGCTGACACAACCCATACTACATACATTACTAATAACATTTTAAGACTGAGTGTTCACACGATAAGTGCAGTTCAGTCTCTGCGTTCCTAATGGCGGAGTGCAAGGCAACACCTGCTTAAAGGGCTGCTTCACTGTCAAGTTCCTGGGATTTGGAGCGGCGCGTAGTCCGATCCCAGGCTCTTCCTCGGTCCACCCATTGGTGCAGCTCCCTCCCATCACAGACCTGAATTTTTCACACCAATTTTGTTCATCGCATTCTCTCAATGTCATACATCCCCAGTATACTGTACGATCACCTCGATTAATATCTTTACACACTAAAGTCTCCTCAGCTTCAACATTGTATTCTATCCTGTAGCCTGGCCCACACATCCACTCCCATTTATTACATCTCATTACGCTCCATTCTGTTACATCCGCTACTTTAACGGCCCATGTTTCTGGGCAGTCATTGCATTCTATACACTAGAGGCATACAAATTTCCCTTCAGGGGGAGAGGCGTCTTTCATGGTCGGGATAGGAATACTTCATCTGAACTCCCCACCAGCCCCACTACCTTCTAGCCACAGTGGCAGCCTCGGCCCCACACCGGCAGAGATTGGTATTCTAGGTAACAAAACTGATCACCAGCTCAAAGACTCATTTCCAAAATTCCAGCAAGGGCATAACTTAACACAAGCTCGGCTGGCACACTACGCACTCAATTCTATATTCCTGACTTATCCTTCGGCAGGGGCCCCTGTATTCTACTACAGAGTTACTCCCATGGTGTACCCAACACGACGATGTACACAGTGAGAGTGAAGAGTATCCATTGAAGATCTAATTTGGCCTTGATAATAACTTCCCTTCCCTCTCGTGACAAAAACCAGGAAAACTCTTCTCTAAACAGCTGGTCCTAGAAGCAGCCGACGAACATTTTCGATGTGCGTTTTGAAAGTTACTTTCGTCAACAGCATGCCTAGGATGTTAATTCTTCTGTGAGTATTAGCTTCTAACATTGTAAGGTAATTTTTACTAGTGTTTGATCTTGTAATAATGGTAACAGCAACTGGGGTTTTTTTTAGCAGCAACTTTGACTTGCAACCTTGTTCCCCCATTGTTATGATCTTGGTCGGCGTGAAGTAACTTTATTGCTTGCTCCTGTGCTGGTCGTAACTTATTGAAACGGTCCATCATCGGAAAGCTTCTCTCTTCTCTCTTCTCTTTCTCTCTCTTTCTTGGTCTCTCTCTCTCTCTCTTATATACAGTTAAATTCGATGAAGCTACAACAAGATCAACGTCCTCACCATGAAGCTGGAATCCACGCCAAGAGTTTGTAACAATCAACGGGTTGGCAGTACCCACAAACTTCAATTTGTCACTGCCCAACTCCAGCGAGGCCACCAAACGCCCCAACGTAAACTGCCAAACAATTCAACGGGCCTACAGTAGCCATTTCAGCTGATGTTCCGATACTCAAGATACAAATAGTGACTCTCTTCCCCCTCAAGGACAACTTCCGGTGTCGTGAGGAACCAACCGCTTTGACCCCAAAGACCAGGAAAACACATACCGAATTACCGAGTGCTCAAACAACCGTTTCCAGATACTCGCAGACTTCAGATGACGAAGAGGAAGGAACTAGAAGAAAAGAACGTCCAGGCCTCCGTGGGACGACCGATGATACGTTTGGTCAGCTCACAGAGATTTTGCGCCAGGGCACCTAAGACAGGAAAGGCCGTTTTTTGGTCATCCCTGGTGGTGGTTTGTGGAGGACGTAAGTTGCAGCAGTTGCCGAAGTTATCCCAAGCTGGCCCCTGGCTAATACAATGTACGTCATCCACGTTGGATCCAAACGATGTACCATGCGAAACACCCGGGGTCGGAAGATTTGCTTATTTAAAGTACTAGGCAGCTGATTCATAGTCGTTTAAGGAGAGTCATCATAGGATCATCGTCTCAGGAATCGTTCCCCCCGGCTCGGTTGTTAGAGAGACCGATTTTACAACATAGCCACCAGCACAACATCGTTGTTCTAGCAAACCTCTGCAGGAAGGAGAACGTGGGATTCGTCGGACACCTGGGACAATTTGTACTACGATGACTATATTGTTTTCCGTGACGATGGAAGTAGTTTCATCTGAAACCAGGTGGGAGAGCTAGCAAACGTTTTTGGGCGTCTTCTCAACGATGCTTCTTGGTGAAGGATTTTCGGAGAAGACAATCGACTCAGCACAGGACAAACCAGGAGGAGGACCGACAAGGACCAGCGAGGACGGCAACCTTACAAAGGAATTAAACTACTAATCTGGCAAGAAAACGCAAAATGTTGGATTAAAGAACTCCACCAACACGCACCCAAATTCCAAAACCCGTCAGGGATAAACGGACCGAGGACCGAGGGACAGGCCATGAATGTAAATGTAGCATCCGACCTCAAGAAACCAAAAATTCGATGAAAAGAACGTTCTGCGATGTTCTAAAACCGCAACTTTTAAAGGTGTTCCTATGCCAACGCTCGTAGCAATACGACAATAAATTTTCAGATTTAGAGGAACTAGTGTTTACAAAAAATTATGATGTGATTGGCATAACAGAATCTTGGCTCAATACAGAAGTGATAGAGGACTTTTTAGCAGGAGTATTCAATCCCCGGGTATGTAATGTTTGAGAACAGACCGAATACAATAAAAAATGGCAGGTGGCGTTTTCTTTTATATCAAAGAAAGTCTTAACCCGACCCTCGGTGCTCAAAACCTCAAAATTGTGAATGGCGACCCAATCTTTTGTGCTAATAAAGGACTAATAAAGGTTACAAAAATTAATACTTGCGGTTATATACAGACCTCCAGCTCAATCAGTGCAAACCTGGACCGAGAAAGAAAGAAATTTACGAACAAATTGCAGGATGTAAGTAACTCACAAGATACCGTCAAATTTTTGGCGACTTTAATTAACCTGTGACCAAGTGGGGCGATACTCTTACTTCACCACTCCGGACATGACTTGTATACGAACTTGCCAAAGAGAAAAGGTTCGCTTTATCAATTTGTTCGAACGCCGAAAACCCGTGGTAATAACGTTCTTGACATTGTACTTGCAACAAAACAGAAGAATTGATTAGAGAATTTGAAGGGTGGTGATGAATTCACGTAACAGCGACCATTCGTACGATTAACTTTCACTTTAAGAGTTTACTAGTAAAACAAAGAATCCAAATAGTAGCATCGAAAAAGTCCATAATTTCAAAGGGGGAAAGCAAACTTCCATAAACAATTAGAGCTAGGTTTAAAGAAACTGACTGGAGCCTTTTTAATTAACAATAACGACATAAATACATCTTGGAGTTAATTCGAAAACCACGTACCTAAAAAGCAGTGCAAGAATGCATACCATCGAAAAATACGGCGTCCAGGCCATAATGAATAAGCACCAAATGGTGGAATAAAGATATTTCAAACATGCTGCTTGCTAAAAAAATTTGCTAATGATAGATTTTAAAATTCCTCACAAAACTGACGAAATAACGGTGTGCAATGAAATTTGTAGAGCTACGACGCAAAGCCAAAAAGTTAATTAAGCAAAGTAAAAACAGACCTTAGAGGTACATATTGCGAATCAAAGTAAAACAAACCCGAATAAGAATTCTATAGTTATATCAGAAAGGAAAAAAAGTAGGTTACTTAAACTGTTGGACCGTTAGTCGATGAAAAAGGGAGAATTCACCAAAGACGAAGTTACAAATGAGTAATGCCCTCAATACCTTCTTTGCATCAGGTTTTTACAACAGAACGGAACCTCAGTGATATCCCTACACCATCGGTTATGCCGATTCAGATTGATCATTCATGATGTTCTAAAGCAATATCACCGTTTACCGAGGAGAGAGAAGTATTGCAATTGTTTAAGATAAACTCAAGGTAAAATAAAACGCCAGGAACCTGATACAATCTCGCCTAGAGTTACTAAAGGGAAGCCAAGAATGAGCTTCTCCAAACCACTGGACATTACTATTCAATAAATCCTTGCCAGTCTGGAACTATGCCTGATCAGTGGAAGCTAGCCAAACTTAACACCGATATTCAAAAAAGGCAGCAAATTCCCTACCAGTAACTATCGTTCCAATTAGCTTAACCTCAGTTGTATGTAAAATGCTAGAAAACGGTCATACGAGGACAGGACTCGTAAAATACTTAGAGGAAAATAAACCATTACTTTAAAGATACTCAACCGGCTTTCGTAAAAAACGTTCCTGTTTAACAAACCTCTTGGACTTTTTCCACGATATCCTCAACCCTCTACGATCGAGAGTAAAGCTGTAGATATTATATGCCTTGATTTTCAAAAGGGCCTGTTGACAAAGTTCCCCACAAACGTTTACTTGCTACAAACTAAAACGCGCATGGGAATACAAGGACGGATTTGAATGTTGTGTTGAAATGGATAAGAAAATTGGCTCTCAGCAACCAGAAAAGGCAAAGGGCGTAGTCATAAACGGTAAGGCATCTAAAGGGACCAATGTAAGTAGCGGGGTACCAAAGGGATCGGTACTAGGAACCAATTCTCTTTCTAATTTACATCAACTAATGACATAGACTGAGGGTCTAACCTGCACCAATCTCAAAAATTGCTTGGACGATACAAAAATTGCAAATAGCGTACCTCTCAAGAAGAACACGTTGACGATATGACAACACAATCGTAGATAAATTGTCTTGTTGGTGCCCAAATTTGGCCAAATGAGTTTCAATGCGGATAAATGTTAAAGTTAAAATACATGGCGGTATACCTAAATGCGAGGGAAGAAAGCCAAAACTCATTCGACTGAATGGCACTCAGATTAACGAATGTAAACAGAGAAGAAACTGATCTGGTACCAAGACGTAACATATATCGAGTAACCTAAAACCGAGTTAAACAATGTTCAGAAGTTGTTAAGAAGGCAAAACCAAACTCATTGGCTTTATAGGCAGGTCATTTGAGCAGAAAATCCAAACAGAAGTTACTTCTAACCCTTTTACAATTCCTTAGTCCGCCCTCTGATGGACTTACTTGCGTTCAATCCTGGTCCCTTATTACCAAAAAGATTATAAACACGCTAGAACGAGTTCAACGTAAGAGTTACCAAAATGATAATCCTAGCCTAAAGAACAAACCATTACGCAAGAGCGTTCTTAGAGAATAAATATCTATACAAATCTATTTCCTTTAACCCAGCGGCCGAGATATAAGAGGCGATCTTAATTCAAGTGTTTCAAAAATCATCACAGGCATCGACAATATGACAACGGTAGTAAGTATCAATCACTATAGACCAATTCTACTTACACGCCGGGGAAACGGATTGCAAAATATATGGGTACATCTTTTAACTCGACACGAATCTAAGAATTTCTTCTTCAATCGAGTTGGTGAACTTGTGGAATGGGCTTTCCCACCGACGACGTTATAGACTGCCAAGCACCGTTGATTCATTTAAATTCCCGCTCTTAGACAAATATATCGCATCAAACCGCGAATGACTGCGTTTGTAAATTAATAACTTTATCCTTCCCTCAGTTACTAACCCATATGTCCCATACTAACTTCCTAGTCCTGCACACCGTTAGTGGCAGGGCAGTAGTTCCCTTTTCCAAATGTTCCCTTACCCACTCTTAAACCAACCTGTTTGGACCACTTGATCCTCAGTGTTTTTGGAGGACAAGCAGCCTAGAAGGGTCACTGTAGATTTATGTTGTTGCGTGATTTTCCTTTGGTACTCCTTTGTTCTTCTCTCTCGCGCTCTCTCTCTCTCTATCTCTCTCTCTCTCCTCTCTCCTCTCCCTCTCTAGCCTTCTCTCTCTCTACTCTCTCTCTTCTCGCTCTCGCTCTGCTCTCTCTCTCTATCTCTCGTATAAGCCTTCCAGCTGTCCATCACCCATGTTTTCCTCTTTCGCTATGTACTTGACCATTTAGTTTATACCGAGCCATAACAACATTATGTTTATACCAAGCACAAAACCATTGTATCTACCATCAAACCAATATCTCATATATCCTCCTTTTCCAGGTTTGTTCAGACGTTAATTTCTTCCACCTGCTTAAGTTTGGTCTTTTTCTTACTACTCTCTACTTTCTCTCTACAAGTATTTTTCCTTTTAATAGTGTTCTACATCTGACGTATGTACTGTTATGCTTATTGTATTTCTACACCACTAACTTTCCCCATCCCCACCACCTAACTCCCACGTACACTCTTACATTCCCTTTACCCTCCCCCACTGCACTCTTACTCAATGCTCTGTACCCTCTACCACGGCCACTCTTCCCCCCACTACACCTCCCCCAGCTACACTCGTATCTTCCTTAACCTCCTTCACGCACTGCTTATGTGCTCTGTACCATACATACCCACTGCACTCTTCACCACCACTACACCGCCAATCCCAGCATACACCTCGGACAGGCCCGCTACCTCCCCCACCCACGTGAACGCTTTATTGTCTGTACCTTCTACACCTGCCTCTTACCCTACCCCACGTACACTCGGATTGCTATGTACAGTGATACCACGGCACTCCTTCCCCACACTACACTCCGCCCTTATACCCTCCCTCCACTACACTCGTCACCATACCGTCCCACGCCAACTTTCCCATCCATGACCTCTCACAACAGCTACACTCTTACCTCCACTACTCTCCCTCCATACACTCTCCCTCCACTACACCTACACCTTCCACCACTACACTCTTCCCCCACAGCTACACTTTCACTCTACTTACCTCTCCCTTCAACTACATTATCCTCCCACAGCTACAATTCTTCCCCCCCTCACCCCTACTTCCACACAAGCTACACTATTTCCTCCACAACCTCTCCTCCAGCTACCACTACTCTACCCCCAACCGACCTACCTCCCACAGCTCAACTAACACTGTCCGCCACTACCTCTCTCTCCAGATACACTATTTCCTCCCCCCACCTCCCATCACATCGTCTCCCAACAGAACTAACAATCTGCCCCCCCCCCCTACCTCTCCACAGCAAGATTTACACTTCTTCCCTCACTACCTCTACCACACCCTCCCACACTATTCCCCCCCCACCTACGCTTCCCCCCCCCACCTCTACCTTCCCACAGCTACACAATCTCCCAGCTACAATCTCCAATCCCCCACCGGCTTCCCACAGCTACACAATCTTTCCCCCCTACTACCTCTCTGCACAGCTACACTCTTCCCTCCACTTACCTTCTCCAACTAGCTCCACAGTACAATCTCCCCTCCACACTACCACTCCCAGCTACACTCCTTCCTCCAATACCTCTCCCACAGCTACACTCTTCCCTCCACTAACTCTCACAAAGCCTACAACTATTCCCGCCAATGACCTCTCCACAGCTACCACTCCTACCTCCATCCCTCCACCTTCCCACCCTCTCCCCCAGATACAACTATTTCCTCCACGACTCTCCCTCTCCACAGTACACTTCTCCCCCACTAACTCTCGCAGAGCTAACACTATTTCCTTCCCATACCCTCTCCCACAAAGCTGACACTCTCCACCCACCCAGACCTCTCCCGCAACGCTACACTTTCCCGCACTACTACCTCTCCCGCACCGCTACACTCGTTCCGCTCCATTATCTCTCCCACAGCTACACTTTCATCTTCAATCTCCAATACCTCTCCCACAGAACTAAACGATTGCATCCAATAACTCTCCCAAAGTTTACACCTCTCCCCCCCACCCTACCTTCCCACCAGTTACACGATTTCCTTACCTCTCCATACACTACCTCTCCACACTGCACTCATACCCCCCTACCTCTCCCACAGTCTACACTGATTCCTCCTACACTACCTCCTCTCCAACAGCTACACTTTCCTTCCCTCACTACCTCCCACGGATACCTAACACTTCCCTCCCTCCACACCTATCCCACAGCATACAATCTTCCTTAAACTACCTCTCCCAACAGCTACAACTCCTTCCCTCCACGAACTCTCCCTCCAACAGCTACACTCTTCCCTCCCTCCAATACTCTCCCCCCAGCTACACTCTTTCATCCATACTACTTCTTACACAGCAACACTCTTCCCTCCACTACCTCCTTCCACCGCTACAGCTACACTCCCCACCTCCGACCTCTCCACCAACTAGCTACCACTCTTTCCCTCCCCATACCGTCTCCACAGCACAGATCACTTCCTCCCTCGACTACCTCTCCCACAGTACGACTTGCTTCCGCCACTACCCACTCTACACGAGCTACTTCCCTCCATTAAATCCCCCCACCTCTCCCACAGCTACACTCTTAAGATTCCCCCCCCCCCCCACTGCACTCTGTGCTATATATATCTGTAATTTTAGTTGTTGCTTGCACGATCTTTGACTGATATTTTTTTGTTTTTATCTAAAAAGAGTAGGCTACTGCTTTACTAGGCTACAGTGTTGTAGTACAGGGCCATCTGTTGATATCAGTGATATTAACTCTGTGTTGTGCGGGGAGATGCACACTTTAATGTTTTGATGATAATCTCTATTAAGTGAATTGTATATTTAGTTACATATTCTGTAGCCTATATATATATATTTGTTTAAGGTTAGGTTATCACACCTGGTAGCATATTTCTGCGTATTTCAATTTTATTATTTTCGGTTAGGCTATTCAACGCTGGTAGCCTATTGGTGTGTATTTCAATTTAAAAAAAAACACTTTTGGTTAGGCTATTGCCCCTGGAAGCCTAATTCTGCGTATCTCAAATGTTTTGTTTTCGGTTAGGCTATCACCCCTGATAACCTATTTCTGCGTATTTCAACATATTGTTTTCAGTTGATGTGATTGAAGTGTTTCTAAAGTGAGTTAAGTGTTTTAAAGTGAGTTAAGTATTTTAATGTGAGTTAAGTGTTTTAAAGTGAGTGAAGTGTATTTTAAGTGAGTGAAGTGATCTGAAGAAACTGACTGTCACCATGCCTCGCACTTGTACGAACTGCGCCGGTAGGTTTAGTGAGTCCATGTTTCCTACTGTCGATCTTCAAGTCTGCCGTCTCTGCCAGCAACGAGAGAATTTGACAGTGAAATTAGATGAAGCCTACAACAAGATCAACGTCCTCACCATGAAGCTGGAATCACTCCAAGAGTTTGTAACACTCAACGTTGGAGTACCACAAACTTCAATTGTCACCGCAACTCCAGCAGCCCCCAACGTCAACTGCCAACAATTCAACACCTGCAGTAGCCATTTCAGCTGATGGTTCCGATACTCAAGAAACAAATAGTGACTCTCTTCCCCCTCAAGACAACTTCCGTGTCGTGAGGTACAACATTTGCCCCAAGACCAGGAAACCCATACCGATTACCGAGTGTCAAAACCGTTTCCAGATACTCACAGACTCAGATGACGAAGAAGAAATAGAATAAGTCCGGCTCGTGGGAGACTCGATGATACGAGGTCAGCTCACAGAGTTTTGCGCCAGGGCACCCATGACCAGGAAACGTTTTTGTATCCCTGGTGGTGGTGTGGACGACGTAGTTGCTGCAGTTGATGAAGTATCTAAGCAGGCTCCTGCTAATACAATGTACGTCATCCACGTTGGATCCAACGATGTACCCCGGTCGGAAGATTTCTTTTAAAGTACCAGCAGCTGATCAAGTCGTTTAAGGAGAAGTCATCAAGGATCATCGTCTCAGGAATCGTCCCCCGGCTCGGTGTAGAGAGCCGATTTTACAACATAGCCACCAGCACAAATCGTTGTCTAGCAAACCTCTGCAGGAAGGAAAACGTGGGATTCGTCGACACCTGGGACAATTTCTACTACGATGACTATTTGTTTTCGGACGATGGAGTTCATCTGAACCAGGTGGGAGCAGCACGTTTTGGGCGCTTCTCAACGATGCGGTGAAGGATTTTCGGAGAAGAAATCGACTCAGCACAGGACAACCAGGAAGGAGGACCGAAGACAGCGAGGACGGCAACCTGCGAAGGAATAACTAATACCGTCAAGAACCGCGAATTTGGATAAAGCTCCACCAAACGACCCAAATTCAAACCGTCACTGAGGATAACGAGGACCGAGGATGTCACGTCGAATGTGTGAATCCATGAATGTAAATGTAGATCCGACCAGAACCAAAAAATTGATTAAAGAACGTTCTGTGAGCTCTAAAACCGCAACTTTAAAGGTTTTCTATGCAAACGCTCGTAGCATACGCAATACATTTTCAGATTTAGTGGAAATAGTGTTTACAGAAAATGTGATTGGTATAAAGAATCTTGGCTCAATACAGAAGATAGAGACTTTTTAGCAGAGTATTCACTTCCCGGTTATGTAATGTTTGAGAAAAGCCGAATAAATAAAAATGGAGGTGGCATTTTATTTTATATCAAAGAAAGTCTTAACCCGACCCTCTTGTGAAAACCTCAAATTGTGAACGTCGACACATCTTTTGTGCTAATAAAGAATAATAAAGGTACAAAAATAATACTTGCATTTATATACAGACCACCAGCTCAATCAGTGCAAACTGACTGAGAAATTTATGAACAAATTGCAGATGTAAGTAACTCACAAGATACCGTATTTTTTGGCGACTTTAATTTACCTGTGACCAAGTGGGGCGATACTCTTACTTCACACTCCGGACATGACTTGTATGCGAACTTGCAAGAGAGTTCACGCTATCAATTTGTTCGATCGCCGACCCGTGGTAATAATGTTCTTGACGTTGTACTTGCAACAAAAGAAGAATTAATAGAGAATTTGAATGTTGGTGATGAATTCAGTAACAGCGACCATCGTACAATAACTTTGACTTTAAAGTTTACTAGTAACAAACCAAATAGCAGCATCGAAAAAGTCCCTAATTTCAAGAAAGCAAACTTTCATAAACTTAGAGCTATTGTTACGCTGGCCAGCTTGCCAGAATGTACTCGTACTCGCTAGCGCTCGCCGGGGCAGTGCAATGGGATATAATAATCGTAGAACGATGTTCTTTCTTTCTTAGTATTCATGTTGTCACAGACAGATCAGTGTTTGTCTTTATTCTTGTCTGTGACACTTGGAAGTATTTTATGTCATTGATAGAGTTATAAGATATGTAGTGTGAATTGCAAGGAGAGAGAGCGAGGGAAGCAGCGAGGTGGTAGTGTGTGCGTGTGTATGTATGTGTGCATTCCTAGCTCGGGCGGGTTCCCACGCTCGTGATTGGATGGCGGGCCTTGGCGTGTCATATGACGCATGATCTTCATGACGTAGTGGCCGGTGATTGGAGGCCGCTGTTCTAGCGTGGTGGTGGGGGGCTCCTACCCACGTGTCTCCTTAGAGCTTGGTACGTTGTGCTTGGTCCTAGACCAATCTGTCCCCAATCTAACCCTCTTTACTACTGTTTCTCTGTCTGAACTTCTTCTTTTCCATACTTCTTGTCTTTATTCAATTACTTATCCCTTCTGGTTCTGCATAAGACTTCCATAGTCGGCCAGTCGTATTACCAGCACCAGTTCTCACGTTTTGCACTAGCTTTAGGGATTATTAGAGTCATAGTCACATGGTATCATAGTATTGGGGTGCTTCTAATTATTGAGTTGTTCTTTCCTACTATTTAATGCTAGACAGTGGAGGGTATCCTTGGTCGTTGTCTGAGTTATGTATGTGGCAATTCAGAGCCTGTACGACTTCGACGGAGCTAGGTAGTCTGTAACCCTTGTGCATATTTTTCCTTTGCGAGTGTAGCAGCATACAAGCGAAGGGCTTTTGTCTACTCTTGCTCGTATGTTTGCTACCTCATTTTGTTGACCTTTGTGGAGCGCCAGGGCAAGACCAGATACTTGAGATCTGGACTTACCAAGAGAGCCTCCTAGTCACTTAACGTAACATAAGGGAAATCTGTTCAAGGGGAGACAATATAGGCTACAAGCATGCTTGCGCTCTGCCTAGGCTCCTTGTACCTTTTATGCCACTGCTAGACTTTATTAGTGAGAAAGACATCATTGTGTTCATTAACTTTAATTGCGTATGCTTTAGGAATTATTCACGCCTTATTTTAGCCTAGGTTGATGCATAGTGCACAACCCAGTTTGGCTGTTACGTTGGCTAAGGAAGTACTGTTTTGAGTGGCTATTATTAGTGCTGTCACAGAGTTGTTGCACTCCCTTGTTTTATATATATGTATCCTACTTGTTGGTGTATTTAAGATATACGCTTTGGTATCCTGCCCCTGCATTATTTCTGTTCTATATTAGACGAGCATCTTAGAGCATCAGACGTTTTCAGAAGATTCCATATCTGATTGCTATAGGACTAGACTTCCAGTGTTTTCATAGAGCATTGAAGAGTTTAGTGTTGAGTTCAGACTCACACTAAAGTTAACGTTAGCATATACTCCTTTATTAAATCTTGTTATAGTTTATTTAAGCATTGTTATTACTTGAGAGCATTTTATTAACATAAAGTACTCCTGTTGTGAGTAGGCTTTGCCGTCACCGGAAAGCCTTTGTAGAAGTGCACTAAACCCAGTTGAAAGGAAGGCCTTTCGTATCATTAACTCCCGTCCACTCACCAACTCTCTGCAGTCTCTCTCTCTCCGCCGCAATGTTGCATCTCTCTCGATATTCTATCGCTAATATAATAATCAGTGTTCCTCAGAGCTATCCCAGTGCATTCTTTACGTAGGGCACGTGAGGCTTGCAACTCAATCCACCATACTCTGTGCAAACTCAAAAACAAGAGTGAAAACGTTACTCTCAAACTTTCTTCTACTCAACAGCTGAGCTATGGAACTCTCTCCCCGAATCAGTCGTTCCCTCTTCGCTATACTTGCTTCAAACTCTGTGTGTCCAGGCATTTTGGCTCGACGTCCTGATTTGGCCCTGTCACTCTTTCAACTATGGGGGAGGCACTCGCTATAGGCAGTTATGCCTTTTGCCTCCCTCAATCACATAGAAAAAAAAAAATTGATACCCCGTTATCCAGTAGATTAACTCTGGAGGGTTTAAGTGTTTTGTTCACCGGCGTAATAGTTCGAGGGTTTGGAATTAGCGTACCGTTGTTGCAGATATAGCCTATCTTCTAGTCCAATATTAAGTGCCCTTGTTTATTTCTTTGTGCCGTAACAAATGGCGACCTTAGACCAGTACATAGTGAACTGAATTTTGCATGTTTTTTTTGGAGAAATCTTATTGCCAATTGGGGTTGAATTTTGTTCTCGCAGTGTTGGCAGTGGACATTGTTTTGAGGATATATGGAACTTGTTGGAGTTTATTGGTGACCTAGTATTGAACTCAAAAACATCTTCGAATATTTTTTGTGAATAAAGCTACGCGAGAGTTCGGCTACTTTTGTCTTGACTTGGGAATTTTTTTTGTTGACTCCATCATGTCACTGGACGGGTCTGAGTATAGTGAGGACACAGTGCGAGAGACAGGCGAGGAGGTGGAGAACGTGGAGTTGTTTAACGGCGTTCGGGTGGTGAACAATGAGGAGGATGCTCGGATTTTTTGGAGGAGCCTGTGTCGGCGGACCGGGTGTCGGGGCTGGACTGGTACGGACTGCAGTGTATAGCCACGGTCTTAGGGTTTTCTGGTACTAGCGGTTTGTCGAGAAGTGAGCTGGTTACCTGTGTGCTGGGTGGGGTACATGGGGGTTCGGGTGGAGCGGGAGCTGGGGCACCTTCGTCCCAGCCCCCATTCCACTCAACTCCTATCATGGCGCTCCCTCGGGTTCCGGAGCCGAGTACGTATCCGCAGGCCGGTCCCCGCTGGCGGTTGGGTATGCCTCTAAGTGACTCACTGGGTGGGTCCCCGGTAGTAGCAGGGTTTGACTCCCGAGATGCTGTTTCAGCTCGAGCTCGCCAAACTTAAGCAGCAGGAGCGACAGGCTGAGCATGAGCGTGTGCAGCGAAAGCATGAGCATGAGCAGCGACAGGCTGGGCTCAAGCAGCGGAAGCATGAGGCTGAGCTCGAGTATAGGTATCAGGCTGAGTCTGCAAGGTATTGTGCCAATATTGACCTAGAGAAAACTTGTGTAGAGGTGACGAGGAACCGGGTCGTCTAGGGGGGTCGACACCCATGACCAGTCCCTGTCGCATCTACTAAAGTTGGTTCCAGTGTTTGATGAGTTAGGAGTTACAGAATTCTTTCTCCGTTTTGAGAAAAAGTGCCGGGAGCACCAATGGCCCGAGGAGAAGTGGGCAGCCCTATTTTCTTCACGATTGACGGGGAAAGCACTCAAGGCGTACGATGCTTTACCCCTAGAGTCTTGCATTGACTACGAGGTGTTGAAAGAGCTGTCCTGAAGGCGTATGAGTTGCAGCCAGAGACCTATAGGCTGAAGTTTAGAGCTGTTCCTAAGAGAAAGGAGAGTACTTTCCAGGAACATGCTAGAGAGCTGTCAGATGCATTTGATAATTGGTTGAGGTCGGAGAAGGCAACTACTTTTGATGCAGTGAAGCAATTTGTGTTGTTAGAACAATTTTTAAAATGTACTGGCAGTGACTTGACTCTTAACCTGAAAGTAAAGCAACCTAAAACTCTGCAGGAGGCGGCTGAGCTGGCTGACCTCAGGTTGTCATTGATTCGTGGGTGCCGGTCTGCACAGAGCGCTGAGGCAGGTAACAAGGGGCGTACCACTCCACCCCCCCCGAATTAATGACACAACTAATTACACATTTAAGAGTACTGGTGCCAATTTTGATCCCAAGTCGAAACCCTTCCCGTTAAAGAAAGGCCAGGGCCCTGCCTCACCTCAGAGGAAGTCCAAGAGCGAAGTGGAGTGTTTCAAGTGTCATGAGAACGGGCATGTTGCGCGCTCATGTCCGAGCACACCGCCTACAGCAGTGGTGTCACTAGTGAGCAACATCGGTGTGTCTTTGAGGTCCTCCGCGTTTGCTCGGGGTAATATGTCGGTTGCGAAGTCACAGTCGGTGCAGAAGCAGCAGGAGGGCTGGTCACCCGTCCGAGATGCTTTTTGCGGTCATAGGGGGCACGGCACTGTGAGGTGGGATGGTGTGGAGCATAGGCTTGAGTTTCTGCGTGATACGGGCGCTTCCCAGACACTTATTAAGAAACTTCATGGCAAGCCTACTAACGCGGCTCGGGTTGTAGTGGTTCAAGGTATCAATGCTACGCGGTCTTACCCGCTGGTCAGAGTGGAGCTTGAGGTGGACGGTGTGACACGGGAGTTGGATGTGGGTGTTGTGGAGAAATTGCCAGTTGAGGGGGTCGACCTCCTTCTCGGTAACGACTTTGCAGTGCCTACTTCCGAGGTTCCACCCTTAGTCGTTGCCGAGAGGGCGGCCGACACGAGTAGGGAGGGGCAAGAGGGGCTCGAGAGGTGCCAGATGCAGCAGATGGCGTGCGCTGTTACCAGTTCTCAGTCCGCTCAGGTGTCACAGCCTAGTACCCAGGTTTCAGACCAGCGGAGGAAGGGTCGGAAGGAGAAAGTCGAGGCTGGTGGTCGGGTTGAGAGTTTGGACCCAGCGACACTCCTTGGTGACTCGGTACTTGCACCAAATTTGAGCTCCGGATTGGCCCCAGAACATCAGTCACCCCTAGTGACATGGTAGGGCGTGATGGCACTCCGCGACAGAGTAGTTCCCAGGTGCAACTAGAAGATCTTAGTCTTGAGAGTTGTGGGAACGGGGCTATTGAACTCGATGAGGACAGGGAAGCATGTCATGTGAACCTGTTGAAGGAGTTTGTGGGGCATCCACCTGAGCAGCCTACTGTCCCTGTGTTGGTCTGCAGCGGCCAAAGTGGAGAAGGAGAGGGGGGCAGTGAGGCACGGGTGGTGGAAAGTTGGGATTGTCATGTCTCGGCGGATCATTGGGCGGGGAACACGAGTCAGGTGGCTGTGGAAGCGCTTGAGCACCTGCCTGAGCAACAGTGTGCAGCGATCCAGCACCTGCTCGGTTCATACCCCACTGTTTGTGCCGAGCACCCACGCCTCACAACTCATGCGGTGCACGATGTTCCGCTGGCAGGTCACATGGATGTGAGTAAACAGTTGGCCTCGTTGTTTAAGTTGTTCAAGGTGGGCGACGAGGCTTTGGCATGGTTGTCAGGTCAGGGTCGACCCATGGCTGCTAAGGGTGGTGGTCAGTATCAGGACATTAAGCAGATTGGTGAGGTTAACTATGGACTAGATACGCCCGATCGTCGCATAGCCTCCCAATGCTGCCCTAGTAAAATGCAACAGCCCTACCATAGACCGACTGTATCTGGCCGTGGCGCTGAAGGCGGTGATGCAGTGCAGGCAGATGTGGTCGCAAGGAATGCGGGGGTGCGCATGTACGGTATCGGCGGGGAAGCATTAGCACTTATGAACTGTGGGAGTGACTGCACAGGTGGTACAGATTGTCCCTCTCATGACCTGACTGTTTTATGGACAGAGGTGGAGAAGGAGGGAGGCTATAGTTTAGAAACTGCGGTCTTGGCTGGGTTGTGGGAGGGCAATGAGCATGTTGTTCTTCGAGATAAGTTGCAACCTCTTGCTCCTAAGTGACAAGAGAAATTGTTTACTAGGCTGTGGCAGTACGTCCGCATGTTTGTTGATTCTCCAGGCCTGATGTACGGGGTGGCACCCGACATGGAGGCTGGAGACAGTGCAAGGCTTAAATTGGCTCCCTACCGTATAAATCCTGCTCGACAGCCTGTCGTAAAAGCAGAGCTGGACTACATGTTGGAGAAGGGTCTGAGGAATAAGGGATATCGTGAGTGGTCGTTGCCAGTAACTTTGCAACCTGAGTTGAGTGGCAAGATCCGTGTTTGAGTTGTTTGCAAGAGTGTTGGTGCATCATCCCTGACAGACGCCTATACCTTATCCAGAGTTGACGACCCCATAGACCGTATCGGGGCTGCCTCGTTTATCACTAAGGTGGAAATAGTGAAAGGTTATTGGCAGGTCCCGTTGCCGGAGAGAGCGAAGAGAAGTGCCAGTCTTGTGATGGACTGGGCAGTTTATCAGTGTCACGTGTTGTTTTGCGGCCGGAACACAAGTTGGATGTGTGACATGGTAAGGGCACTGATAATGTTCTGGATGATTGTTTGTCAACGGGAGGGTATGTTTTAAGGATACCCGCCGTTCAGTCCGTGTTGGTTTGAGAG
>CM064527.1:30508769-30531269 GCA_032716605.1 Paralithodes platypus
ACACTACGAAAACACAGCAACCCTTCCCCCCCCCCCCCCCACACCCGCAAGCACACACACATACCAAGTAGACACGCATACTAATAAATCCCGATACATTGACGCCAGGAGTATCTGTGGCAAGAATCTGAAGGCAAAAAAATCACACGCACATGAGGAAATATTATAAGACTGCCGCTGACATGTTTCTGGCTCTCATTCACGGTATCAGGGTCCGCTCTGTCATCACTCAAACATACTTGGAAGGTTTGTGAAGGTTTAAAGCTCGATCTCACGGCCATACTTAGGTAACAAAATAGTTTGCAAGAATATAAGAAAAAGTTGTTGTTTTTCTATGTAGATGAGGGAGACAAAAGGCAAAACTGCCTGTGATGAGTGCCTCTCGCAGAGTTGAAAGAGTGACAGGGCCAAAGTCAAGGAACGTTCGAGCCAAAATGTCTGGACACACGGAGCTTGAAGCAATTTAAGTCATAGGATGAGGATAAGATGGATTCAGGGAGAGAGTTCCAGAGCTCAGCCGTTGAGTAGCGGAAAGATTGGGAGTATCGTTTCACTTTTTTGTTGGAGAGTTGCACAGAGTAGGGGTGGGATTGTGTTGCAAGGCGGGTACTACGTACCCTACGTAGAGGAGGTGGTATACACTGAGAGAGCTCTGAGGAACACTGATTATTGTAGTAGCGATAGAATAGTGAGAGAGATGCAACGATGAGAGAGAGATTGCAGAGGGTCAGTGAGTGGATGGGAGTTAATGATACGAAATGCTTTCCTTTCTACTTTGTCTAGTAGTGCTGTGTGAGAGGATCCTTCCCACACATGTGAACAATACTCAATACAAGGACGCACTGTGCCCCTGTACAGAGCAAGAAGCTATGGCAGGGTAAAGAACCCATTGAGGCAGTGAGCACACCCAGCTTCTGGGATGGTATCCTTAGCTACACTGTAATATGGTCACTAAGAGAGACAGGAAGAAATAGGAGACACCAATATTACTAGAGAAGATGAAAGGTTAATTTTTTGTATTGTTGAAGGATAAGGGATAGTCCTCTGGCGAGTTCACGACGGGTAGATAGATAAAGGAAATTAGGCTTTGGAAAGCATATTAAAGGCAACAAGGTTTTCTCTGCCCCAATTGGAAATAGTAGTTAGGTCAGAAGATAAGTGTTCTATGGCTTCATTACATTTGTCTTTGAGGGACTGCTGGCTGGGGCGTTCTGGAAAACTAATTGAGTAGTATAAGGTAGAGTCGTCTGCGTTTGAAGGGATGGGACTGGAGGTACAGTTAAGAAGATCATTTAAGAAAATTTGAAAGCAAATGGGAGATAGGACAGAACCCTGAGGAACACCGGAGTTGATAGGATGAGGAAGTGAACGATGGCCGTCTACAACCGCAGCTATGAAATGTCAGGAAAGAAAATTGGAGACAAAATCACAGATGGATGGATAGAAACCGAAGGAGTGTAGTTTATAAATTAGAGATTTGTACCAGACTCTATCGAAGGCCTTCGATATGTCTAGCGCAATAGAAAAGGTCTCACCAAAGTCCCGAAAGCAGGATGAACAAGAGTTAGTAAGATATGAAACAAGATCACCAGTAGAGCGACCCTTAAGGAAGCCATATTGTCGATCTGAGAGTAGATTATGAGAAGATAAATACTTAAGATATTTGGAAGCAAGAATAGTTTCAAAAACTTTGGAGATACAAGAGATGAGAGCAATTGGATGATAGTTAGAGGGTTGAGAGTGGTCACCCTTCTTCGGGACAGGTTGAATGAGAACAAACTTCCAGAAAGAAGGGAAGACGTTAGAGAAGAGACAGAGACGACAGAGTTTGACTAGCAGGGAGTCTGCACGGAAGCAGAGTTGTTGAGTACAACAGGAGGAACACCATCCGGACCGTACACCTTCATAGTTGATAATTAGTAATGTAGGTTTTTGTCTAGTAGTACAACATAATACGAGTTAATATCTCGTTTAATTTAAAAAAGAAAAGAAAAAAAGCAGCAGCAGCTTCGTTAGGACTAACTACATTTGTCTGTTGCTGTTTGTATTATTCCTTTGTATTCCATTGTATAGTAAAGATATTTTATAAGATAAGGCATAGAGGAAATATAGAAACACTTAATGTTGATAATTGTGAGCAGACAATTATCAATTATTACAAGCACGCTAATATTGAATTGAATCAATAACTTATTTTCTGTAGGCGAGTAATTGAATCCTTTAGAAAATATAATATTGATTCTTAATGTAAAATATTGATGCAATTTTCATAATTAACAATTTATTTGCTTTGTCATAGCCAAGTAATGAATATGGGAACATGGAGATCTGTTGTCATCTGGAACAAACCCGACTATAGTTATACTGTACGTGTTGTCCACAATGATCTATAAAACAAATAACTGTTCTTTTCCAGCTGACGGTAAATTGGTATGGCTTCATCTTGATTACTCCGCTATTATGCAGGGTTTGTAGCGAAATATGTTGTTAATTATGAAAACTTGGCACTGATATGAAGCCGAGACATAACAGTTTCTTATGTTTCCTTTAGTTGTTGAGAAATCAGTTAAAAACGATTGAATTTATCGCCAGCTGAAATTAAACCGAGTATAGTGGGTTATATATACTCTTACAATATTGTATTACTTTGTATGTATCAATTCAACATCAAGGCGAGGACTTTAACACCTTGTAATTTATCGAGCAGAAATAATGGTAGAAAGAACATGGATTCACTGGATCCCTGACTGTTTCATGAAATTAATGTATGCACGTAGGTGTAACCGAGGTCAGATACGCTAATTAATATATCACTAAAGCGCCACTTACAATTGCCCTAAACAGACAACACTTAGCTTCAAGGCATATTATTATACATACAGTAGATGTACCTTATAATAAGCTATGCATTTCAGTACATTCTACGTAATATGATAAAAAATAAAAAATAAATAAACAGCAAACACAGGTTGTCGACTAACACAAGACAAACACAAGCAAAAATTCCCCGCACATTAAAACAAAACTTCACCCTCCCAAAAGAATGCGAAAGACCGAAAACAAAAAACGAGTTGAAACAAAATACCTGGCGTCATTTATACTTGGTTGGTGTAGAGTTCCATGGTTGACAAACTGGAGGACTACAGTTTGAGAGATGAGAGGCAAAGAGTGGAGGTTTGGTGAGACTTCTTGTGTCTTAATACTTGACGAAAGTTGTTGGAGATTTGGTGATGTGGTGGTGGTGGTGGTGGTGGTGGTGGTGTAGGAAGTGGTGATGGTGATTGTGGTGGAGGTGATTGGAGTGGTTGTGTTCGTGGTGGTGGTGGAGGAGGAAGTGGTGATGGTGATTGTGGTGGTATTGTATGGGGGTGATAGTTATTGATATAGTGGTAGCTGTTAGTGATAGTGGTGTTGGTAGTTAATATAGTGGTGGTAGATATTGATAAGGTGATAGTGGTAGTGGTAGTGGTGTTAGTAGTTAATATAGTGGTGGTAGATACAGTATTGATAAGGTGGTAGCTGTTAGTGATAGTGGTGTTGGTAGTTAATATAGTGGTGGTAGAGTGGTAGGGTTAGATACAGTATTGATAAGGTGGTGCGTGGGGATACAGTATTGATAAGGTGGTAGCTGTTAGTGATAGTGGTGTTGGTAGTTAATATAGTGGTGGTAGATATTGATAAGGTGGTAGTGGGTTTAGTAGTTAATATAGTGGTGGTAGATACAGTATTGATAAGGTGGTAGCTGTTAGTGATAGTGGTGTTGGTAGTTAATATAGTGGTGGTAGATATTGATAAGGTGATAGTGGTAGTGGTAGTGGTGTTAGTAGTTAATATAGTGGTGGTAGATACAGTATTGATAAGGTGGTAGCTGTTAGTGATAGTGGTGTTGGTAGTTAATATAGTGGTGGTAGATATTGATAAGGTGGTAGTGGTAGTGGTGTTAGTAGTTAATATAGTGGTGGTAGATACAGTATTGATAAGGTGGTAGCTGTTAGTGATAGTGGTGTTGGTAGTTAATATAATGGTGGTAGATATTGATAAGGTGGTAGTGATAGTGGTAGTGGTGTTAGTAGTTAATATAGTGGTGGTAGATATTGATAAGGTGATAGTGGTAGTGGTAGTGGTGTTAGTAGTTAATATAATGGTGGTAGATATTGATAAGGTGATAGTGGTAGTGGTAGTGGTGTTAGTAGTGTTACGACTGGGGTTCAAATATATCAGGGCTCTTATTCATTGGACTAGTAATGGCATAAATGTTACAACGGAAAGCGCTAGCTCCAACCTCTGATGTATATTCCCAGTGAACAAAGAACACAAATACTCTACAGAGTTTATATGCAATAATAGGCTATCAAACTCTCAATAAATGTGCGTCTACTCTAGGCTTAATGTTATGTGAAAACAGCCTATTACTACCTATAACCGAAGGTGCTTGGTATGGTATGCAAAGTAAGGTGGTAAGAGAAGTTACAGCTTACGTTACTTTAATCAATAAATGTCAGGCACTCCTGCATGAAAGAAAGTGCACTAAAGTCCTTCAACACTAACAAGGAATCTTCTTTAAATGTTAGATGCTATAAAGATGCTCGTATCGGAAATGGAACCCAAAAAGGCAGGCAGCGGAACAATGCTCGTGCAGGCTATGCACACAAAAAGGCAGAATATATAATGCCGTCGGAGCTAAGAATATCCTAAACACAACAACAATAATAATAATCGCCACGACAATGCAGTATTCCTGTCAACAAAAAGAGCCTAAGTCGTTTGTGTCTCAATACATCAAACTAGGCTGCGAAATGCTTGTGTAATCATAAATGGGTATGCATAAAAAGAGTAATTAGGTTAATATACTTAATGTCTACTGTGACTGATAAAGTCTAGCTAGAGTCAATGATACGAGATACTGGTGCGCATGGCATGCCGCATAGCCTAGTGCAAATCTTAAGTCTGTGCGTCAAATATTACGTTATAGGGAAGGGTAGCTCTCTTGAGAAACCTTAATACCGAAGTATTAAGCGTTCTCCTGGCGTACCTCAAAGACAAACAACGAGCTTAGAACAGTGCAGAATGGTATAGGCAAAAAACCCTCATTCGTGCATGCTCTACTCTCAATGGCACACAGACTAGAATTTACTCAATCAACTCTAGTTCTCAGGTATGTCGTGCCGCTTTTAACTGAAGCCAGCACTCATAGGAAACAATACCTATAATATCAGACTCCTATTCTAGCATTATCTAATCCAGCAGAACACTAATAACTAAAGGAAGCAGTACTAAACAATATAAATGCCAACCAATGCTTCGTGATCCACTTATCTTAACAACTAACATACATAGGCTATATCAGACCTTAACACACAATACAACTGGCCAGCATTAAGCTGATTTTGCAGAGTTAACCAGAGGGGGTATAATATTAATAAAAGGTGGTGAAAGATATGGAAAATGAGAGAGATAGGCAGAGGAAAAGATTCTCAGGTACGGAGCGGGGACAGATAGCAAGGGAGAAAAGATGGGTGTGTTCTAGAAACCAGATCTGAGGGAGAGAGAATGAATGAATGAATGAATATAGAAAAGGTGGGTGAGGGTGAAAGAAGGGAAGTTTTTATTGGTTAAGTAGGAGAGACAGTGATAATAGTGGGAGAAATAGGGTGTCGGGGCTTGACCCAACGTGCGTGAGTTGAATAATTGAGCTGGGGTTGAGTTGATTTAGTTGGAGAAGTTACTTTAATGATTCAGGATGGCTTGCCAAGAAGGGGGCAAGGGATGGGGAGCAAGTTAATTTTTGGGTGGTATAAACTCGAAAGTGCTTGCATGTTTTGGGGTTGTATTTTTGGGTGGTAGTATTCGAAAATTGTATAGGGGGAGGTAATTTTGGGTGGCATTGAGTCAAAAGGGGTACTGCTGGGGAAGTCTGTCAGTGGCAGAACCTGTAAGAAGGCTGTACTGTTATTATTATAGGAGTTACGTTAAAAGGTTGTTGTCTTGTACTTTGTCTGTGAAATTATACATTTTAATGGGAAGTGAAGCTAGGAATCTAGGTCAGGAGTGGTAGGGAGGCTGGACTGTGGACGAGCCGGCATGACCCACCTCCTCTACCAAGTATGTGACGTGTGATTTTTGAGGATGAGCCTGAATCCGCCATTTTTGCTCCCATTGTGCTACTTTGTCAAGTTCTCTTTGAGCTCTGTTTGTCAATGCGTCTATTGTGTCTGCTCTTATTATTTGTGTCACATCGTCTGCGTACATTACTGTGAGAGAGTCATTGTGAGTGGGGTTGGGAAAGTCATTTGTGTATAGGATGTAGAGGGAAGGAGCGAGCACTGAGCCTTGAGGTACGCCTGCGTTTAGTGGAAATTAATCTGAATAAAGATTAGAAAACTTAATTTTGGCTGTTCTATTATCCAAAAAGTTGCAGAGAAGTTTCTGAGTAATTAATGGGAAGTTGAAATTTTCGCAGATTTTGTACTTCAAGCCTTCGTGCCACACTGTGTCAAAAGCTCGTTTTATATCTTTTGTAATTAAGGCTGTCTTGTTTTTTCGTCTGGACTGTTTGTTTATGTGAAGGTAGTTTGTGATAATGTTTAGTGCTTCTTGTGTCGATCTGTGTTGTCTAAAACCAAATTGCATGTTCGTGAGGAGTCCTTCGTCTTCGAGAAATAGTCTGAGTCGGTGGTTTATGATACGTTCTAGAGTCTTCCAAGAGTCTCAAGTAGACTAATGGGCCTGTAGTTTAGTGGATTAGTCTTGTCTTGGTTTTCTTGGGAATGAGGATAATAGTCGCTGTCTTGAAGCAGACGGGAAAGTAGCCTGATGCCAGGATGGCGTTGTAGAGGCGAGTGAGTGCTGTTATGAAAGTGTTAGGTAGGTGCTTTACAAGGTGGTGATTAATACCCGTGGCACCAGGCGCCTTTCTCCGTGTTTAGACAGGATGAATTTGACTTCGTCTGGCACAATGGGAGCAGTGAGTATGTTTTGAGGGTCAAGTGTGTTTAGGTTAATGTGTGTGTCATGGGAGATGTTGTCAGGGATGGTAGTGAGATGTTGTTCTATATTGTGGATGTGTTGTTCGGCAGGCCTTTCAATGGGGTGTGGGTGGTATACTTGTTGCCATGTCTGTTTAAATGTATCTGTGATAGCCCTAGGATCAGTAATTTTGTTGCCATTAACAGTGAGGGAGGATGTTGTGGCGAGGAACTGTATATATACTCGCACCAGCTCGAGCCGCGTGGGAAAAAAGCGGTTACAAGTCATCTAACCACTAACAAAGCTTGCAGCATGGTAAGGGCCTCTCTCCACCAACCCCCGCGAGGCAGCCAGCCGTGACGTCATCGAGCGGGACAAAAAACACTGCGCGCCCCCTCTCACTCTGTTCTACTCTCTCTCTCTCTCCCAGATCCCATCATTACTAGTTAATGATAAAACATATACTTTACAATTAAATATATAAAGCCTTGACATGGGCGAAAACAAAGAGCCTTTCTGGACTGCCCATGACACGAGCTTTCATATGATATAAAGCACACTCTAATACATAAACTGTAGCCCCATCCACTGCCCTGGCGATCCTAGTGAGTCACTGTAGGACAAGCCATGCGGTTCTAACGGAGTGGTCAACGTCACACCCCCCCCAAGATTTTTCTCAAAGGCCCCAAGGCTCACAAAAATCTGATGGTTAGAACCCATGCTATATCTCCACTTCCTATCACCCAGCGGCAGTAAAATATCTGGCACAGTTCTTCAACAAAACATTTTTCAAAATTATAACCCTCCCCAACACCATAGGTTAAATTATATGTAGTTATGCTCCTCAAGAGCAAGCTTCTCTAGCCCAGCAGTCTGAGAGGAGTGAAACTCAGAATTACTGCTATAACATACTAAAAAAATTCAACTATCAAAGAAAGAGTTTTTATTTGATTTGTATGTTTATAATTTGTTTATTTCGGCTGCACTATAGGGGCAAGCCTAGTTTTTTCTTCTATACCAAACGCTCAACTCCTGCTTTACGACCCAATACGCTGGGCTACAACCGCGAGCCAACAAGCACCAAGCGCAAAATACTATTCAAACTAAAGCAGGAGGCTACCCGTGTGTCAATCTACCCAGGATCATATACCCTTGAACGACCATCTGCAACCACGTTGTCACAACCGGCAATATGGCGTATGTCCAGGTTATATACCAATAACCTTAGTGACCACCTGGTCAGCCTCATATTCCGATTGTGAAACTGGTCCAAGAACTTGAGAGGTTGATGATCTGGGTAAACTACAACGACCGGACCATAGGCTGGAACACAGACCTCGAAATGCCTCAGAGCAAGTACAACCGCCAGCAGCTCCTCCTTGACAACAGAGCAGCTCCCCTGGGCCGAATTGTACTTCTCCGAGCAGAAACTAACAGGATGCTCCAGCCCATCATCGCCCTTTTCCACAAGGACGGCACCAGCCCCCACACCACTAGCCTCCGTTGCTAGTTGGAAAGGTAGGCTAAAGTCAGGGGCCCTGAGGATCGAGGGAGTGCACAACAGGTGTTTTACTTCTCTAAACACCTTCTCACACTCAGGCGCCCATTTGAACTTCTTATCCTTCCAGTTATCCTCCACCTGAGCTTGACTGTCCCGTTCTCCTTCTCCACCTTGACTGCTAAACGTCATCACAGGCACAGTGAGAGGCTCAGGGGGGTGCCTGCCATACTCCTTCACGGGATTATCAAGACATAAATGATTGCGCTCCCGTCTGTCTGGAGTGGCTACCAAGTAAACAAGGTCCGATAGCTCCTCCACCACCCTATAAGGACCAGCGTACTTCGCGGATAAGGGGTGACCTACAAGGGGAAGTAGAATCAACACCTCCTGACCCACGTGAAACTCCCTGAGTTCAACCTTGAGGTCGTACCTGTCCTTCCTGAGGGCCTGAGAGCTAGTCAAATTACGGCCAGCCAACTCCAGACTGCGCAACATCCGTTCTCGACTGTTGAGGACACACTTGAGCATAGAACAAGGTTTTTCTGCGCCCTCCCATACTTCTTCAACCATATGGAGAGGCCCTCTGACACGGTGGCCAAAGACGAGCTCATTAGGGCTGAATCCCAAACTCTCCCCAGGTACCTCCCACACAGCAAACAAAACACATGGCAGGCCAAGATCCCAATCCCTCCCACTCTCAAAGCAACAACAACGAAGCACAGATTTCAAGGCTGAGTGCCATCGCTCTAACACACCCTGGCTCTCCGGATGATATGCAGATGACACAACCCCAACAATCCCATGCTGCGGCATTGCTTGTACAAAGAGGCTAGAAGTGAAGTTGGGTCCCCGGACTGACTGAATCCCCTGCGGGTAACCATACCGGGAAAAATACACTAGCAAGCTTCGGACCACCGTTTTCGCCGACCCATTTCTCATAGGGTACGCGTCAGGGTACCTTGTTGCTACATCTCCCGACTGTGCATCACTGTCCTCCTTCAACTCTTTCGTCTTTTTAAGCCCATCCTCTGCCCCTTCAGGAACAGTTACTGGGTCTTCTCCAGACTCGAAATGTGGTCCTAATAATGAGTCCCCGAGAAGGTCCGTTGATACTAAACTCTCAACCGCATCAACTTCCAACCCCTTCTCGGTACCCTTCCTCCGCTGATCTAAAGATTGTTGACCAGAATGTGACTCCCTGGATGCAGAATCTCCGGTGACAACACACGCCATAGGCTGCACCGGACACTTTTCAACCTACTCCTGCTCCTCCCTACTCACTTCGGCCGGCTTCTCGACAACGACTAAGGGTGGAGCCTCAGAAGTAGGCCCCGCAAAGTCGTTGCCAAGAAGGAGGTCGACGCCCCCAACAGGTAACTTCTCCACAATTCCTACATCCAGGTCACGAGTCACACCATCAACTTCCACCTTCATTCTTACAAGCGGGTATGACCTTGTCGCATTAACTCCCTGAACCACAACCACCCACGCCGTATTGACAGGTTTACCAGTGAAATTTCTCAACAGTGTTTGCGATGCCCCAGTGTCACGCAAAATTCTCACCTCATGTCTTCTACCCCCCCACTCCACACAACCGAGTCCCCTGTGGTCACTAAAGGCATCACGGACAGGGAATAAGCCTTCCGGATCCTTCTGCACTGGCAGTGTATTTACCTCGGAAGAAATGCCTCTAACAAACTCCGATGTCCTCTTGAACACTCCAATGCCGTGAGCAAAAGACACGGCTGCCGGAGGAGGTCGACTAGGGCACTCATTTGCCTTATGACCCTCCTGGTGGCAACTAAAAACACATACATTTTGGTTTCGGCTTATACTGTGATGTAAAAGGCCCCTGACTTTTCACATACGGTGTGGTGTAAGGTTTGGATTCAGTTTTAGTTTCATGGCTCTTCTGTTTAAATGTGTCGTTGTTACGGGGAGGGGGAGGATAACGGTCCTTAGCACTTACATCGTACTTCTGTGAGGACCCACAACCCCGAATCAACGACAGCCATCGATCAGCCATTTCTGCTGCTTCGACTAGAGTTCTTGGGTTTTTCTCCTTTAAGTTCAAAGTTAGATCACCGCCCGTGCTCTTAAAGAACTGCTCCAACATCATTAACTGCTTAACTCCATCAAACGTTGTTACCTTCTCAGATCGGAGCCAGTTCCCCATAGCATCGGACAAGTCCCGGGCGTGTTCCAAAAAGGTGCTATCTCTTCCCTTAGTTACACCCCGGAACTTCAAATGGTACGTTTCTGGTTGCAATTCGTAAGCCCTCAGGACAGCCTCCTTGAGATCCTCATACACAATACACGACTCCAAAGGTAACGCATCGTAGGCTTTAAGACCCTTGCCTATTAATCTAGAGGATACAAGTGCTGCCCATTTATTCTCTGGCCACTGATGTTCCTGGCACTTCTTCTCAAAGCGTGTGAAAAATTCTGTTACACCACTCTCATCAAACACCGGAACCAGTTTCAATAAATGCGAGAGAGACTGCTCATGAACACGGTTACCAGCCCCAAGTCGCTGTCCCGTTGTCTCTACTCGCGACTTCTCTACATCCATGTCGGCACAGTACCTAGTCGACTCTAAATCCGCTTGGATTTTTGCTAGCTCTGTTTGCTGCTGAAGCTCACATACCCTGATAGCCTTTCTCTCTTCGATCTTGGCTAATTCGAGCTGAAGCAATAATTCTGGAGTTAACCCTTGAGGAGGTGAAGGTGCTACACTGTTTGAAATTACCGGTAGTCCCCCCAGTGGCAACCCACCCTGCCAGTCACCACCCAACTGCAGAAGCGTACCCGGGGTCGGCAAACTACTGGGATGGCTGGGAGTCGAGTGTAGGGGAAGCATGGCCGAAGGGCTCTGAGCACTCAACCCATCTCGTTCACCAGTCACCCTGCCCAGTACACACGTTATCAAGTTATCCTTGGTCATGCTGCTAGTAACCGCATGACCGATAGCTGTGGCCAGGCATTGAAGATCGTACCGATCCATACCCTCCAACCGCTCGGCAGTAACAGGCCATTGCAAAAATATCCTAGCATCCTCCTCACAGTTCACCCGATTAACCCTTTCATCATGCTGTTCCTCAGTTTCGACATTACGTACTGTGTCTCCATTCTCCTCTGATCCGGTATAAGACATGATGCTCTCAAAAATTTCTCACCACAATATTCAGAAAAGAAGCACCCCAAACTCTTATACCTCAATATACACACAAAAATTCTCGGAAATACTCAAGAGCTATACTATGTTGCAAAAAAAAAATATATTCTTGCTGATCCCCGCAAAATATTCCCCAAAACAACAAATGTTCCCTGCTAATAAATGTAGGTTCACCAAATCCTAGGTAAGGTCGCCATTTGTTACGACTGGGGTTCAAATATATCAGGGCTCTTATTCATTGGACTAGTAATGGCATAAATGTTACAACGGAAAGCGCTAGCTCCAACCTCTGATGTATATTCCCAGTGAACAAAGAACACAAATACTCTACAGAGTTCTATATGCAATAATAGGCTATCAAACTCTCAATAAATGTGCGTCTACTCTAGGCTTAATGTTATGTGAAAACAGCCTATTACTACCTATAACCGAAGGTGCTTGGTTATGGTATGCAAAGTAAGGTGGTAAGAGAAGTTACAGCTTACGTTATTTTAATCAATAAATGTCAGGCACTCCTGCATGAAAGAAAGAGCACTAAAGTCCTTCAACACTAACAAGGAATCTTCTTTAAATGTTAGATGCTATAAAGATGCTCGTATCGGAAATGGAACCCAAAAAGGCAGGCAGCGGAACAATGCTCGTGCAGGCTATGCACACAAAAAGGCAGAATATATATAATGCCGTCGGAACCAAGAATATCCTAAACACAACAACAATAATAATAATCGCCACGACAATGCAGTATTCCTATCAACAAAAAGAGCCTAAGTCGTTTGTGTCTCAATACATCAAACTAGGCTGCGAAATGCTTGTGTAATCATAAATGGGTATGCATAAAAAGAGTAATTAGGTTAATATACTTAATGTCTACTGTGACTGATAAAGTCTAGCTAGAGTCAATGATACGAGATACTGGTGCGCATGGCATGCCGCATAGCCTAGTGCAAATCTCAAGTCTGTGCGTCAAATATTACGTTATAGGGAAGGGTAGCTCTCTTGAGAAACCTTAATACCGAAGTATTAAGCGTTCTCCTGGCGTACCTCAAAGACAAACAACGAGCTTAGAACAGTGCAGAATGGTATAGGCAAAAACCCTCATTCGTGCATGCTCTACTCTCAATGGCACACAGACTAGAATTTACTCAATCAACTCCAGTTCTCAGGTATGTCGTGCCGCTTTTAACTGAAGCCAGCACTCATAGGAAACAATACCTATAATATCAGACTCCTATTCTAGCATTATCTAATCCAGCAGAACACTAATAACTAAAGGAAGCAGTACTAAACAATATAAATGCCAACCAATGCTTCGTGATCCACTTATCTTAACAACTAACATACATAGGCTATATCAGACCTTAACACACAATACAACTGGCCAGCATGAAGCTGATATGGAGAGTTAACCAGAGGGGGTATAATATTAATAAAAGGTGGTGAAAGATATGGAAAATGAGAGAGATAGGCAGAGGAAAAGATTCTCAGGTACGGAGCGGGGACAGATAGCAAGGGAAAAAAGATGGGTGTGTTCTAGAAACCAGATCTGAGGGAGAGAGTGGCGAGGAACTGTATATATACTCGCACCAGCTCGAGCCGCGTGGGAAAAAAGCGGTTACAAGTCATCTAACCACTAACAAAGCTTGCAGCATGGTAAGGGCCTCTCTCCACCAACCCCCGCGAGGCAGCCAGCCGTGACGTCATCGAGCGGGACAAAAAACACTGCGCGCCCCCTCTCACTCTGTTCTACTCTCTCTCTCTCCCAGATCCCATCATTACTAGTTAATGATAAAACATATACTTTACAATTAAATATATAAAGCCTTGACATGGGCGAAAACAAAGAGCCTTTCTGGACTGCCCATGACACGAGCTTTCATATGAAATAAAGCACACTCTAATACATAAACTGTAGCCCCATCCACTGCCCTGGCGATCCTAGTGAGTCACTGTAGGACAAGCCATGCGGTTCTTACGGAGTGGTCAACGTCACAGTAGTTAATATAGTGGTGGTAGATATTGATAAGGTGATAGTTGTAGCAGTAGTAATGGTTAACGTAGTGGTGATAGTTATTGATATGGTAGTAGTGGTTTTAGTGGTGAATACAATGGTGATAGTTATAGAAATGGTGGTAGTGGTAGTGGCAGTGGTGTTAGTCGTTGATATATTGGTGGTAGTTATTGATATGGTGGTAGTGGTAGTGGTGGTAATGGTGAATATAGTGATGGTAGTTATTGATATGGTGGTAGTGGTAGTAGTGAATATAATGGTGGTAGTTATTGATATGGTGGTAGTGGTGGTAATCGTAAACATAATGGTGGTAGTTATTGATATGGTGATAGTGGTGGTAGTAGTTATTGATATGGTGATAGTGGTGGTGGTAGTTATTGATATGGTGGTAGTGGTAGTGGTGGTAGTCGTAAACATAATGGTGGTAGTTAGTTGATATGGTGATAGTGGTGGTGGTAGTTATTGATATGGTGGTAGTGGTGGTGGTGGTAAACATAATGGTGGTAGTTATTGATATGGTGATAGTGGTGGTGGTAGTTATTGATATGGTGGTAGTGGTAGTGGTGGTAGTCGTAAACATAATGGTGGTAGTTAGTTGATATGGTGATAGTGGTGGTGGTAGTTGTAATGTAAAGTACTACATGTCGGATACCTAAATGAGAAAGCAAACTATTCGATGAATGGCACTCAGCTTAAGAATGTAAACAGAGAAACTGATCTGGGAGTAACAATATCGAGTAACCTAAAACCGAGTCAACAATGTTCAGAAGTTGTTAAGAAGGCAAACAAAATAATTGGCTTTATAGGCAGGTCATTTGAGCATAAATCCAAAGAAGTTATCCTAACCCTTTACAATTCCTTAGTCCGCCCTCTTCTGGAATACTGCGTTCAATCCTGGTGCCCTTATTACCAAAAAGATATAAACAAGCTAGAACGAGTTCAACGTAGAGTTACCAAAATGATACCTAGCCTAAAGAACAAACCATACGAAGAGCGTCTTAGAGAATTAAATCTATTTCCTTTAACCCAGCGCAGATTAAGAGGCGACTTAATTCAAGTGTTCAAAATCATCAAAGGCATCGACAATATGAACTGTAGTAAGTACTTCACTATCGACCAATCTAATTACACGCGGGGAAACGGTTGCAAAATTATTGGTAAATCTTTTAACTCGCACGAATCGAAGAATTTCTTCTTCAATCGAGTTGTCAACTTGTGGAATGGGCTTCCCCGAGACGTTATAGACTGCAGCACCATTGATTCATTTAAATTCCGCCTAGACAAATATCTCGCATCAAACCCGCGACTGACTGCGTTTGTAAATGAATAACTTTATCCTCCCCTCAGTTACTAACCCATATGTCCCCTACTAACTTCCTAGTCCTGCCACGTTAGTGGCAGGGCAGTAGTTCCCTTTCCAATGTTCCCTTACCCACTCTAAACCACTGTTTGGACACTTGATCCTCAGTGTTTTGGCGGACAAGCAGCCTAGAAGGGTCACTAGATCTGTTGTTGCTTGATTTCCTTTGTACTCCTTTGTAGTTATTGATATGGTGGTAGTGCAATGGTAGTGGTAGTAGTGTTAGCCGTTAATAACATGGTGATAGTCAGGCTTGTAATAAAGATGACTAAGTTGTTGTGACGGGGATTGATTTGTGTGTGTGTGTGTGTGTGTGTGTGTGTGTGTGTGTGTGTGTGTGCATGTGTGCAGAATAGGGCGTGACCATTTTTGTATAAGTGATCGTATGTCATATCATCTTGGTGAGCAATTATTTGTATGCAAATTGTTGAAAGCATAAACAATGCTTAACTATACCCTGTTCCAAATAAGTCGGTCAGGAATTGTTAAACGTAAGATTTATAACCCAATTGGGATAGAGCAAATGGGCTGTAAATCTCCACACCCATTCTTGGCTGACCCTTCCCAAATGGTTGTAATATTTGCTCGATTAATCTAGTTGTTAGTGAGTTACAGAGCTTAATGTTCAAGAGTTTTGGCCTGCTTATTTGGAACAGGGTATAGTAAACTGTAAATTTGACTGTACTGAATGCAAAATACATATAGATAAATTCAAATATATTCTCACCGTTTGTGATGAGTCTAATACCGTTATTATTACTCCACAGTAAATAATATTATGTCCGTCTGTTTACAAACATATTGATATACTCAGTCATGTACTGTACAAACACATAAGGTATGCAAATATAAAAGCCAAATAAAACATCACGTAAACTGCTTGTAATAAAGTAGGCGCATACTCAATCATAAGATTCCACTAAAATATTCAAACAAACTAAAAATACAACTTCTTTCGCTTCAAGGGTGATGGGTGCATTTATTTGCTTACTTTGTTCATATATCTATTACTATTTTAGTTTCCTCCCTAGACCTCTATCAAACTTAAGAAGATACCCCAAGATCCCCATTCAAGATGAATGTGTACATTTTTCGATAGCAAAATGTCCCGGCCGAAGGCCAGTTACCACTATAGTACTGGCTTGCTTTCGCTCGCCAGGAAATAAATCGACACCTAAATTGTACGAAAGGTGTTAATATTGACAAATAAATGGGTGAAAGGTCTTATAATCGCCAAACTAATGGGCCGCACGTCTTAAAATCTGAAAACTAAAGGGGAAACACATGAGAGAGAAGTTGGACCAGAACAACGAACCATTTCCCCTCAAATTATTCCCAATATTCCGTTTCACTATGGTTGTAGATTTAACTTTACGTCTAATTAGCTTCCAATCCTATTATTCCATATTATTACACTATGCGAAAAGATATAATTAGTGTCTTTGTTGTTTTTCATTTCTATGTGAATGAGAGAGACAAGAGGCATAACTGCCTTCAGCGAGTGCATCCCCCAGATTTCAAAGAGTGACAGGGCCGAAATCAAGGGACGTTCGAGCTAAAATGCCTGGACACTCTGAGTTAGAAGCAATTTCAGTCATAGGTACATCTTGTATGTAAATTTCATGATATTAACAATAACAATAGGTTTACACACATTTTAAGGCTATACGTATTCTGGGAAAAAATAGAAAAATTAAATTAAAACATACAAACACACTCGCAGACAGAGGAAGCACACACACATACCGTACATACACATAGAGAAAGCACACACACATACCGTACATACACAAAGAGAAAACACACACACATACCGTACATACACACAGAGAAAACACACACACATACCGTACATACACATAGAGAAAGCACACACACATACCGTACATACACACAGAGACAACACACACACATACCGTACATACACATAGAGAAAGCACACACACATACCGTACATACACACAGAGAAAGCACACACACATACCGTACATACACACAGAGAAAACACACACACATACCGTACATACACATAGAGAAAGCACACACATACCGTACATACACACAGAGAAAGCACACACACACACCGTACATACACAGAGACAGCACACACACATACCGTACATACACACAGAGAAAGCACACACACATATAGTACATACACACATAGAAAGCACACACACACATATTGTACATACACACCCACACAGGTAATACAAGAGGCAGTCATATTGGATATACACCTGGACCATTGCAACAGTCGCCTCCTTCAACATTCATGCAAAGGTTTCAACATTGGCACCACTTCGCCCACAAACCACACTTTCTGCACCCATTTCGCAACTCCCTAAGGCAATATGTCAGTGTAGTGTTCAGCTTTACTGTACAATATATCTAGTAGCTACAACTATGTATCGATATGTGTGTATATATCTAGTAGCTACAACTATGTATCGATATGTGTGTATATATGTATTTCTGTTCTCTGAGAAGACGTGGATAGTTGTCTTGTATTGCGTGCAGTTGTGCAATTATTTATTTGTATTACTATATTATTAGCCTACTTTATAAGCCTTCGAGTTTAAGTTCTTGGTGCCTTTAAGGGAGATATCTCTCACAAGGCTCAACCAATATAATGCTAATTTTGTATTATGATTATAATTTACATGTTCTACTGGCTAAATTAAAATGTTCAATTCAATTCAATTAACAACATAATGTGATTCATATAATAGCATAACAGGAAAAAGCAAAAGGCAAAGGCATAAGGCAAATTTTTCAGCATTACAATACATTTAGTGGAACTATTTATTGATCTGTTTATTTATGTACTATTCTTTTTTGGTGAGGAACTTTTGATATTCTATTTCGCAACTATTATTAAGCAAAGTGAGAGCGTAGATATCAGTAGTAGAATGAATTGAATACATATGTTTATTGAACTGTTTATATGTAAATGTTTATAGTTCTTTTGGGAAAATATTTGTATAAACATTTCATTAACCCCTTCAGCCCGATGATGTCTTTTTGCCTTTATTTCTGGCTAAAACTAGACGATTTTATGCATTTTAAGAAGAACCTATATTACTCACAGGGTTTACTGAGATCTCATTTACCCCTGAGTCCTAGAGGTAGATTGTAATCTCAAGAAAATCGTTTAATGGCAACCAGAATATGATGAAAATTACGTCTTCATGCTGAAGGGGTTAAATAATAAAATATTCCTTTTCTACACCAATTTTGCAACTCCCCAAAGGAAATATGTGAACGTGATTTCCAACAATACTATAAATCTAGTACAACTATTTATTGATCTCTTCAAATGTGTGTATTCTAGTTTTTTGTGGAGAAAATATAATAATTCTTCTTTACAAAATTACAATTTCATAATTATTTTCAGAGAGTAAGTATTATATATTTGAGAATATGTTTATTTTCTGACTTAACCAATGAAATCAGTGGAATAAACGAAACTTGAAATACAAATATATCATGAATAAAAAGCATTACAAAGATTGAAACATTATAAAACATGTTGACATTTTACAATATTATAACCTGATGCAACGCAGTCTAAAGCTACGTAAAGTAAAGGTCAGTGAGTGAAGCTGTGCAACATTATTTATAGGTACAATACGTAGAAGTGCAGTACGAATCAACATGTCATGTTCACATTATATGGCGCAAAAACAATCTAAAAAAAAAAATATATATATATATATATATATATATGTGTGTTAGTAAAGCCAGGTAATAAATTTTATTTAATACATACGAGGTTGAAAGAAATGGCAATTTCTGCGTTGGAAATTTTATTATTCAAAGTTTCCAGGTCTCTGATGAGTTTTCGCTGGGTGGCAGGAAGTAGATGAATGATATTAGCAAAATTCATGGTGGTACAGGGTTACATTAATGTACATTGATGATACAGGATATACGACGCGTTTCACTGGACAACTAGCATTATCAAGTAAGGATAGAATGATATAAAAGGTAAACAGGAAGGGTATATATAGAGGGTGGAGGATCAGAGGAGGCGAAAAACAGGGGGCAAAAGTCTGCTATTGGTGGAGGGGTATTCTAGGAGTGTAAAAGAGAGATCCGCTTCAAGCAGGCGCACTGGATGCGGGAAGGTGGTGGTCGGTTGGCGGGGTCGAAGCTGATTGGCTGCGTGTCGAGGGGCGTGGCCTAAGTTGCGTAGTACGTGTGGCGCCGGCAGAAGACGAAGCTGAAGGTGGTAGCGCGGGGGGCTCGTCAAGGGCACCGGGGGGCGAGGGGGGGTGTTAAGTCCTGTAGGATAGTGCCTTTTGGCAGAAGGAAGGATCTGAAGGTCCAGAGTTTGGTTGTTGATGTTAGGATGTAAGGCTTGGATATATAACGCTTCGAGTATAGGTAATCTCCTTGGGTCACTTTCTTTATCGAGTATGGTGGTGTGTTTCTCTAACTCGTTGCGTGTGAGGTGGGGGTGGTTAGGGGTGAGATAGTGGTCTTTGATGGCTCCAGCCTGAAGGTGAAGAGTTAACCGACGTGAAGGACGAGTCTGCGTCATGCCAATATAGGAATGAGGTCCACAGTCCTCATAATTACAGGTATGTTGGTAAATGACGTGATCGTCGGTCATCGGGCTCTTTATCTTGGTGGAAGCTGGTTTGTTGCGGAGAACGAGGTTGGAGGTCTTGGGGGATTTGTAATAAATTATTAATTTGATTTTGTTTTCCGGGTTGGTTGGGTGGACATGCTTGGAGATTAGAGGTGGACCGGATATTGATTTCTTTATATTTGCGGATGCGGATGTAGATGCGGATATTTATTTTCAGTATTTGCGGATGCGGATGCGGATGCGGATAGTTTTAGCCCTCAAAAGTTTTAGCCACAGATAATGGAAATTTTAAGATACTAAAACATTTGAGACAAAAATATATTATAAGTAGAGGAAGCATGAGTATATAAACTATACGCTGATTCGCTTACAAATCAGTTACCAACTTACCAGTACGACATGCACTAATGTTCGCTATATGTAAAGCTATAAATTGTTTGATACACAACAAATAGGATCTATTAAAGGAAAGGGAACGGCAATGTAACATTGAACACCACACATTTGTTACGAAAAAGCTCCCAAGAATTAAATGTTTTAGTAGTCCTTTACTGGCAATACTTCGTATTGAACGTGTACAAGTGAGAGAGGAGGAAGGAGGGAAGGAGGGAGAGGAAAGTAACTGTACTAAACTAGTCCTACTATCTAGGCATATAATAGTTATATTTATTATTAATTGCTTAATTTTGATAAACATAAATATATTTCAATATTAGCCCTATTTACTTCTTAACCCTCTGAGGATCCATGAAAAGGACCATGATGCACTTCTTTTTTTTGTTCTCTGACTATTATTAGACGATTTGTTTTCAGATTAGGAAGGGTATATGGAAGTCAGAGGGTTGATTGGGATAGTCTGTAGTTCTTTACCCTTTTAATACCCACATATCCTTCCTAAGCAGCATAAAATCGTCTAATGATAGCAAAAATAAACTGCTAAAACGTGTCAGAGCTTCAAGGGGTTAATAGTTAATTAGTTATTCTGTAAAAGTGTATATATAATAAGTTTTTATGATTTATTAGTTACGAAAATATCCGCACTATATCCGCATTATTGGATGCGGATGCGGATGTACAACATGATGCGGATATCCGTGGATCCGGATGCGGATACGGATATCCGGTCCACCTCTATTGGAGATTATTTCTTTTAAGACGGCCTCGTCATTTTTGTGTTCAGAGGACATAAAATTGCGGTAGAAGATCTTAATTTCATTGGGGGGGTCAATATTGAGAGGGCTTTGGGTGTACCATTTTTCAAGATGGTGGTTGATGGTGCTGGAGATGTCGGAGTTGGAGTATCCGTTATTCACTAAAACTTGGGATAGTCTTTCTAGTTCCTGGTGGGTGTCGGCCCAGATAGAGCAGTGCGTGAGGGCTCTCCTTACATAAGCGGAGATGGAGGATAGAAGATAACGGCGGGGGCATTCACTATCGCCGTTGAGGCATTGTCCTGTGTTAGTTGGTTTAGTGTAGACGGTGGTTTTGAACCCATGGTCGTTCAGAGCTACGAGGATGTCGAGGAAGGGGAGTTGTCCATTGTTTGATTTTTCAAAGGTGAAGTTAAGTCCGGAGGAGGTCATGAAGCGACGCTGGAGTTCCTGTAGTTCGTGGAGGTCCTTGATTTGCACCATGATGTCATCCACGTATCTACAGTAAACGGCGGGTCGTTGGGCAGCTAGGAGCTCTTCCTCGATGGTACCCATAAAAAAGTTCGCAAAAAGAACTCCTAGGGGGCTGCCCATCGCCACACCGTCTATCTTCTTGTACATGCTGCCCCGGGGGCAAAGGAAGGGGGCCTCCTTGGTACATAGCTCCAGCAGTGTTTGCAGGGCCTTCTCCGGGATGTCCAGTGTTGGAGTATCAGGGCAATGGTAAATTCGACGTAGAATCATGTCAATGGTCCTATCCACTGACACGTTGGTGAACAGACTTTCTACGTCGAGGGAGGTGATTGTGTGGTTGTTGTTCCGGGGGATGTCTCGTAAAATTTCCAAGAAATCGTGGGCTGAGTTAAGGTTGTATTGGCAGGGCACGTAGTGGGTGAGGAGGTTGTTCAGGGCCTTGACGATCTGGTAGGTGGCAGTGGGGATCTGGGAGATGATGGGGCGGAGGGGGTTCCCAGGTTTGTGCGTTTTGATGGTTCCGTACGCATAACCAGGGGTGTATTCTCCGACGAGTTTTTTAAGGTGGACCCCTCCTTGTTTGGCGTTGATGGCGCTGATGGTGGTGTTGGCAGTACGTTTGATTTCGTCGGTTGGTTTGCGGGTGATTCTTTTAAATTTGGTGTTGTCACTTAAGATGACGTGCATTTTCCTAAGATATTCCTCCTTGTCATGAATCACGAGGCAGGAAGCTTTATCCGCACGACGGATGATGATGTTGGGGTTGTCTCTTAATTGTTTGGCAGCTTGGAAGTGTTGTTTGTTGAGGATTTTGCTATGGTGAGTTCCTCTGGTTTTGGCGGCTTCAGCGAGGAGAGTGGGTTGTAGGGCGGGAGTAGTGGTGACCTTGCCATCTTTCTTGAGTCGTAGGATGTCGTCCAGGAGGATTTCCGTTTCTAGGCGTTTCCGGTGGGGGCCAGGTTTGGAGCTGTAGTGGCAGTTGAGGCCCTTGTTGAGGAGGTCTTCTTGGTCCAGGGTCAGAATGGTGTTAGTCAGGTTTATGTATCCTTTTGTTGGTTTGGGAAGTTTTATGTTTCCGCCATAAAGACGGGCAAGCTTTTTTATGGTTGTGTTTTCGGCTTGTCTTCTGTGTTGTTCAAGGAGTTGTTCGAGGGCTGTGTTGATTTCGGCTTTGAGGTGGTCTGGAGGGGTTTCGTCTTCCCAAATCCGTAGAAGAGCATCTCGTTCTTTACGAAGGTTGTTGGCGAGCTCTCGTTTTTCAATTATTT